>CM056054.1:1084776-1617276 GCA_029574335.1 Rana kukunoris
TTGCCTGCTTCAGTTAAGACATGTGGATCAGACTTCTGAGCCAACTTCCATTGAAATCAATGGGTACAAGTCGCCTAGAAGTCGGATTGAAGTAGTACAGGAACCTGAAGTCGGAGCGACTCCAGTAGTGTGCATTAAGACGGCTCCATTCACTTCCATTGATTTTGTCATGCAGCGTGACTTGAGGCGACTTGGGGCAACTTGAAAGTTGGTCCAAAGTAGTCCCTGTGTGAATGGGCTCTAATTCCCAAAATTTTTTTTATCTATTTTGTTTTCATTAAAAATTGCATTCATTCCAAAATCCAAATGAATTGAGGTGGAATCTGTAATTGAAGGCTTATGGTGTCTGTTGAATGTTCTAAAAAGATTCTATGAAGCAGCTAAACTGTACGACACCGCGATCGTACATTTCCCGTCAAATGCTCCGCCCACAAGCTATAGAAGAATTCTAATGTTGTATGACACTAGTAATAATTATAATTATTATTACTAGCCAACAATAGAATTCTTGACCAGAAATGTCCGCTACAATCGTATGTTTTTAGCTGCTTCGTCGAATCTTCATGTCTCTATAATGTCAAATCTTTTCTCTCTATGTAGAATCTTTCCTCTCTATGTAGAATAATCTCGGACTAATAGAGTTAGGTTAGGCGCATTAGACCATAGGTCGTCTTATACGGTGAGTATATCCCAAAACCAACATTTTAGCTGGACAATAGGGGGCTGTCTTATAAGCCCAGTCATCTTATACGCGAATATGGTATTTTTGAGATGCACACAGTGGTGCAGCTTACCTGATTATGAGTTTAGTGTAGGCTTCATTTTTATTGTGTATTCATAGAATGCCAAACTACCCTACCTTCTCCCAGCAAATGGGCAAATAAAAATGCTATTTTTTGCAGAAGAGCCATCATAGAAGTCACGGCCTTTCTTCTCATTGTGACCAATGACGATAAACAGAAACATCATTGTACAAAGGAAATACATCTACAAGACATCTCAACATCTATAAACTCGAAACTTTTAATGAATAACCAAAGGTAATAAATACACACATTGGATGGAAGACAAAACTTTCACATATTGAGATAAGAAAAGGGGAGATCATGTATGACAATAAAAAAAATATGAAAATTTTGTGAGATTATGAGATGGAAAAATGGAACGTACGTGTTTCTGTAAACTTGGCGATCAACGTCATATGACCATCTGAATTTCTACTTCCTTTTAGGAACAGCTTATAAGGCGGCCGGCTCAAGCTAGGAGTCTCATTTAAGGGGAGACTCTCCGGGAGCCGTCACTACTGGGTCTCAACCTGCTGAAAAACAACCACCATGTCTAAGACCCTCGGAATCTTGCTGATTTTGTCCAGCACATCAGTGGTGACCTTCACAGCTGGCCAAGCCTCAGGTATGTAATCTATACAATGTTTAACGCAAGTCAACCTACAACTCTTCTAATGCCGCGTACACACGATCATTTTTTGTGATGAAAAAAAAACGACGTTTTCTGTGAAGTAAAAACGACGTTTTTGAAACGTCACTTTCAAAGACGATGTTGCATACACACCATCGTTTTTTTCACAAAAAGCAAGGTTACGTTCACCACTCTTTTCCATTGAAGCTCGCTTCATAACTAGCTTCTGGGCATGCGCGGGTTGAAAAACGTCGTTTTAAACGACATTTTTGCTACACACGGTGACTTTTTGTGAAACAAAAAACGACGTTTTGAAAAACGACACAAAAAATTCAAGCATGTTGGAATTTTTTTTGGTCGTTTTGTTGAAGACAAAAAACGACGTTTTGCCCACACACGATCAATTTAAATGACGTTTTAAAAAACGTCGTTTTTTTTTCATCGCAAAAAACGACCGTGTGTACGGGGCATAAGGCAGAGCCTCATTCCTTCTTAGGTCAATGTTGGATACTTTGTGTAGTGTGTAGTTTGTTGTATGTTTACAATTTTTTCAATAGGTTTCAAAATGTTTAAAAAACGTGATTAAACGAAAAAAAAAGTAAGTGTCCCCAAGTTTTATTCATCCTGATCAGTATCCTCTGTTCTCTTTAGCTGATCCACCACAGAAATGTAAAGCAGAAGAGGAATGGAAAGTGAAGAACGAAAGAAGAAAAGTGGCATGTTATTGTTAGATCGGTTATAGCATCAACGGTTAAGGTATCAGGAATTTAAGGGCTCTTTCACAGAATTTCATAGAAGTCATCTAATATTGCACATATTATTAACAAACCATTTAAAGTTTAACCCCAGACAACATATTTCATTCTATTTTCAGATAGACACAAAAGAATAAAAAAAAAATGCTCAGTTGGCTTTTATTGCTGTGTTGTGACATCACACATGTGGGGAGTAGAGATGAGATGAGAAACGTCTGAAACATTCAATTAGTTGTGATTTCCAAATCTCATCCCTTTTTCCAATCCATCTAAAAAAAAAAAATGTTTAATTGATAAATTAATTAATGCCAATACATAGTGTATATACTGAGTTGGTACACATATAGAGATCGCACACTGAAATATATTTTGTTCGGAATTTCTTTTCATCCGAAAAATACATTTATTTGTACTTCCGATTTTTTTTTTTTGTTTCGTTAAAAAATCGGTCCGAATTTGGAAAATCTGAATTTGAGTGGAATCTTTTAATTGAAAGCTTATGGTGTCTGTCGGATGTTCTAAAAGATTTTTGAAGCGACGCGATACACAATCGTATCGACCTTTAATCTCTAACTCTTTCTCTCTATGTTAAGTCATCTTTCTCTCTATAATTTGATCTTTTCTCTCTATAATTGTCTCTCTCTTAATGTCTCAATGTTTTCTCTCTCTATATCTGTTGATGTAATCATTTTTTCTTCTATAATCCATCTTTTCTCTCTATAATGTTGAATCTTTTCTGATCTGTTGAATCTTTTCTCTCTATAATGTCCTTCTTTTCTCTCTATAATGTCAAATCTTTTCTCTCTATAATGTCGAATCTTTCGAATATTTTGGCGTGAGACATGAAGTCATTTACGTATGGTCTCGGATATCTCCAAGTTAGGGGTCATCCATACCCTTGCTATTGTTTGAGTTGAGTAAGAAGTTTGAATTGCTTATGTATAATTGGATCCGGTTTTAGGTTGAGCAAGGCTGTGGCTGGGTCTGGTTGCACAGTGAGACCAAATATTCTGGAAGCAGTTTCAAATACCTTTTCCCAATATATTTGTACTAACGGGCAGGACCACCCAATATGTAAGTGGGTGCCTGTATCAGGACAGCCCCGGAGGCATTGGGCTGTTTTGTTTGGTGTAAATTTGGCCAACTGGAGGGAACAAGGTACCAACGAGTTAAAACTTTGTAGTTGGTTTCTACCACCAGGATATTTGGTGAGGAGGATTTTGTTGCAGACCAGATTTTTAGACCAATCAGCCATATAGTTACATAGGTACATAGTTATATAGTTAGTCAGGTTGAAGAAAGACACAAGTCCATCCAGTTTAACCACAAACAAATAAACAGACAAAATAAAAACACAGTACAATCCCATACACCCAACTCCATACCCACAGTTGATCCAGAGGAAGGCAAAACCCCAGCAGAGCATGAGATCCAATTTGCTACAGCAGGGGAAAAAATTCCTTCCTGATCCCCGAGAGGCAATCAGATTTTACCATGGATCAACTTACCTATAAATGTCAGTACCCAGTTATATTCTGTACATTTAGGAAAGTATCCAGGCCTTTCTTAAAGAAATCTACTGATCTGGCCAGATCCCCCTCTGGAGGGAGTCTGTTCCACATTTTCACAGCTCTTACTGTGACAAACCTTTCCATATCTGGAGATGAAATCTCTTTTCTCTAGACCAGTGGTTCTCAACCTGGGGGTCGGGACCCCTTGGGGGGTCGATGTTGATTTGCCAGGGGTCACCGTATCCTGGGCTGTTCCTGAAGCCCGCACTGCTCTCCCAGTCTTTTTGCAGCTGCCCAGCAAGGCTGCCCCTGAAGTCTGTGGCCAACCAGCTGGGCTATTCCTGGAGCCCGTGGCCGCCCAGCTGGGCTGTCCTTAGAGCCCATGGCCGACCAGCTGGTCTGTTTTTGCAGCCCGTGGCTGACCACTCAGCCTCTTTGCAGGTTCACGGCATGGGTGGGGGGGAGAGTAGAGGTCAGCTGATTGGTGAGTAATGTGAAGTGGGAGGAGCTGGAGGAGACCCTATCTCCTAATTTTGGCATAGGTTTTACTGCTACGATGCACCACAAAGTTGGAGACACAGTGAGTAAAGAAAGAAAGGAGAACAAAGAGAAAGAAAAGTATATCCTAAAATGTACCATAAGGGGTTTTAATACTGTGGGCGTGGAAGGGACTCAGGGAGTGCTAAATGTTCACAGGTTGTCTTACTTGTCTTTCCTTGGGTGCTGACAAGCCACGCTATGAAAATAATTTTACTTTGAGGGGTCCCCACAACTTTGGAAATTTTATCAAGGGGTCACAGCACTAGATAGGTTGAGAACCACTGATCTAGACGTAAAAAGTGCCCTCTTGTCCTCGGTGTTGACTGTAAAGTGAATAACTCAACACCAAGTGAATAAATGTAGTTCTTCTAATCTTTCCTCATAGCTGAGCTCCTCCATGCCTCTTATCAGTTTGGTTGCCCTTCTCTGCACTTTCTGCATTTCCCCGATATCCTTTTTGAGAACTGGTGCCCAAAACTGGACTGCATATTCCAGATGAGGTCTTACTAATGATTTGTACGGGGGGGGGGCAAAATTATATCTCTCTCTCTTGAGTCCTCTCTTAATACAAGAAAGGGCTTTGCTCGCTTTGGAAACCGCAGCTTGACATTGCATGCCATTATTGAGCTTATGATCAACTAAAACCCCCAGATCAGAAAAAAGGAGAATGCTCTGGGTGAACTAAAAAAATGCGCTCAGATGTGGCCTTTGTCCAAGAAACCCATTTCAGAGCCAGTCGATTACCCTACCTACAAAATAGATTTTTTCCATGTGTCTACCACTCATTCAGCTCGACATCTAAATCTAAAGGAGTAGCTATACTAATATCCAACCAGATTGCTTGGTCACTAACGGAAAAAACAGATAGATGAAAATGGAAGTATATATTCCTAAAAGGCACTTTAGGAGACGAGAAAGTAACACTAGCCACTGTATATACGCCTAACACGAGTCAAGATACCTTCCTGATTAAAGTACTATCTAAATTAGATAAATTTACAGAAGGGAAGTTGATACTAGGAGGAGATATTAATATGACATTAGACCCCAAATCAGATACATCCCTAGGATCTTCCTCTCTATCAGGGAAATCTAGGAGGCGAGTCTTGCGAAAGTTAAAAGAAATGCAGTTGGTTGACGTATGGAGGATATTACATGGGGAGGAGAGGGACTATACCTTTTACTCTAATCCACATAAAAGATATTCCCGGTGGACTATTTTCTGATGCCCCATTATTTATTGACGGGAGTGGAGGAAGTAAAAATTGGAAATATAACCTGGTCAGACCATGCCCCAGTGACAATGGACATAATAATATCAGGTAAGGCTCTCTCCACGGGACATCGTTGGCGTCTGAATGAAAGTCTACTGCAGACCCCAGAGGTCAAAGAAGCAGTAGAAAAGGAATTAGGAGAATACTTTCGGACCAATGATACCCCGGGGAGCGACCCAAGTGTGGTGTGGGAGGCCCACAAGGCGGTGATGAGGGGTTTATTGATAAAGCATGGGGCAAGAATAAAGAAAAATCGAGAGAGTCAGGTTAGGAAATTAACAATAGATATCCAAACCCTGGAAATTCAACATAAAGGTACACAGTCAATCAAAGTAGGAGAAGAGCTAGGACACAAAAGGAGGAAGTTAGCGGACCTACTGAGGTATAAAGCTAAAGCGATTATCCAAGTAGGTAGAAGGACAACATATGAATTAGGTGACAAGTGCGGTAAAGTATTAGCGGGGAAATTAAAAGATATCAAGAATACTGTGTACATACCACATATCAAGGGCAAGAACGGTCAGATAATGTCACTCCCTAAAGAAATAGCGCAGAGATTTAGAGAATACTATTCCTCCTTATATAATTTAGAACAAAAAGATATCCCTAGAGGAAGGATTGAGGACTACCTGTCCTCAACACAACTTAAAAGAATACCCTCAACCGAAAGGGAGATCCTCGATAGACCTATCTCAATGGAGGAACTTCAAGGAATTATGAAAATGGTTAAAAAAGGGAAAGCCCCTGGCCAGATGGGTTTTCTATTCAGTACTACCAGCATTTTTCCCCATCCTTGGACCATATATGATTGGGTTGTTCAATGGGATCGGCCGCTCTTCCGCGTTCCGTCCGGAAGCCCTTATGGCACATATTGCGGTGATCCCCAAAGAAGGGAAGGACCCGGCGGAGTGCGGTAGTTATCGCCCGATCTCATTGTTGAATACAGATCTAAAACTTTTTTCTAAACTAATAGCAGCCCGATTACAACCCTTCCTGACACAGCTAATACACTTAGATCAGGTGGGTTTTATCCCGACCCGGGAGGCCAGGGATAATACCATTAAAGTATTGAACCTGGTACACTGGGCAAGGGAAACCAAAACACCCTCGATCTTCCTTAGTACAGACGCCGAAAAGGCCTTCGATCGAGTTAATTGGGAATTCATGGCAGGAGTACTGAGACATATTGGATTAGGAGAACATATGTATAGATGGATTATGGGGGTATATACTACACCTCAAGCATCAGTTAAGGTAAATGGAATCCTATAAGAGCCCATTAAAATATTAAATGGAACAAGACAGGGGTGTCCACTATCCCCGTTACTATACGTATTGACACTGGAACCTCTGCTGAATAGGATTAGGCAAAATCCAGGAGTCCAGGGATTAGATATAGGAGACAGAGAATATAAAATTTCTGCATTTGCAGATGACATGTTGTTTACCATGTCTCATCCCCGGGAGTCGTTACAGAATTTGATGAGAGAAATAGAGGAATATGGGAAATTAGCAAACTTAAAAATTAACTATGAGAAATCAGAAGCTATGAGTGTGGAACTACCGAGGGGCCTACAACAAACCTTGGAACCTAATTTTAAGTTTAAGTGGGTTAAGATAGCCCTGAAATATCTGGGGATTTATATCCCACCAAAACTTGGTAATACTTTTGAAGCAAATTTCCCTCCATTGATGAATATAATCAAAGAGAATGTGAAGAGATGGCAGAGGGGATTTCACTCTTGGTTTGGGAGATGTAATGCTATTAAGATGAGTATACTTCCCAGAATACTATATCTCCTTCAAACAATACCAATCAAGATCCCCCTGGCCTTTTTACTTCAAATAAATAGGCTCCTTTTTAAGTTTATTTGGGCTAAGAAAAAACCTAGGATCAGTAGGAGTAGGATGTGCCTACCCAAGAGTAAGGGGGGTTTAGCAATACCAGATGTAACCAAATACTATCAAGCGATACATATGGGAAGGATTATAGAATGGGGCAGGAGGATAGGAACAAAATTATGGGTAGATCTAGAGCAAGAAATTAGCCAAGTCCCACTGCAAAGAGCAATATGGTGCTATCAAACACTGCCGAAACAGTTAAAAAAACATCCAATTATAGGGACGACGTTAGCAATAGGCCACAAGATATGCCAGTTAGGAAAACATACCTCAAGCTTCTCCCCATTATATCCAGTATTAGGAAACCCTGGTTTCCCACCAGGTATGGAGAAAGGAGCATATAGGAGTCTTAAAGAGAGGGGCCTTACACAGATATCACATTTTTTAGAACAGGATAGATGGCCAACTGTACCCTTATTGGTAATCCAGGAAGGAAAATACGGGATTAAAAATTGGCAAGCGGTACAGTTGTGCCACTTCCTGAACTCTTTGGGACCAACAAGTAGATATAAAAGGGAACTAACACAATTTGAAAGATACTGTGAAAACCAAGAACCCCCGGATAAATTATTATCTAGGTTGTATAGGTTGGGAATAACATCTTTAGAAGGCCAGGAGATACCATCTATAAGAGAATGGGCCAGAGATATGGAGAGGAATTTCTCACAGATCCAGCAACAGAAAATAATTAACTTAACCTTGAAAACATCAATTAGCACTAGGCTCCAAGAATTAAATTATAAAATATTAAATAGATGGTACTACACACCAGAGAAATTGAGTAGGGCATTTCCGGGAACCCTAGATATCTGTTGGAGATGCAGGGAAGATAGGGGAACTATATATCATTTATTTTGGACATGTCCAAGGATTAGGAAATACTGGAAGGAAGTATTAAGGATAACCCAAAAATTTACAACATATCAACTGCAGGACGACCCAGCTTTCTGTCTGCTGCATCTAACACAGATCCCAATAAAAACATATAAGAAATCGATCATATGCCATATGATTAATGAAGCTAAAGCTGGGATAACTCAAAATTGGAGAAAAAATAATCCCCCTAGGATAACCGATTGGCTCTATAGGGTGAGGAATATTTGTGCAATAGAGGATGTGGTTCTATCAGCCCAAGACAGAAAGGAACAATATAATTTGACCTGGGGAGCATGGAATGCATTTATGCACTCAGAAGAAGGGAGGAGTTTGATGGGGGGGGAGTGATGGAGGAATGGGAACGAGGGAGGCCCCTAGGGATTGGATGAAGAGCTTGGACCTGGGGGAGGGGAGAGGAGAGAGAGAATTGGTGGGGTGGGTGGGGGTTTTATTTTTTATTTTTTTTCCTTTCCCTTTTTGTTGGAGGGGGGAAGGGAAGGGAGGGGAAGGGAGGGAAGAGAGAAAAAAAGAGGAAGGAAAGGAAAAGGAGATACGGTAATATAAGAGGAATAAATAGTTCGAGAATTTAAGCCTGGAACAGGAACTATAGGAGATAATACAGGGTATTATCATTAGGTTAACCCAGGACGTAAATAACTATCCGCATCTACGTATACCCTGTTGTCCCTAAATATAAGCCTGAGGTTTAAATAAGTACAAAGGACTATGAAATAATAAGTGAATGTTTTGTTTTATTTTGTTGATTCTAATGCAATTGTTAAGTAACTTATGTTGTAAAATTAATATTTCCTAAATAAAGAAGGATTAAATTTAAAAAAAAAAAACCCAGATCTTTGAAATGTTCTTTCCAGGTCTTTCCAGGTCCTCCTCCCATTTACGTGCATTTTAAGTTTATTTACACCAGGGTAAATAGAAATGTGGGAATGTATAGAAGATATTATACCTCTTAAATGAGGGTCTTTCAGGCATGCTGATTCAAAGATCATAATTTGGGATAGCGAGATATCAGTGTTTAACAAAGGTGTGTAAAAAAAATTTGATTTGGAAGTATCTAAAAAGTTCAGAATTTGGTAAGTGATAGGTGTCACAAAGGGTATGAAATATGTGGAAGGATGTTGAAGAAGTTAGGTTACTAAGCCGCGTAATGTTCAATGAGTTCCAGATCATAAATGATATGGGTGAGACCCATGCCGTGTGTCACTCGGATGAACACCCTGGGACATGGACCTCACGTTTAAACAACCACTTGAAAACCTGGCTTAAATCTTTTAGCCTCAAAAATAGACGTATCTAGCAGTGTTTTAATACACCTGAAGGAATTCAAGTTTAATCTACATTGGTTATATGTCCCAGTTGGCTTCAGGACCCTTCACTATTGAATGGAGGTTGCCAATAGTGTCACGTTTCACATAAATCGTAAAGCGATCCCTACCTTGACCTTGTTGTCAACTAAAGATCTGTAACAAGATCTAAGGACTCTTTTGAAGCAAGTACCTACCTTTGACTACGTGATTGTGGTGTGTGCCCTTGAATTCATTCGGTATAGGATCATCGGCAATATAACTATTCTGTTTTTCTGGCTATACATCGTCTTACAAAATCCTTAACAACTGCCCTGAAGAAGCCCCACGGCGAAACGTGCGTTGGCAACTTTAGGGATTTTGTACACAACGGTTTTTCCCATGTATATGAATTATTGTTTTTGCTATTTTATTGTTACTATGCATTTATACTGTTATGTTTAATTGGTAATATTAAAATTATATTTTTTACCTACTTCCTTGGCTTTAAAGTCCGACCATCAATACCTCTCCACAGTTATTGTTTTTTGTTTTTTGATCATATATACGGATGTGGCCCATGTGAGTGCAATTCCTTTGTATTTTCTTATCCCCTTCCATTCCCCTGACCCACCCTTCCCCTTACCCAATCACCCCCCTTTTTCTTTATAATTATACCATGCTGGGTAGAAAGCAGGGTTTTTGAGAAATGCCAAAAGAGGGTTGTGAGAACATTGTAGCTGGTGCTTAAATCTAAGTTTGTCCCATAAAGATAAAAAATATTTAGTGATGGGGTTACGTAGGGTTTTGCGTTCCTTGGGGAGGAGCCATAACAGATTGGAAATAGAAAGAGGGTCACATTCTGCCACTTCTATTATTACCCATAGGGATATTTCATGTGTAGCATGATATTTAGAGGGGCTAGCAATGTGTGCAGCTCTATAATAGTTAGTAACATTTGGAAATCCAAGACCTTCCTTGAGTTTTGGTAAATGCAGCTTATGTAATGGTACACAGGGTTTAATGGAGCCCCAGACATATGTTAATGTTCTTCTATGGAGTAATCTAAGGTAGTAAGATGGGATTGGGATCAGCAAAACTCTAAATAAATAAAGTAGTTTTGGGAGAATTGTCATTCTGATTGCATTAATTTTACCTATCCATGAGATCCGGAGATGTGTCCATTGTTGTAAAAGTTTTGTAATTTGTTTGAGAAGTAGGGGATAGTTTTCTACAAATAGATCTGAATATGAGGCTGGTAAGTGAACCCCTAAATAAGGGATTGACCTCTCAGTCCATATAAAAGGGAGTGCATTTTTGGCCGCGTCTGATTCTACTTTGGAGAGGGATATATCAAGGGCTCTGGATTTTTTGGGATTTATTGCAAGTCCCAAAATCATTGTGAATGGACAGGAGGTTGGGTCAGGAAACTTGTGGGGATGACAGAACTAGGAGTATGTCATCTGCAACTATACATAATTTATGATGGTATCCAGCAGTTTCAATACCTGTGATTGTCGGGTCTGTGCGGATTTGTTGGGTTGAACGTTGTACTAGGAGGGCGAATAGTAGGGGGGAGAGTGGGCATCCCTTGCGAGTTCCTCTTTCTATATTAAATGGATTAGATTTATAGCCTGCATATTTAATGTATGCAATTGGTTTGTTATAAAGCGCTTAGATCCATGTTAAGAAGTGGGGGCCAAAACCCCATCTTTGCAATGTGTAGTGAAGGTAAGGACATGATATGGAGTCAAAAGCCTTTATTATATCAAGGGATAGGAAACAAGAGGGTATTTAACAGATTTTAGCTATTTGAGCTAGCAATACTGCCCTACGGACATTGTCACTAGTGTTGCTCACGAATATTCGCATTGCGAATATTCGCTACGAATATTGCATATTCGAGTATTCGCGAATAACTCGAATATCGCGGCGAATATTCGCTATTTCGAATATTCATATTTTTTCAAATTTCGCAATCAATTTCGCAATCAATTTCGCAATTTTTTTTTATAAAATATAGCGAATATTCGTAAATATTGAATATTCGTGATATTTTATCCAAAAAAAAAAAAATAGCGAAATTTCGCTATTTTTTTTTTTTTTTTTTATAAAATATCACGAATATTCGATATTAACGAATATTCGCGAATATTCTTCGAAATATTCGCGAAATATCGCAAAATCGAATATGGCGTATTCCGCTCATCACTAATTGTCACCCGCCTGGCGCATTGGCATGAAACCTACCTAAGCTTACCTATTAAATTATTTAGTCTTTTGGCTAATATTTTTGGCTAAAATGTTGATATTCAGGAGTGAGGTTGGGCGGAAATTCATACATAAGGTATCGTCAGTGAGAGGTTTGGGGATCATGCAAACAATGGCCATCGAAGTTTCTTGTCTAAAGGATTTTCCTTCTAATAATACATTAAAAGCTTCCGCTGAGATTGGTGATAACGTGTCTGTATACGTTTTGTAATTTTATGGTGGAGTGGCCACCTGGGCCTGGTCTCTTGTTTAATTTTAGGTCTTTGATAGCCTCGGAGACATTCTAAAAAATTATTTTGGTCAAAGAAAAGTTCTAGTAAGTTTATATCGGAGAAAAATGTATCTGATGTTTTTGGCTCCACCCACAACATCAGGATGACGTAAACAACGAAACGTACGTCGAGGCGCTAACCAGTCACGCTTTTCCCTACCACTTCCGATTTCCGGGTCCGTTGGTTTCCGACGGTGGAACGCACGCCGACTAGTGGGACTAGCAGTGCGACGGACTTTCGATCCTTCTCCGTATCCACGTTGCTTCGACGGTAGAACGTACGCCGGCCAGTGAGACTACCAGCGCGACGGATCACCGTCCTATATCCCAATCCGCGGGTTCGATTGGATATCGAATACACGCTCCAAGCCTCAGTGCCGGGATCAGGGCACAATCTAAGTAAGCAGCCATTTGGCATGTTACTTTTTATAATATTTTAATAAACAATACTTCACTATGATTGCCTTTCTGTTCCTATCTATATGAATGTTGGATCATCTGATGTGCCTATCCGGATCATTCTGAGTCATCCCATTGACATAAGCGGTTTATGACTTCTTTTTTAATTAAAAGAGTCTACTATCATTGGTAAGGAGCCATTTCTATCGATCACATCGGGTGCAAATATATGGTGGAGGTTCCAGAACTGCAATATATACGTCATTTTTGAGCTGAGATATACCATTGGGTGCTTATTATTTAGCACTATTGGGACTTTTCTTTTACTTCATTGTATGGACACTAGTTCACTATATAAATAATTTATGATTTTTGTATTAATAGATTGCACATTTCAATGTATATATATGCACTTAAGTATACATACTTTGTATTGATTTTGTGTTTTCAGCGCCCCTTCACCCCCGATTCTATTTGTATTTTCACACACTGGAAATGTTTAGGTGGCAGCTCTTAAACTGGTATATTTAAATATATTTAGGTTTAATTACACGTAATTCTACCCATTAGTTGGGAGAATTAACATTGTTTCTCTGTGGCGCAAATTATACACATTTTTCTCACATAAGAGGCATCGGTGAAGCTGAAACAGGAGTATCTCATACTTTTCAAGAGCCTCTGGGTCCCACAGGCCATTCCGTTACAGGGTTTGATCAAGGAATTAAGCGTACATGCTAGGTAGGTACCCGATTTATTGGATTTCATGAAATAGTTATGTCTTGATCGTTTGTAGAATTTGTCCAATGCTTCAGTTAGAAATAAGTCATATGCAACACAAGTTTTGTCTAAACGGGATTTTGTTAATGGTGATGGATTGTCCTGATGGGATATAAAGGCAGTATTAAACTCCATTTTCAGTTTACGCGCAAGGGTTTTCCGTTAACGTTTGAATATGTCTGATTGTTTCTGAATTGTATTACATATAACTGGTTTATGGGCTTCCCAAAGAGTTAATGGGCCAGATTCAGAAAGACTGGCGTAAATTTCGGCGGGCGTAGCGTATCTCATATACACTATGCCGCCGTAACTTAGAGCGGCAGGTACTGTATTCAGAAAGAACTTGCGCCCTAAGTTACGGCGGCGTAGTGTAAATGGGCCGGTGTAAGCCCGCGTAATTCAAAGTAGGCTGGTAGTGGGCGTGTTGTATGGAAATGAATCGTGACCCCACGTAAATGACGCGCTTAACGAACGTGAACGTATCCCAGTGTGCATACTCCAAAATCACGTCGGAAATACTCAATGCTTTCGACATGAACGTAACTTACGCACAGCCCTATTCGTGTACGACTTACGCAAACGACGTAAAACAACGTAAACGACGTACAATTCGACGCTGTTCCGACATCCATACATAACATGGGCTGCGCCTCATATAGCAGGGGTAACTTTACGCTGGTCGAACGCCTTACGTAAACAACGTATATCAATACGCCGGATGCAACTATGTTCGTGAATCGGCGTATCTAGCTCATTTGCATTTTTTTAATGGGAACGTCTAATGCAGTGTTTTTCAACTCCAGTCCTCAAGGCACACCAACAGGTCATGTTTTCAGGCTTTCCATTATTTTGCACAGGTGATTTGATCAGTTTCACTGCCTTAGTAATCACCACAGCCATTTCATCTGAAATCCTGAAAACTTGACCTGTTGGTGTGCCTTGAGGACTGGAGTTGAAAAACACTGGTCTAATGCGTCCAGCGTAACTATGCGACCATGATACGCCGGCATAGGCAAGTTACACCAGACGACTGAAGGCATGTTTTTCGGCGTACCTTGCTTTCAGAATCGGCGTAAAGATGCAACGGCGCACATTTGAATTTACGGCGGCGTATCAGGATATACGCTGGCGTAGATTCTTTCTGAATCTGGCCCAATGTATTCATTTCTGGACTAGTATTGAGTGAGATATAATCTTTTTTTAAAGATATTTTTATTAGGTTTAGACAAACGAACAAACAGAAAAACATACAAAAAAAAAACACCAGACAACCTGGTCATAAACGTCAGGCAATACACTCAAACATGGAAAAATAAACTGACATCAGTGCGAAATATAAAGTAGGCACACTGGTAAAAGCCTCAGGTATAATACCTGGATATAGCAAAAACAGAGGTCAAGACATTAGAGATCCGTGAGGCCTGGCCCATCAATGGTCAAGCAAGCGTAGTACAATCAGTGCTGGGAGAGGGTTAGCAGACTAGCCAACCATCTACCCCAAATTTTGTGGAAGATTTTGTTCCGTTTCCAGAGTTCAAAAGTAAGTTTATACAGTGGGATAGCATCATTAGTAGGTTTTAACCAGAGAGATTTCAGAGAGGTCTGTGCGCCCTTCCAGGACAGTAAAATAGCCTTTTTAACATAGAAAGAGTGTGTACGGAGAAGTCTCTTGGCATGTGATGATAGCTGTAACTCGCCAAAAATGCCTATTGGCAGTTCTTGGGGTGGATTATGTTTGGGAGGCCTAGCGCCAAAGAGATGAAAGCACCCACTTCTTCCCAGAAGTCCCGGACTACCGTGCATGTCCAGAAGCAGTGTAAGAAATCGGCCTCCCGGCCACAGCCACGGAAACAGGCAGCTGAGGGCAGGAGACCCATCCTGTGTAACCTAGCCGGAGTGAGGTGGGTTTGATGGAAAATTTTGACCTGCATAATGCGGTCCTGGGAAGCAATAACAGAGGTTTTATACGTATCACTAAATTCTGACCAGTGGAGATATAATCTTAAATGGCTTGTTCAATGGTTTGCCGATAAGTTGGGTGTTTGAGTAGGATGTCTGGGAGGTTCCAAGTAGGGTCGTGGCCTTTGGGTAATGCTGATTTAATAGACGTGATTACGACATTATGGTCAGACCATGGGATAGGGATTAGATCTGCTGTACTAATTTCAGGGAGCATACCTATAGTTAGGAATATGTGATCAATCCTTGAATATGTTTTATGAGGGTGGGAATAGTATGTATATCTACGTTTAGTGGGATTATCTTCTCTCCATGAATCTACCAATTTATATTTGGACAAAAGTTGTGAAAAAGACATGCGTCGCCATTCTAGCCAGAGTGGGTGAAGGGCTCCCCCAGACAGACTTCTGCCACAAGCCTGGCAGCCGGAGTGCCACTTTAGGGCTGCTGGAAGAAACAGGTCCCCGCCTGGAACCTGACCCTGATTTGGTTTAGGATGATAGAAGTAGGGGGCCCAGTATATCGCCCCTCGGCAGCATCCAGCAGCATCCGCCAGGAACTCCGTGTAGCTTGCTGGTAGGCCATATCGCCTGGGTCTGTTGGATGCTCACACCCTAAAGGTGGGTGCCGCACCTGGAACCTGGAACCCGCAAAGAACCCCGAAAAATGGCGCCTGCCACAGATATACCCCTCCCAGCATGCTCTGTGATGGAAAACTCCTCCAATTGGCTGCTGGGGAAAAGTGGGATCGCACCCCCGGAGCGCAGACTGACCCACAGGACATTTCTGGAATGACAGCAGCCCAAATTTAGCAAAATTAGGAGTGGAAGCAACATAACTCTCCCACTCCCCCACTAACTTTAGTGTAGTGCCCATACTGAAAGTAAGAGGGCGCTACATACATATGCCCTTAATGTAGGTCAAGGAAGGTTACAATACATATCACTTTTTGCATGCAAAGGACCTAGAATTCTACCTGTAGAAATAATAAACAGTCCTGAAATAAAGAAAAAATAAGCAAACACTGAGCATGCAATTCTGGAAAACAAAAAGGAAACTGTTTATATAACAGAACTTATTATTATGTATCAGAGAACTGGTACTAATAGCAGGGTAAGGAATGAGCCAAATGTTCAGTTTTAGAATTTCTTTCAATCCATTGAATCCTATCTTTCCTGAGGAGGTGATGTGTAGCGACCTCTCTTGTGGGACGGATGGTTTCCATTTCTCAGGTTGGATTGAGAATGATTTACTTTGGATGGGAGAGGTGTTGATCTACTGCGTGATGGCGTATTTTGTGGATTTGGTTCCATTAACCACTTGGTAACCGCCCCATTGTCAAAATACGTCCTGTTTTTAAAGATGGATATCTCGGTAACGGCAGCAGCTGCTGCCACAACCGAGATATCCATCTCTTCATGGGACGGTTCTGTACACGATAACGGTGGTCTCCGTGGCGGATTCGCCGCGAGATCGCCGTTATCGGTGGTGGGAGAGGGTCCCCCCCTCCCGCCGCTCTCCCGCGCCCTCCGCCGCTTACCGTAGCCGTCGGTAGCGGCGGAGGCGATCGGGTCCGTTCGGCTCCTCAGCAGGGATACGAGTGAGGGAAAAATCGCCCCCACCCGTCCCCATAGCTCTGCTGGGCGGAAGTGACGTCAAAACGTCAGTCCCGCCCAGCGTCTTAAAGGAACATTTTTTTTTTTCTGTCATTTGAAAAAATTACAGTTTAATTTTTTTTTATTTTTTTGCATTTAAGCCTAAATATGAGATGCGAGGTCTTTTTGGCCCCCAGATCTCATATTTAAGAGGACCTGTCATGCTTTTTTCTATTACAAGGGATGTTTACATTCCTTGTAATAGGAATAAAGGTGATCATTTTTTTTTTATTTCAGTGTAAAAAATTAAAAACTAAATTAAAATAAATAAGAAAACAAAAAAACATTTTTTAAAATGCCCCAACCCGATAAGCTCGCGCACAGAAGCGAATGCATACGCGAGTAGCGCCCGCATATGAAAACTGTGTTCATCGCGCCCGCTCGTGGCATGGTGTCAAATTTTTACCCTTAAAAATCTCGATAGGCGACGTTTAAAAAATTCTACAGGTTGCATTTTTTGAGATACAGAGGAGATCTCTAACGATCGTGATACCTCACTTGATCTGGGGGTCAAAAAGTGAGGTATCGCGATCGTTAGAGCGAGAGCAATAATTCTAGCCCTAGATATCCTCTGTATCTCAAAAAATGCAACCTGTAGAATTTTTTAAACGTCGCCTATCGAGATTTTTAAGGGTAAAAGTTTGACACCATGCCACGAGCGGGCGCAATTTTTAAGAGTGACATGTTGGGTATCATTTTACTTGGCGTATCATTATCTTTCACAATATATTAAAAAATTGGGCCAAATTTATTGTTGTCTTATTTTTTAATTCAAAAAAGGGATTTTTTTTTCCAAAAAAAGTGCGCTTGTAGGACCGCTGCGCAAATACGGTGTTAGAAAAAGTATTGAAATGACTGCCATTTTATTCTCTAGGGTGTTAGAAAAAAAATATATAATGTTTGGGGGTTTTAAGTAATTTTCTAGCAAAAAAAACTGTTTTAGTCTCGTAAACACCGAATCTGAAAAACAGGCTCGGTTATCAAGTGGTTAAATTTAGGTCTATGAGTGTTTGTTGAAGTTCATCAAAAGCTCTGCAAGTATATCTTTTCCCTTTTGTAAGCAAAACGTAGGGAAAATGGGAATCCCCATTGGTAGGTGATGTCATGGCGTTGTAATTCCAGAAGAAGGGGTTTTAACCACTTGCTTACTGGACACATTCAGCACTGTCACGTTTGAATGACAATTGTGCGGTCGTGCGACGTGGCTCCCAAACAAAATTGGCTTCCTTTTTTCCCCACAAATAGAGATTTTTTTTGGTGGTATTTGATCATCTCTACGATTTTAATTTTTTGCGCTATAAACAAAAATAGAGCGACAATTTTGATTTTTTTTTTTTAACTTTTTGCTATAATAAATATCCAATAAAAAAATAAAAACAATTCTCAGTTTAGTCCGATACGTATTCTTCTACATATTTTTGGTAAAAATAAAAATAAGTGTATAATGATTGGTTTGCGCAAACGTTATAGCGCCTGCAAAATAGGGGATAGAATTATAATTTTTTTTATTATTATTATTATTTATTTTTTTACTAGTAATGGCGGTGATCTGCGATTTTTGTCAGGACTGCGATATTGCATCAGACACATTGGAAACTTTTGACACATTTTTGGGACCATTCACATTTATACAGCGAACAATGATATAAATATGCACTGATTACTGTATAAATGTGACTGGCAGGGAAGGGGTTAACACTAGGGGGCGAGGAAGGGGTTAATGTATTCCCTAATTAGTGATTCTTACTGTGGGGGGAGGGGGGTATATACAAGGGACACACCATCAGTCTCCTTTCCCTGACAGGACGTGGAGCTCTGTGTTTACACACAGAGCTCCACGTCCCTGTCTCCGTGACTGTCGATCGTGGGTGCCTGGCGGACATTGCGGCCGCCAGGCATGCGCATCAGCACCTGGCTGACACGGAGGCTGTATATAGACGGCCTCCTGGCAATTCAGAGCTGCATTGCGGCCGTAAAAACCCGCCGTGCGGGTGGGAAGAGGATAATGCTCTCCTTTTAGCAATTGTTATTTGGGACAAATCAGCAAACAACTGGTAGTAATTTCCTTGGAAATTCAGCTGCTTTTTGTCCCTGGCTGATGACAGGAGCTGCTCTTTTGTATGATAGTAGTGATATTGCATGGAGGACCATCAGGTTTTTTTGCAGCAAGGGCTCGATGGATTCTGTTGAATGGAAATGGCTGGTTGCAATTCTTGAAACAGAGCAGTTATGGTGGATTGCAGGTCAATGATTGTTTCAGGAATACCCCTGATACGTAAGTTGGACCTCCTGTCTCTGTTCTCATGGTCCTCAATTTTAGTATGGAGCAATAGGTTTTCCTCTTTGAGGTTTTCTATTTCCATAGTGTGTTCCAGAGAAATATTTTCTAAATCATCTGCTTTAACCTCTAAAGCTGTGCGTTTTCCAAGTTCTCATATCTCTCTTGTGAGGTTAGAAGTGATTTGATCAGATGTTTGTTTTAGTGCTTTATGGAGCATATGTTCAAATTGTTTTAAAATGGCTGGGGCTACTTGAGTGGTCTGAGGAGTGTCTTGTGAGGTGAATAAATCACGGTCAGAATCAGCTGGGGACACAGGTTGTGTCAGGCTTTGCCTGTGGGAGCGCATAGAGGCTGTGAATGAAGAGGGGGGAGGTGCCATTTTAGTCACAGCTTTCCCCTTTGAAGCCTTCATGAGGAAATTCTTTATTTTGACATGGCCGCCTCCCTGTGCCATAATTTTGCCCACAAATTGGTCAGCTAGATCCCGGGGTACTAGTTCCACCCCGAGGATGTCAAAATACTTGCGGGTTTTGGTTAAATACCGTCTCTCCTCCCGAACAGTATGGAGCTCTAGCACTGCATTACCACACCGCTAGACTCCACACATGCACCTCTCCACACATGGATTTTCTTGATTTGGGGTTTCCATACTTCTCAGGTCAAAGGCCACATATATATATATATATATATATATATATATATATAATATTCACAGGCTGCAAAAAAAATTAAAAATCTACCGTATTTATCGGGGTATTAATACAATAATAGAGAAAGAACTTCAGTAAAACAAATCAAACCATTACCATCAGAGTCCACATGAGAGCCCCTATTTTGTCAAGTTCCCCATGAGAGCCCCCCTTACATCAGAGACCACCTTTGGAGTCCTCCCTTACATTAGGATCCCAATCGGAGCACCCCTTACATTAAGATCCCCACCAGAGCCCCCTTACATCAAAAGTTATATTAGGAGCCCCACTTACATCACGGTACCTATTAGAGCCCTTCTTGCATTAGGGTCCCCACCAGAGCCCCCTTTCATCAGATTCCTTATTAGTGGTCCACACTGATACTACACAGTAGGGGGAACCTGACCCAGATGTGGACCGGATGCCTTACTGTAGCAGCCAGGGTTCAGCTGCTGGACCGATGTTTGGAGATCTCTGCTCTAGATGCCCAAACATGCACTTAAATACAATGGGCCAGATTCAGAAACACTTACGACGGCATATCTCCATATACGAGATAAGATACGACCGATGTAAGTCTCTTACGCCGTCGTATCTTAGTTGCATATTTACGCTGGCCGCTAGGTGGCGCTTCTGTTGATTTACGCTTCGGATATGCAAATTAGGTAGATACGCCGATTCACGAACGTAGTTGCGGCCGGCGTATCTATTTGCGTCATTTACGTAAGGCGTCGGACCGCCGTAAAGTTACCCCTGCTATATGAGGCGCAATGTTAAGTATGGACGTCGGGACAGCGTCGTATTGGACGTCGTTTGCGTAAGCCGATTCAGAATGGGGCTGGGCGTAAGTTACACTCACGTCGATATCAATGACTATTTACGACATGATTTTGAGCATGCGCCGGCCGTGGATGTATCCCAGTGCGCATGCTCAAAATCACGTTGCAAAGTTTGGCACGTTCAGTTCGTTCGGCGCGTCATTTACGTGGGGTCACGGTTAATTATAATACAACACGCCCCCTACCTGCCTAATTTGAATTACGCGCACTTACACCGGCACATTTACGCTACGCCGCCGCAACTTACGGAGCAAGTGCTTTGTGAATACAGCACTTGGCTGTCAAAGTTGCGGTGGTGTAACGTAAATAGAATACGCTACGCACGCACAAAGATACGCTCTCCATCCTGAATCTGGCCCAATGGTTTTTAAATCTAAAACAAAAAAATAAATAAAGAAAAGCTATAGCTGAACTGCCTCCTTTTCTTAAAGTAAATGGAAATTTAACCATTAAAATCTCATCTCCTGTAAGATATAACATGTTCTATGTAATAATACGAGGTCATGCCAAAAATCGTGTTCAGTGTTTTTAGATCCTCCTTAACTACTTACCTACCAGCCACTGCAGTTATACGGCGGCAGGTCGGCTCGGCTGCATGAGATCACGTAGCTATACGTTATCTCGCCGCTCAGCCAATAGTGGCTAGCCCCTGACCCCGACGCACATGCCCGGTGGTTGTGATCACCGCCGGGCACCCGCGATCGTTCATTACAGAGCGAGAACCGGGAGATGTGTGTGTATAAACACACAGCTCCCGGTCCTGTCAGGGGGAGAAATTACTGATACGATGTATACAATGTATAAACAGCAATTTGTCATTTCCCCTAGTCAGTCTCACCCACCCTTCAGTTAGAACACACCCAGGAAACATGATTAATCCCTTCCTCGCCCCCTAGTCTTAACCCCTCCCTGTCAGTGGGATTTTTATAGTAATCAATGCATTCTTATAGCACTGATCGCTGTGAAAATGACAGTGGTCCCAAAAATGTGTCAAAAGTGTCCGATGTGTCCGCCATAATGTCACAGTCACAATAAAAATCACTCATCACCGCCATTACTAGTAAAAAAAAAAAAAAATATTAATAAAAATGCAATAAAACTATCCCCTATTTTTTAAACGCTATAACTTTCGCGCAAACCAATCAATAAAAGCTTATTGCGTTTTTTTTTTACCGGAAATATGTAGAAGAATACGTATCGGCCTAAACTGAGGAAAAAACAAGTTTTTTTATACATTTTTGGGGGATATTTATTATAGCAAAAAGTAAAAAATTTTGATTTTTTTTTCAAAATTGTTGCTCTATTTTTGTTTATAGCGCAAAAACTAAAAACCGCAGAGGTGACCAAATACCACCAATAGAAAGCCCTATTTGTGGGAAAAAACTACTCCAATTTTTTTGGGAGCCACGTCACACGACCGCGCAATTGTCAGTTAAAGCGACGTAGTGCCGAATCACAAAAAGTGGCCTGGTCATTCACCAGCAATATGGTCCGGGGCTGAAGTGGTTAATTACTCAAAACCCCTCCTCCATTTAATTCCATCATCCTGGAATTCTTCACATTGGCTGTAATTTGTGGAATATACGACGGGGCAACTGAATGATAATAAAATATATTTATGTTCCATTTAAAGATTTGTCGGAGATGGTTCCTGACTTGGAATGTGAAGCTTTCGAAATGCTGGCCACCTTCCACAAGTGTCAGTTTAAAGATCTGAACATTTATTTTGATGAGGATGATGTAGAAGAAAATATCTGCTACGACTTCAAGAATGACTCCGCCACAAATACGTTCACAATCTCCGCCCCTATACATGCCGGAAGTTGTGCATTCAAGTCCCAAGTAAGTGTTCTCCAATCCTACTATTATTAGTATTGCTTCTGTATGGTGACCCCTCCCCCAAGGCTGTATTCACACCTATTTACACCTTCGCTCCCAATTATTAGTAATGCCCACACTACGGGCCAGATTCAGGTAGAGTTACTCTGGAGTATCAGTGATACTCCAGCCTAACTGTCACTTTGAGCCGGCGTTTTTGTTTTCTGTAACCAGAAAACAAGAAACGCCGGGTTTGAGTTCCGATACGAGCGGCGTAATTGTATTTCGCCGTCGTATCGGAACTTCAATTTTAAAAATGGCGCGCGGGGCGTTCCCGCTGATTAACGCCCAGAATATGTTAATCAGCGGGAATCGGAAATTCACGATCGTATTCGGGCCCGACGCAGTGACGTTCCGACGTTTCCGTAAGAGATACGCGGCGTAAATATAAAGCAGCCCCCTAGGTGGAGTATCCTATGTTAAGTATGGCCGTCGTCATTGCGTCGGAAATAAAAAATCGAGTCGTTTGCGTAAAACGTCCGTGAATGGGGATTGACCTCATTGACGTTCCCTGACAGAATTTGGAGCATGCGCACTGACAGTCGATGCATGCGCAGTACGTTCGGCGTGGGATCGCGCATAGTTAACATAATACACGCCCCCTACCCGCCCAATTTGAATTCCGCCGGCTCATTTTCGCTACGCCGCCTCAACTTTAGGAGCAAGTGCTTTGTGAATAACAGTACTTGCCCCTAAAGTTATGGCGGAGTAACGTAAATGAGAAACGTTACTTCAGATTAAAGATTCGCCCATCTACCTGAATCTGGCCCTATGTGTTCTGTGCTATGGAGCCGTTCATTTAATATTATATCTCAACATATAAACATATGTAGCAAGGTCTCCAGCTTCCTTCGATCTAATGAGGACCTCCAGGCCCAGAGACAGCTGACATCCTTCTGTATATGGTGGGTTGTGAGGTATGGTGGGTGCAAGGTGAATAAAGTTATTGGGCGCCAGACACTTCTTGAATGCAAAAGAGATTTTTATTTCTCTTAACAAACTTTTTTTGGGAAAGAGGGTTAGGACCAGGACACCCTTAGGTAGTTGCAAGTTTAATTGGCAGACTCTGAGACTTCAATAGGAGGACAGAAATGCAGGAAAAAGCACCCAGCAAGATGCCATATCTGCATGTGTAGGAATGCTGTCGCCTATGGCAGCAATCATTAACAGTTCCTAACACAAAGCGTAACAGTTCCTTTCACTTCTACAATCTCTACTTGTAGTTCTTCAGCACACTGAGCTCCAGATCTCTCACTAGACCCCTGATTCACTGCCACTGAATCCCTTGAGCTCCTCCAATTTTCACAGTGGTATCTTCCTCAGGCATCACCCCCGCTTCTCTGCTGGGTCCCTATCTTGGCACTCTAGATACCTCTCAAGCTTCACCCCACTATCCTTCTCGGTCCCTGGCTTGACACACAAGGCTGCTCTGCAAGCGTCACCTCCGCTGGTTGGGTCCCTGGTCTGATACTAACTGAAGTTTCCAGATTCTTCACCGTCCCCGGTTGGTGAGAATCCTGCTCCGGTACTTGCTTCAGTTACTCACTGTGGTCCCTGGTAATAAGGTGGATGGTTCCTTAGTGGCGACAGCTTGCTCTCTGCCTCCAACCATGACAGGTTCTTCAGCCGGCAGAGCTGTCACTTCTGGTTTTACTGCAAGCCGCAATTCCAACCCTGCGCTGCTCTCTTGATTCTGGATGGGCCCTCAGACAGCCTAGCAGCCAGATGTGCCCAGGATAGGCCCAATCTCTGGCCTAGAAGCCCAGGACATATGACACACGTCCACCCAGACACCCATCCAAGTTGCACAGAACATAGATCACCTAACTCCACACAACTATATAGTTGGTATCGGGGTTTCCCCACACGCTTGAACGACCATGGGGATCATGGGTGAGTTTACATCTATGTGGGGCACCCAGTCTGAGCACCTTGGAACACAGATTTACTATTGAGCACAAACACTTTACCATCACCATATATTGGGACTGTCTAAGACTATATATATATGATAACACAGAGGATGGTGGATTGTTTTCTATTCATGTATCCCTCTACTTTGATCACCCCCCCGATCCTTCCACTCTGATCACAACTCTATATGCCCCACCAGAGCCCTCCACTCTGATTACACACCCCAGATCCCTCCACTCTGATCATTGAATTCTGGCCTGGTCAATATTGTACTGTACGTGTACATATATATAATAATATAATATCCCACATTAATCGGCCAACGTATTACAACACACATAAGGTAAACTAAAACCTTCACGCTGTACCCTCTCTCCTACCGGGATAAGCATGGAGGTTTTACTTTTGCCTGTCGCCTGGGCTGCCTTATGATGGTGCCTAAATGTTTTGCCTGGTGATCACACAGGCTGCCCCCCCACACTACGCCAATGTATATATGCTCTTATATCTGCCTTTTTGGTACATAATAACTAGGGTTGTCCCGATACCAATACTAGTATCGGTATCGGGACCGATACCAACCATTTCCCAGAGTACTTGTACTCAGGGAAAATGCTCTCATACTTTACCCGATACCTGACTTTCCCTGTATCCTCCTCCAGTTCCCCCATCCGTTCTGCTCTCTCCCTCCATGCCGCTGCCATTTTGCTCTCCCCTCTGTGCCGCTTCTGTCCTCCGTTCTGCTCTTCCCCTCCATGCTCCATGTCCCCCCTCTGTGTCACGCCATTCTGCTCTCCCCCTCCGCTTCTGTCCTCCATTCTGCCCTCCCACCTTCATGCTCTTGGTCCCCCCTCCGTGCCGCTGCCATTCTGCTCTTCCCCTCCGTGCCGCTGCCGTTCTGCTCTCCCCCTCCGTGCTGCTGCCGTTCTGCTCTCCCCCTCCGCACCGCTGCCCTCCATTCTGCTCTCCCCCTCCATGCTCTGTGTCCCCCCTCCTTGCTGCTGCTTCCCCCCTCCGTGCTCTGTGTCCCCCTTCATGTCCTCCTCCGCCCCCCTCTGTCAGGATGGAGAGCGCCAGTGAGAGCCGCTAAACCCGGCTCCTACCTTTTCCGAATGAACAATATCGGTAATCGGTATCGGCGAGTACTTGAAAAAAAGTATCGGTACTTGTACTCGGTCCTAAAAAAGTGGTATTGGGACAACCCTAATAATAACCTGTAATGACAAATAGATTGGGGATCCAGTAATGAGAGAAAATCACGTTGTAATGACTGTAGAGGTAAAAGAGGCTGAAAAACACTCTCAGCGATGTGTTAGAAGCCCATCCAGTCCACATGTCTCATGGAATATATTTTGGGCACAAAATAGGGCCACTGTTCAAAATGCTTTATGCAGCTAGTGGAAGTTCCATATCATTTGTTTGGCATGTGTATGGCAGTTGGTGTGTGTGATGGGGGAGGAGGAAATAGATGCCGGCACTATCTATTTTTTTTTTTTAAATAATTGTTATTTCTTTTTTTTTTTGTTTCTATAAAGGAAACAAATGACAGCCAAGTCACATATACATCTAATGTTCTGATTGATGTGAAAGAACCCGGAGCAATAATTATAAGAAAGAAACTGAATGTAACCCTGAAGTGTTCCTATGACTTGGATATGATAACCAGTCTGCATAAGATCCTGAATCCTATCATCAGGTAAACCAACAACAACAACAAAAAAACAAAAAAATCTAAATTAAAGTCTAAAGCGTTGTACACACGGGCAAGAATCTCGTCAGGAAAAAAACGTTGTTTTTCCCGATGATATTCTTGGCAAGAATCTCTTGCCACCCGAGTGTACACACAGACCTTTCAAAAGAACCGCGGTTCTCTTGAAAGGTAAGAACGCGGTGGCGTCATTGTGTATGGGACAAGCATGCACTTGTCACATTCGATGCCATCACCGCCATCTTGCTTCACCCTACCTATGCCATGGTAGCTACTGCGCATGCGCCAAAGTAATTTTGAGCATGCGCGGGTTTCCACGGCGACAGGTAAGTATACTATTTCATGTTGGGAAACAGGCCAACAAGAATCTCGACGAGAAAAAAGAGAGCAGGATCTCTATTTTTTTCGTCGAGATTCTGCCCAGATTTCCAGATGAGAGACCTGAAAGCCCCGTAGACACGCTCGGTATACTCTGCCAGCAGTTTTCTTGCTGGTTCTTGCAGAGAAAACTGAGCGTGTGTACGAGGCTTTAAGGATAATGAAAAATGTCTAAAGTCTGACTGCTTATTAACTTGGCTCCTGGCTGGATGCTGCTTCATCAAATCTGACTGATCTAACCAGAAGTATCATAGCTGATTTACCAGGACAAGAGGAGACACCGGAACTAACACATCACACCAGAAAATACATGTATGGGTTCTATTTTTTTTGGTGATCAGAACACAGACACTATGAACAATCTGTACATTGTTTTTCCTTTACTTTAACTCTAGTAGATTTGAAATCTAGGAATAAAAACACGTACCGTATTTATCTAGGTATAACGTGCACTGGCGTATAGCGCGCACCCAGTTCTAGGAGGGAAATTTCCTGGAAAAAAAATACTTACAGTTTAAATGTCCTTCTTCGGTGTCTTGCCCGGCGTCCATCGGCGGCCTTGTCGGGTCCGGCGTCCGTCTTCGGCCTTCGTGGTGTCCTCCCCGCTTCTCCCGCACTGTCTCCGCGCTGTCTCCGAGCACTGCTGCCGACATATACCGGCGCAGTACACTCGGGTACACTCGGCTAGGCTCGGATCCTCACGCAGGGCGTGGCCGTGGGCGGAGCCAAGTGTGGCCGAGCCTAGCCGAGTGTACCCGAGTGTACTGCGCTCGGTATATGTCGGTGGCTCAGTTCAAACACAGCGCGGGAAGCGGGGATCGGCGTATAATGTACACCCACGATTTTCCTCTGATTTTCAGGGGAAAAAAGTGCGCGTTATACGCCGATAAATACGGTAGTCAAAATGAAAGTCAGAAACCAAACAAACTTGAAGTTTAAAGGACAAGTTGGCATTTTTTTGTAAAAAAAAAATATTTAAAACACAAAACACCCTTCGTACCAGTATCTCTGATGCCGTTAGCGTAACCCATTCCCCGTAAAAATGAGATGATGGGATAGATACTAAAATGAAAAAATAAAATGCAGCCGCCCTGGGAGTGAAGTGGTTGACATTTTTTTAACCGCTTTTATTTTTTAAGCTTCCCAGTACATCACGCTCACTACACACACAACGTTTTCCAAAAAGATTCACAGCACTTTTACACAGATACTAAAAATAAAATACCACTACCCCAAAAAAAATAAAAAATAGGAAAAAATGGTAACATCACAGATAAGTACACAATTTTTCAGAGGGAAATTCATCACCTGGGGACTTTTATTAGATGTAAAAATTGTACACAAGACAGTATGGGTACAGAACAATTTAACTGTTAAGACATTTAAAAAAAAATAGAAAATTGTGAATCAGACCAAAATCCAGACTTTGCCTTCTGACTTGGCCTTCAAGCAAGATCAATGGGGCATAGGTCAAAATCAGGTGAAATTACTTTGAACCATCTCATCACAACCTAGCCATGGAATTAACCTTTAAATGCTCCACAGTAAATACAATGGGGGCAGATTCACAGAGAATTAGATTATCGTAGAGTATCAGAAATACACTACGCCGCCGTTTTTTACCTGGCTCTACGTGGAATCCAGGTAGATTTTGTCCAGTAAACGATGGCGGCGTAGTGTATTTTTCCCGTCGCAATCCATCTGCGCGAGTAGGGGGCGTGAAGCATTTAAAATAGGTGCGTTCCCGCGGCGATCGAACTGCGCATGCTCCGTTCGCAAATTTCCCGCCGTGCATTGCGCGAAAACACGTCGTCACGTCGTAGTAGCGTCGTTTACGTACATTCCTATTCCCGAACGAGTTACGTTAAAAAAAAATATATATTTTCAAATCGACGCGGGAACGACGGCCATACTTTACATGGGTTACGCACTGTTAGACCAGCAAAAAGCTCCTCTAACATTACGTAGCCAAAAAATGACGTAGGCGGTTGCGAGGGACACTCGTACCTTCGTGGATCGCCGTAAAAACTCATTTGCATATCCCGACGCATGAAAACGACGCAAACTCCTCCCAGCGGCCGCAAAAATATCGCAGTGTAGATCCGAAGGCTTACGAGATCGTAAGCCTCTCGGATCGAAGCCCGAAGCCGCCGTATCATGGTTTGAGGATTCAAACTAGTGATACGGCGCGCAAAATTTGAAATTACTCCTGTCTAACACCAGTTAGACAGGCGTAATTGCTCTGTGAATCTGGGCCAACATCTTATAAAAATAAATAAATGGGCGTGTATTAAAAAATAAAAACAATTTTGGAACAAAATTGCAAGGTGGGATTCCCTCCTATTTTACAAATGTGTTTTCTAGAATTAAACTACTAAAAAACTTGCATTTACAAAATAGTTAATAAAAATATTCCTCTTAATTGCACAAGGGAGGTGCAGGAACCACTGATAAAAGACTTGGAACAAGATGTAGGTTATTCAGACTTTGATTCTTTTTCATCTTTGCCAGCTGCTGTGGCCTCATCATCCTTTGTCTCTCCGTTTTCGGATGGCACGTCCTCTTTAGTCTCGTCTTTGTTAGCCTCTTCAGTCTGTTTGCCTTTAGCGCCCTTCTTTCCCTTTTTGTCTTCAGACTTCTCCTTTACTGCAGCCTTTTCCTTTTTTGGCTTTGATTCAGCCTTTGGAGGAGCGGGTTTATCTGACAACCGTGCTGACCTCTTGTTGGGCTCAGCCTTGGCATCTGCAGCCTCAGCAGCATTCACCTTTCTCTTCGGCATGGCGGGTATTGTGCTTGTGAAGGGTTAAAAATTAAGAACAAAAAAATCCTAAAATGTGAGGAATAGAAGCGGGAATAAGCCAATGATAGGGGCGCCTCGGAGAGTGGAGGAATCCCTTCTTCTCCTGCAGATGGAGTCACTCACAAAGACTAAGCTCACTGCTCGGCGCTTGCAAGCGGTTAATATGCCAGAGCGAGAACTAGTTCAAAAACGTTACAAATTATTTTTATAACCGCTCATCCATCAAATCTTTGTGTACTTTTGTTCTGTGGAAATTGGGCAAAACAATAAATTAGTTATCATTTAAAATTGTTAGTAATGTTTGTTTATTTTTTTCAATTTGAAATGCAGCCCTATAGTACAGGAAGTGCCCGGGAAAGGAACATTCAAAATTTACATGTCTATATTCAAAAAAAGCAACTACACAGATGCATACTCAGGATCAGAAGTTACCCTGAACACCGATGAATTCTTGTATGTCGGAGTTTTTGTTCATGGTGGAGACGAATCGACTCTTCTTCTGGTGTTAAAGAACTGCTACGCAACTCCAGAGAACGATGTGAACTCCTCTCCGAGATATGAAATCATCGAAGACAGGTAATTTTAGATGTAATAAGATCCATCTACTGACACCCGACATTCCCTTCTCTGTGACCTGGAGTGATCGATGAGGGATCTGTGAACCAACCTTAGTTTACTACCATAAAACACGGGCAGAAGACTGGGATCTCCATAACAGATGAAAAATAAGGAACATTTTGGAAACATGGGTGCGGAGATCTCTCTACCAGTGTCCAGAGACAGGAGAAGCTGCTGGATGGTTCAACCCACCGGTGTTCATCCAAAGCTAAAGATCCAGATCTGGAAGACAAGGAAACACCTAAGTGCAATATGTCAGATACTATGTTTAATCTCAAAAGAAATGCACTTACAATACACAAGTACAAAACAGGCTCATCAGAACAACAGCCTGTTGTTTCTAGTCTCACCTTCCCTCCAATACTCTCCCTGGTCCCGCTCTCTGGTAACGTCATCATCTGTGTCTCCACGCTGGACCTGGCTGTTTCCTGGTGGCCACAGGATGGATTTCACTCCCTGCCTGCAGATCCGTAGATCAAGATGAACCTGAGACTAGACCGCACCGTGCATCATGAGACCCTGATGAGCCTGTTTTGTAATTGTCTATTGTAAGTGTATTTCTTTTGAGATTAAACATAGTATCTGACATATTGCACTTTCACACTGAAGCATTTTTACAGCGTTTTAACATTAAACACAGCGCTATTAAAACGCTCCCCATGCATCTCAATGGACCCTTTCACTATGAGTCCTGCAAGCAGCATCTTTGGAGCAGCTTTTGGGCGCTGAAAAAAAAAGCTGTAAAAACGCCTTATCCTTTCACACCGAGGCACTGCAAAAACACCCTAAAATGTTAGGGTCTTAGCGGTGCTTTACCAGCACATTGGGATTGCAGATGAGGCTTCGCTCGATTAACGCTCAAATAACGCTTGAATAATGCTCAAATAACGCTCAAATAATGCTCGAATAACGCTCAAATAACGCTCAAATAACGCTCGAATAATGCTCGAATAACGCTTGAAAAATGCTCGAATAGCGCTCAAATAACGCTCAAATAACGCCTGAATAACGCTCAAAAACGCTCAAATAACAATCGAATAATGCTCCTTGAATAACGATCGAATAATGCTCCTTGAATAATGCTCGAATAACGCTCAAATAACGCTCAAATAACGCTCAAATAACGCTTGAATAACATTCGAATAATGCTCAAATAACACTTGAATAATGGTCAAATAACGCTCGAATAATGCTTGAATAACGCTTGAATAATGCTTGAATAACGCTCGAATAACGCTTGATTAACGCTCGAATAAGGCTTGGAAAATGCTTGAATAACGTTTGAATAATGCTCCTTGAATAACGCTCGAATAACGCTCAAATAATGCTCGAATAATGCTCAAATGATGCTCAAATATTGCTTGAATAATGCTCAAATAACGCTCGAATAACGCTCGAATAATGCTCCTTGAATAACGCTCGAATAATGCTCAAATAATTCTCGAATAATGCTCAAATAACGCTCAAATAACGCTTGAATAACGCTCGAATAACGCTCGAATAAAGCTCGATTAACACTTGAATAAGGCTCGAAAAATGCTCGAAAAACGCTTGAATACGCTCGAATAACACTCGAATAACGCTCAAATAATGCTCGGATAATGCTCAAATAACGTTCGAATAACGCTCGAATAATGCTTGAATAACGCTCAAATAACGCTCAAATAACGCTAAAATAACACTCGAATAATGCTCAAATAACGTTCAAATAACGCTCGAAAAACGCTTGAATAATGCTCCTTGAACAACGCTCGAATAACGCTCAAATAAAGCTCGATTAATGCTTGAATAATGCTCGAATAACGCTTGAATAATGCTTGAATAACACTTGAATAATGCTCAAATAACCCTCGAATAACGCTCGAATAACACACGGATAATGCTCAAATAACGCTTGAATAACGCTTGAATAACGCTTGAATAACTCTTGAATAATGCTTGAATAATGCTCAAATAATGCACGGATAATGCTCAAATAACGCTTGAACAATGCTCGAATAATGCTCAAATAATACTAAAATAACGCCCCAGTGTGAAAGGGGCCTTAAGTGGCGCTTCCCTTTTTTGTTTCCTTGTCTTCCCCTAACAGAGTTGGCTTTTCTCTGAGGACAGCTGCCGCCCCCCATCTTCCCATCTCCTTCCTTTTTAGGACAGGTCATTTTGTACCACTATACGGACTATAACACTGTGACTGTTTTCTAGAGATATACATTCCCCGCTTTTTAAGTTTTCGGTAGTACCAGTGTTTACGCTAACAGTTTATTCCAAATTTCTAAAGTTCCAGATCTGATTGGCCTTTCCCTTTATGTATATTGTTAGTTTTATAAATAAAGTATTTTATTACAATGATCATCTGTAAAATGTCCTTTTATCTCATTTTTACTTTCCTTAGCTGTCCTAACAAGCAAGATGGAACTATAAAAGTTGATGAGAACGGTAAATCCAGAGAAGGAAAGTTTGCTGTGCAGATGTTCAAGTTTGTTGGAAAATATGACGAGGTGTATCTACACTGTAAAGTGAGCCTGTGTGACTCCAGTACTGGATCCTGTACACCTGTAAGTAGGCTTCCTGCAATAAAAACTGGATTAGACCTTATAAAAGGGCCGGTCTAGTCCCAAAGTCCATAACCAGGACACCTCCAGCAATGAGACATAGGCCGCGTACACACAACCATTTTCCTCGACAGAATCCATCAAGCAACTTGGTGGCAGAGCATTTTTGCGGAGGAAAACGGTCGTTTGTATGTTTTTCATCAAGAAAACTGTCGAGGAACTCGACAAAGAAAAAAGAGAGCAAGTTATTTTTTTCCTTGACGGGAGTCTCGATTTCCTCGTCGTGTTCCTCGTCGGGCTGGTTTTAGTCGAGAAACACGTTGGTGTGTATGCTTAGAAACCCGCGCACCTTCGGTAAAAGTAGTGTTTGTAATGGAGATCGCACATTCGTCACGCAGTAACAGACTGAAAAGTGCAAATCGTCTCTCACCAAACTTTTACTAACACGCAGTAACATGAGATTAGCAAAAGCAGCCCCAAGGGTGGCGCCAGTGGAATAAAACTTCCCCTGCTGTCGTACGTGTTGTACGTCACCGCGTTTGAGAACGGGGAGATTTTGTCTTGACTGTGTGTACGCAAAGACAGCTTGTCAAGTTTCTCGACAAGCCTGACAAGGAACTCCTCGAGGAAAACAATGTGTCTTTTCCAACGAGTTCCTCGGTCGCGTGTACGAGGCCATACACTCAAAATGAAGGTCCCTCCCAAGATTATTTGCTTCGATTGTCTAAGTACATTCAGTCTGTAAGATTTTCAAGAAGCTCAGCTGACTTTATCATTTAGTGTTTATTAACCGCTGAAGGACCGCCGCTTGTACAAATACTTCGACAAGGTGGCACAGCTGGGCAAAGGCACGTACATGTACATCCCTTTTAAGAACCCTGCCAGCGGCACACTCGCGACCTGATTCGAAGCTCCGTGACTGTGCCCACAAGACCCGCAGACCTGAATACCTCCAGGGTCCCGCGATCAGGTCACAGAGCTGAAGAACGGGGAGAGGTGAGTGTAAACAAACCTTCCCCCGTTCTTCCTATTGCCAGTGTCAGTGATCGTCTAGTCCCTGTCAGCGGAATAGACAATCAGTGATATGCCACGCCATGCCACTCCCCATACACTAAGAAACACTCACTAAAGCACATTTAACCCCTTTAGCGCCCCCTAGTGGTTAACCCCTTCACTGCCAGTGTAATTTTCACAGTAACCAGTGCATTTTTATAGCTGTATAAATGACAATGGCCCCAAAATGATGTCAAAAGTGTCCGATGTGTCCGCCACAATGTCACAGTCACGATAAAAATCGATGCTCACCGCCATAACTAGTAAAAAAAAATATTAATAAAAATTACATAAAACTATTCCCTATTTTGTAGACGCTATAACTTTTGCGCAAACCAATCAAAAAACGCTTATTGCGATTTTTTCCCAAAAATATGTAGAAGAATACGTATCGGACTAAACTGAGGAAAATAAATGTTTTTTTATATATTTTTTTTTGGGGGGGGGGATATTTTTTATAGCAAAAAGTTAAAAAATATGGATTTTTTTTCAAAATTGGCGCTATATTTTTGTTTATAGCGGGAAAAAAATCGTCTGTGGGGAAATCCATCGGTCAAAAATCCATGCATGCTCAGAATCAAGTTGACGCATGCTCAGAAGCATTGAATGAATGAATGAATAAATGAATGAATGAAAACTGTGCACATGCAAAGTAAATTGCCTCTGGCGCTTGTTGTTCCCGTCTCCTTTGGTATCATAAGAGATGAGTCTTGATCTTTCTCCTGAAAGCTAGGTGGTTCTCATCCAACCGAATGCTGGTTGGTAAAGCGTTCCATAGTCTGGGACCTTGGACCACGAATCTTCTTTCTCCTTTGGACTTGTATTTGGCTTTCGGTATCTGGAGTAGATTTTGATTGGTGGGTCGCAGAACGCGATTGGGGTTATGAGCTTTTATTTTTTTCCCAGTCACAAGTCTGGCGGCCGTGTTTTGAATGACTTGCAGACGAGAGATTTGGTACTTTGGGAGTCCGAGGTAAAGGGCATTTGCATAGTCCAGTCTGGAGTTTACAATTGTTCCCACCACGACTGCTACATCTTCTTTGGGGATAAAAGGAGTAAGTCTGCATTGAACTTCCTTCTTCTCAGCACGTCGTTGTGTTTTACGTCACCGCGTTGGACTCAATCAGATTTTTAACTGATGGTGTGTAGGCAAGATTGATGAAAGTAAGCTTTATCAGATATCTGATGAAAAAATCAATCGGTCCGTTTTCATTGGATGAACCGATTGTGTTTATGGGGCATTAGGGTTTCGGAGAACATCTTACACTGATTATTCCATATCACCCAAACATATCTTTTCTTAATGGTCTTGTTTGTTTGTTTGTAGAACTGCAGTGCAAGAGGGAGTCGAATTGATGGAACCGCCAAGAGTTATGACGCTCCTAAAACTATGACAATTGGACCAATTAAGCAATCAGGAGGTAAACTTGTGTTTTGGATACTTACATAATCTTTATGTTTGTTGATTTTGCCTGTTTTTTGGGGTAATAGGTCTCTTATGATCTCATAGTACCAAAACTCCTTTTAGAACAGAGATTATTCCAGGAGGACAGAAGACTTGGACAGAGGAGGTTGTCGTTTGTCTCCTGGACATCATCATCAATTCTCTACTATGTAAAGTAGATTAGGACATGGACCAATCAGTGAGCAGGGAGTACACCAGTAGATATACAATCATCTACTAAAAAAATAACTGAATCAGAAATGTATCAGTCCAATAGTTTCTTGTCAATGTTAAGTCTTTGGTGGTAAAAAGGTTAAGAGTTATCATTGGACCTTGAGTTGCATAATAGGAGGGGAGTGTATGGGGTTAGGTTTCTTAAAGAGGAAATATGGACCAAAAAAAGACATACAGTACCTGCCCGCGAGAATGTGTTTCTCAGGCGACAGGGTACTGTGGATCTCGCACTGGCTGCAATAGGAATACACATTACAGCGAGCGCGAGAAAGAATCTACGGGGATCCGACTTGGATTCCCACCAATACCAGGCACTGTGTTTAGTATAAATTTTGAGGGGGAAATCCACGCCAAATTTTATATAAAAAAACGGTATGTGTTCCCCATCCAGGAGCATACCAGGCCCTTTGGTCTGTTATGGATTTTGAGGAGAACCCCTATGCCGAAAAAATGGCGTGGGGTCCCCCCCAAAATCCACACCAAACCCTTATCCGAGCACACAGCCCAGTCAATCAGGAAAGGGGGTGGGGACGAGCGGGTGGCCCCCCTCCTGAACCATACCAGGCCACATGCCCTCAACATGGGGGTGGGTGCTATGGGGCTGGGAGCGCCCTGCGCCCCCCCACCCCATAGTACCCTGTCCTCATGTTGATGATAAACAAAAGAAAGAAGGCGCCACCAGGTCAGGAACAATGTGATTTTAATTTTACAATAGGTGCATTATCCACTTACATTTAAAACGAGAGAATTTGGCATACAAGTCCTTGCTGGCCCATAGGTGGCGATCACCCGCTGCAGATGTAGGCTGTGATCTTAAAAATATCCACTGGGATCTTTGTCAGCTGGGAAACCAGGAAGTCCAGGCAATGTGTGCACCAAGGCTGAGGCTTGAGACACAGACACAAACAGCATTGGAGCGTGATGATGTCACGGGCAGCATCTGTCGCTGCCCATGACATCATCGCGCTCCAACGCTGTTTGTGTCTGTGTAAACCTTGCAAGAAGATCTGAACAAATTAATGGGGGGGGGCAACTACATGGCAAATGAGGTTCAATGTAGAAAAATTTTAAATAATGCATTTGGGTGGCAAAGGTAATCTATACACTGGGGGGGAACCTCTGGGGGGATCTAGGATGGAAAAGGACCTGGGGGTCCCAGTAGTTGACAGACTCAGCAATTCCAAGCTGCTGCTAACAAAGCAGACAGAATATTGGCATTAAAAAGGGGATCAACTCCAGAGATAAAATGATAATCCTCCCCTCTACAAGACTCTGGTCCGGCCACACCTGGAGTATGCCGTCCAGTTCTGGGCACCAGTCCTCAGGGGGATGTACTGGAAATGGAGAGAGTACAAAGAAGGAAAACAAAGCTAATAAAGGGTGTGGGGATATTAGTGATGAGGAAAGGTTGTGAGCACTGAACTTATTCTCTCTGGAGAAGAGACAATGAGAGGGGAGATGATTTCAATGTACAAATACCGTACTGGTGACCCCACAATAGGGATAAAACTTTTCTGCAGAAGGGAGTTTAACAAGACACGTGGCCACACATTCAAATTAGAAGAAAAGAGGTTTAACCTTAAACTATGTAAAGGGTTCGTTACTGTAAGAGTGGCAAGGATGTGGAATTCCCTTCCACCGGCGGTGGTCTCAGAGGGGGAGGGGCATCAATGGTTTCAAGAAACTATTAGATAATCACACAAAGGACCACAACATACAGAGATATACAATGTAATACTGACATACAATCACACACATAGGATGGACTTGATGGACTTGTGTCTTTTTTTAACCTTACCAACTATGGCCCGGATTCACAAAGCACTTACGCCGATGTATCTCCAGATACGCCGCGTAAGTACAAATATGCGCCGGCGTATCTGTGCGCCGTACCTACAAACATAGATACGCCTAAAAACTGACTTCATCCGACCGACGTAACTTGCCTATGCCGGCGTAGCGTGGGCGCATTTTTACGCTGGACGCATGTGGCGCTCCCATTGATTTTCTATACAAATATGCAAATGAGGGAGATACGCCGATTCACGAACGTTCTTGCACCCGGCGCATGATTTACACGGTTTGCCTAAGTCGTACGTCCGGCGTAAATTTATTCCCCATATTGGAGGCGCAACTCATGCAAAGGTATGGACCAGGGAACGAACCCCATCGAAATTTACGTAGTACGTGAATAGGGCTGGACGTAGGTTACCTTCATGTCGTAGGCAATGATTCAACGTATTTTAGGCAGTTGTTTCGACGTGATTGTGAGCATGCGCACTGGGATGCGGCCACGACACGACGCATGCGCAGTTCGTTCTAAGTACTCGTCTGGCACTCGACCCATCATTTGCATGGGGTCACGCTTCATTACCATGGATCACGCCCACTTCCAGCCCACTTGCACCTATGCTGGCTTACGCCTAGGAATATACGCTACACCGACGCAACGTTGGGAGCATTTGCTTTGTGAATTCCATGCTTCCCTCTCCGCGCTGCGCCGACGTAGCGTAAAAGACATATGCTACTACGACATATATGCATGTAAGTATGTAGTGTAACTATGATTCATTATATATAACAATTCACTAATTTATTGGGGAAAGTCTAAAAATGGAGATACCCGGTGATTACTGACAATGGTGGGGAGCTTGTCTGGAAATTAGGAGACATTTCAATTTCCACACTTGTCTGGATCATAAAGCCCCCCCATTATACTGTATAGTGTTATAGAGATCATTGACCATTTCATGAATGATTGGGCTAACCCAGTGTTTCTCAACTCCAGTCCTCAAGCCCCCCCAACAGGTCATGTTTTCAGGATCTCCCCCCTCAGATGAAACGGCTGTGGGAATTACTAAGGCAGTGAAACTGATCAAATCACCTGTGCAAAATAATGGAAATCCTGAAAACCTGACCTGTTGGGGGGCTTAAGGACTGGAGTTGAGAAACACTGGGCTAATCAATGATGTACTGTGAATGTTTTCACCCAATGTGATCAGTAAATTATACAATTTATATCCCATTGACACGTCATCTGTTTTTATTCTCTACAGAACCCGATTCTTCCACCGTCACTAGTAAGTATTTATATTTTCTTCACATTTTTACCATAAATTGGGAATGAGAGAAACTGAAAAACGCTTTGCTATTTAAGTCATAGGCTTAAGCCGCGTACACACGATCCGTTTTCATCAGACAAACTGACCGATGGACCGTTTTCATCAGAAAAATCGATCGTGTGTGGGCCCCATTGTTTTTTTATCCATTGGTGAAAGAAGAATAGAACCTGTTTTAAATTGTTGTTATGGATAAAAAAAAACGGTAGAAAAAAACGATCGTCTGTAAGGAAGTCCATCGGTCAAAAATCCACGCATGCTCAGAATCAAGTGGACGCATGCTCGGAAGCATTGAACTTAATTTTTCTCAGCACGTCATTGTGTTTTACGTTACCGCGTTGGACACGGTCGGATTTTTGACTGATGGTGTGTAGGCAAGACTAATGACAGTCAGCTTCATTGGATATCCGACAAAAAAATCCATCGGATTAGATTCCATCAGATATCCGATCGTGTGTACAGGGCTTTAGAATCCTCAGTGACCCTGCCATTGAACTCCTTGTTCAGGAACTTCCTGTTGTGGTGTGACAATGGTCTCCTAAATGTTGCTCAAGCTTTGTCACCCTGACACATTGAAATTCAGATGTAGACTATGGCAGGGCTCAAAATGTAAACTCCTGAGCTACTAGCCAGGCCTCAAGGGTTACTCGTCACCAGTTGCCCCACCCAACTCTTACCCTGCCCCACCCCTAAGCACGCCCTCATAAATGATCTAATGTATTCATACTAAAATGTTTTGTGCAAATTGAAGTTAAAAAAAATATATTTATCCACCAATGCAGCCTGCCCGTGTGCACCAATGCAGCCTGCCCGTGTCCACCAATGCAGCCTGCCCGTGTCCACCAATGCAGCCTGCCCGTGTCCACCAATGCAGCCTGTCCGTGTCCACCAATGCAGCCTGCCCATGTCCACCAATGCAGCCTGTCCGTGTCCACCAATGCAGCCTGTCCGTGTCCACCAATGCAGCCTGCCGGTGTCCACCAATGCAGCCTGTCCGTGTCCACCAATGCAGCCTGCCCGTGTCCACCAATGCAGCCTGTCCGGGTCCAAGCAGGCAAGTGGAATTTTTGAAGGCTGAACTATGGTGTACGTGTGATAAATGGGGGAAAAGACGGAAATACTGTAAGTGGTGACAAAAGTTTTCCTGGAGATAAGTCTCTAGTGAGATGTTTAATAGGAATGAGGTTTGGACTGATGTAGAATTAGATTTTTTGGTGAATAGGCAAACTAAATGGGGTTTATTTATCAGCTGTATCACTATTGCTGTTTCTACTTAACCACTTGCTTACTGGGCACATAAACCCCCTTCGTTCCCAGGTGAAATTTCAGCTTCCGGCACTGCGTCGCTTTAACTGACATTTACGCGGTCGTGCGACGTGGCTCCCAAACAAAATTGGCGTCCTTTTTTCCCCACAAATAGAGCTTTGTTTTGGTGGTATTTGATCGCCCGTGGGGTTTTTATTTTTTGCGCTATAAACAAAAAAAGAGCAACAATTAAAAAAATTAATATTTTTTTTTTTACTTGTTGCTATAATAAATATCCCATTTTTTTAAAAAAAAAACTTTTTTTTTTCTCAGTTAAGGCCGATACGTATTCTTCTACGTATTTTTGTAAAAAAAAAAAAATCGCAATAAGCGACTGCTTTGCGCAAAAGTTATAGCGCCTACAAAATAGGGGACAGAATTATGTTTTTTTTTTACTGTTTTTCTTTTACTAGTAATGGCAGCGATCTGCGATTTTTATTGGGACTGCGACATTACGGCGACACATCGGACACTTTTGACACATTTTTGGGACCAGTCACATTTATACAGTGACCAGTGCTATACATATGCACTAATTACTGTATAAATGTGACTGGCATTGAAGGGGTTAACACTAGGGGGCGAGGAAGGGGTTAAATGTATTCCCTGGGTGTGTTCTAACTGTGTGGGGGGAGGGAACTGACTGAAGGAGGTGACCGATGCTTTGTCCCTATGTACAAGGGACACAGATCGGTCTCCTCTCTCCCTGACAGCACGTGGAGCTCTGTGTTTACACCCCATCATTACACACAGAGCTCCACGTCCCTGCTCTGTCACCGCCGATCGCATGTACCTGACGGACACCGCGGCCGCCGGGTACACGCATCGAATCCTCAGCAATGCAACAGCACTGTTTTTCCCCGCTGCGCGCCACCCAGTGGTGCGCGTGGGGAATTACAATAACATGACGTCCAAAGACGTGACCCCGGCACTTCAGGTCTGCGCTGTTGACGTATTTTGTTTATAGCGCGGATCTGAAGAAGTTAAGGACCGGCCTATTTTTCAAACTCGTTTAAGTTAAAAATCTTTTTTTTTTCCTAGAAAATTACTTGGAACCCCCAAAAATGATATATATATATTTTCAGACACCCTAGAGCAGTGATGGGGAACCTTGGCACCCCAGATGTTTTGTAACTATGATTCCCATTTTTGAATGTTCGGGTTTTCTAATTTTCTAATTTCCAAATTTTCTAATTTTACAAATTTCCAAATTGTAAAATGTACGAATTTATGAATGTTTGAATTTTCGAATGTATGAATATTTGGAACAATTCGTTAAACAGGTTTTTTCCTCAGTTTAGGCCGATACGTATTCTTCTACATATTTTTGGTAAAAAAAATCACAATAAGTGTTTATTGATTGGTTTGCGCAAAATGTATAGGGGATAGTTTTATGGCATTTTTATTCATATGTTGTAACTATGTTATGTTATTAATATATTTATCTATATGTTGTATAACATTTTTTGAGTTGCAGCTAACAATTTAGTTTATTTATGGTATGCGCAATATTTTTTCTATGTTATTTTTATTAATAGATTTTTTTTTTACTAGTAATGGCGATTTTTTTTTTCAAGACTGCGACATTATGGCGGACATATCGGACAATTTTGACACATTTTTGGGACCATTGTCATTTTCACAGCAAAAAGTGCTGTAAAAATGCATTGTTTAATGTGAAAATGACAATTGCCGTTTTGGAGTTTACTACTAGGGGGTGCTGTAGGGGTTAAGTGTGACCTAATCTGTGTTTCTAACTGTAGGAGGAACGTGTGACATCACTGATCGTCTTTCCCTATATCAGGGAACAGATGATCAATGACAGCGCCACAGTGAAAAACGGGGAAGGTGTTTTTACACTCACCTCTCCCCGTTCTTTAGCTCCGGAGGACCAATCGTGGGACACCGGTAGCGATCAGGTCCGCGGGCTCTGTGGCTGTAGTCACAGAGCTTTGAACCTGGTCGCGCGACCCACGGCTGGACACTTAAAGGGGACGTACAGGTACGTGTCTGTGCCCAGCTGTGCCATTCTGCCGACCTAAATGTGCAGGAGAACCTTTTTTTTGTTTAAATATTCATTTTAATGTAGATTCATCCAATATGGCGGCCAATGTAGTCCAGGATCTGCTGTAGGTTCACAGAAAAAGAAAATAACGTGAATGTATTTCTTTTCCAGGTTCTCACATATTCTGGACTCTCCTTTTCCCGGCTCTGATCCTCCTCATACAATCTCTGTAGTCACCGCCCAGAAATGGACGTCACCGGATGAGACCGATAGAACCAATTTCAATTTTATTTTTTCTTATTTAGGCCGGGTTCATATATGTGTGGATTGGATGCGGTTTTCACTGCCCCCAATTCACAATACAACGTGAGTGTGACCGGCTCACAACGCACCCGGTTCACGCGTTTCCCGGGGTCGGCTGCGGTGTGAATTCCAAAAGGGTCCTGTGAGTTTTTGGGTTTGGTTCAGGTGAAAATTCAGGCAAAAACCGAACCGGTGAACAGAAGCGCACCGGACCCCCGTGCTGGAAACCGCGGCCGCACATGTGTGAACCCGGCCTTAAGAATGCAAAGTCTTATTTTTTTTTATTTTTTTTAACATTTTAATGATTTACTTTGATTTTGTTTTCCAATTATTGTTTTAAAAAATTATGAGAAATAAAATGTGCAAATTGATTCCTTAGATTCCGTTTTTAACTACTTGACCACCGAGCCTGTTTTTCAGATTCGGTGTTTACGAGACTAAAACATTTTTTTTTGCTATAAAATTACTTAAAACCCCCAAACATTATATATATTTTTTCTAACACCCTAGAGAATAAAATGGCGGTCATAGCAATACTTTTTCTCTTACTTTTTGTCTTACAAGCGCACTTTTTTTGGAAAAAAAATCACTTTTTTAAATAAAAAAATAAGACAACAATACATTTGGCCCAATTTTTTTACATATTGTGAAAGATAATGTTACGCTGAGTAAAATGATACCCAACATGTCACTCTTAAATATTGCGCCCGCTCGTGGCATGGCGTCAAACTTTTACCCTTAAAAATCTTGATAAGTGACGTTTAAAAAATTCTACAGGTTGCAATTTTGAGATACGAGGTTGTCGGGACGGGGCGATTCGACGCATGCGTGGAAGTATTTTACTTCCTGGAGTGGTGACGTGGCGGCGTCAACGTCACGGCCACGTCACCGCGTCCTCAGCCCGAGGGGATTTTGGTCCGATGGTGTGTACTCATCGTGTGTACGCGGCCTTAGAGACTTCAAGGAGGTGTGAATTTCTGGGCGTGCTGCAATGCATACTGGGAAATGTAGTTCTTACATGAACGAACGCCACAAACCAGGACGTTATGGCGGACACATCGGACACTTTTGACACATTTTTGGCGCCATTCACATTTGTACTGCGATCAGTGCTATAAATATGCACTAATTACTGTATAAATGTGATTGGCATTGAAGGAGTTAACACTAGGGGGTGAGGAAGGGGTTAAATGTGTATCCTGGGTGTGTTCTAACTGTGGGGGGAGGACGGGTGACTGGGGGGGTGACCGATCTGTGTCCCTATGTACAAGGAACACAGATCGGTCTCCTCTCCAGTGACAGGACGCTGTCTCTGTGTAAAACGGCAATGAGAGATGATCTCATATGTTTACATATGAGATCATCTCTCATTCGCCGCACAGATCGCATCGCAAACGGCCACTCTGATTGGCCGTCGCCGCGGCCAACACAGAGCTTCCCCACAGCGCGCTCTGGAGCGCATGCTGGGAACGCCCAGAGGGGCGGCCGTCAAAAGACGGCGGCTTGGATATTCAGACCCGCGCTGTAGCCGTCATTCGGCTATAGCGCGGGTCTGAAGTGGTTAAACTCCCTTCCGTGAAAAAGTTTTCTCCCTATTGTGGGGTCACCAGAACTGCAGTGCCATCATCCCTAATAAATGGAAATGGAGAAATCCCTCAAGGGGTTGGACTATAGTGGTAGATTCAATTTAAAGAGGTAGTAAGAATTATAAAAATATCACATTTTATTACAAACTGTACATACATAAAATATCAAGTGAAAACGGTGTCCGGCAACCATACAGGAATATTGGAAAGATTAGATACAGACACATGACGTGTTTCGGGACTCCTTCTTCAGAGGATTCTTCAATATACAGTACATAGAACTTTCAGTGTATAGGGCAGAATATCACTGCACCAACATGGTCCACACTGGAGAGAGTCCTGAGTCAGTTGTTTGGTGATGAAGCACGGTGGTCAGTATTACAATAAAAGTTTTTCTCAACATGATTCTTGTTGAGCCGGCCTTGCCTACACACGATCGTGGAAAAGAAATGCTGGAGCAAAGCGCGGTGACGTACAACACGTACGACGGCACTATAAAGGGGCAGTCCCATTTGGATGGCGCCACCCTTTGGGCGGCTTTTGCTGATTTTGTGTTCGTGTAGAAGTTTGGAAGAGAGACGATTCGCGCTTTTCAGTTTTCGCGCTTTTCTGTCTGTTACAGCGTGACGAATGTGCGATCTCCATTACAAACGCTAGTTTTACCAGAAGGAGCGCTCCCGTCTCATAACTTGCTTCTGAGCATGCACGTTTTTTTCATGTTGTTAAAGCCCACACAGGACCGTTCTTTCACGGCGTGAAAAACGACGCGAAAAATTACAGCAAGTTCTAAATGCTTAATGCCCTTTTTTCACATCGGTAAAAATGCTCTGGAGCCCACACACCATCGTTTTTAATGACCATTTTAAAAAATAAAAATTTTCACATCATAAAAAACGGTCGTGTGTATGCGGCTTCATAGCTACGTTCCTGGGAATAAGATGACATAGTTATTTTAAGGGTAAGAGAGAAAAATGTATCCCAATCTTCATGAGACTATCATTGTATGTTACCTGTACATTAACCATATGATGAGATGTACCCAGGGCCCCAGGTGCGTGGGGGGCCCCATGATAATCTTGCATTACATCATACTTGCCAACTGTCCCGGATTTGCTAGGACAATCATGCTTTTACTAAGCTGTCCTGGGCAGCATCCTGGAACCAGTACTGTGCCCTCCTGACCTACCCTGTCCTGTGACATTCTGCCTCCCTCTGTACTGTTACCTTTGTGTTGATTAACCTTTGAATTATGTGTTCTTATTGTTCAAAATAAATTTTATTGAAAGTACTAATCAATATATTTTAAATTCTATCAACTATTCATACTATAAGAGTATGCGTGAAAGTTGGGGCAGGCAAGTAGGTGCCCCAGTGTATTGCTTTGCCCGGGGGCCCATGATTAGGGATGAGCCGCAAACTCCCCCATTCGGTTCGCACCAGAACCTTCGAACGGACCGAACGTTCGCTTGAACATGTAGAACCCCATTGACGTCTATGGGACTCGAACGTTCCAATTCAAAAGTGTTCATTTTAAAGCCCAATATTCAAGTTATTGTCGTAAAACGTCTTTGAGAACCCGGGTCTTGCCCCAGGGAACATGTATCAGGACTCCTGAAAAAAACGACCGTTTTTAACCACTTAAGGACCGGGCCAATATGTTGCTAAATGCCCAGAGGCGTTTTTACAATTCGACACTGCGTCGCTTTAACAGACAATTGCGCGGTCGTGCGATGTGTTTTCCAAACAAAATTCGCGTCCTTTTCTTCCCACAAATAGAGCATTCTTTTGATGGTATTTGATCGCCTCTGCGATTTTTATTTTTTGCGCTATAAAATAAAAGCGACATTTTTGAAAAAAAATCAATATTTTTTACTTTTTGTTATAAGACAAACAGAATAAACTAAATTTTAATCAAACATTTAGGCCAAAATGTATTCAGTCTTTAGTAAAAAAAAATCGCAATTAAAAAAAAAAATACCTACCTAGCGGCAACAGTGACACTAATACAGCGATCAGAAAACCGATCGCTTATTGACACTGGCAATAGGGAGTGAAAGGGTTAACTAGGGCGGTGATCAAGGGGTTAAACCTTTATTAGGGGGGGTACGGGGGCTACCCTGGACCTAACACTAACTGACTGTCACACTGACACTAAATGCAGTGATCAGTAAATATATGATCACTTCAATCAGTGACACTGTGACAGGGGGGGGGGGGTGATCGGAAGGGGTTAATGTGCCTATGTGTGTGGTGTCAGTGTAGTGTTGGTGCGACTTACTATGTGATGTCTTCTCTCCTCTCGGCGGATTGAAAATACCACGAGAAGAGAGGTGACATCACTTCCTCTGCCAGTGTTTACATTATACAGACAGAGGAAGTGACACGGCGGGGGGATGCCGGATTGGCTGGGAGCGATCACGAGAGGGCGGACAAAATCGAGCAACCGCCCCCTCAGCACAGATCGCTCCCGCAGGTAAGCCGCCCGCCGCACGCAGCGGGTCCCGATCGGACCCCCGGCCCGCTAGAAGGCAGGGACGTACATGTACGCCCATCTGCCTGTTTTTTTAGCTAAAATTTTAGGTATGAAAGGTCGTCTTATACGCCGGCAAATACGGTATATTGAACTAGAGCCGAGTATAACAAGGAAACATAGTTATACCATAACCAGAATTGAAATATAAGAATGAGAAAAATAAATTCATACAAGTACACAGTCCGGCTGGTTCAAAATGGAGTGTGAGGCCGTGTACACACGGCAGAGAACCTCGACGGGCAGAACACATCGTTCCGCCCGTCAAGGTTCTCTGCCGGTCGTCGAAATCGGCGACCCACCCGTCGGGAATGGCAACCAGCCATTCATCCAGGCGGGCCGTCGAGCAAAAAGAGAGCGTGCTCTCTTTTCGCTCGACGGGATTCCCGACGGGCGGGGCGAGCCAAAAGCGTACACACGGCCCGAGGTCCTCGCTGGAATGCAGCCTCGCTGGTGTGTACGCCGCCTCAGCGTTTTACAATAAAAGGGAGATCGGTATTTAGTATAATTATGATGATTACAACAGACTTTAAGGAATCAGTTTGTAGACCCAACAAACCAATATATTTTATTTGCCGTACATTTGCAAACAGTAACAGAGAAACAAAATCAAAGTAAATCAAATTATACAAATGCATTGAAATGTTTCTAAAAAAAAATAATCCATGATTTTTCAGCCTTAAATAAACAAAAATAACATTGAAATTGGTTCCATCGGTCTCGTCCGGTGACGTCCAGTTGTGGGCGGTGACTACAATGATTGTTTTAGGAGGGTCAGAGCCGAGAGAAGGAGAGTCCAGAATATGTGAGCGCCTGGAAAAGAAATACATTTGTGTTATTTTCCTTTTCTGCAGCACAGTCGGGTCTACATTGGCCGCCATATTGGATGAATCTCCATGTCATTTTGTGTCAATTCAGTGGCGGCCGGTGCTCAAAATTGCAGTGGGGTCCACAGACTAACACCGCCGCACGACTATATACATCCTGACTTTGAATATCTTGGTAATGGTATCAGCTGCTGCCATAACCCAGGTGTCCATCTCTTGAGGCGGCGGTCCAGTTAATGATAATGGTGGTCTCTGTGGCGGATTTGCCGCAAGATCACCGTTTTCGGCGGCCCCCCTCCCAGCGCTCTCCCGGGCCCTCCGCCGCTTACCGGAGCAGGGGCGATCGGGTCCTTCTCATTGCTTGGTATGGAGACGAGTGAAGGGCAGATGGCTCCCGCCCGTTTCCATACCATAGCAGGGTGGAAGCGACGTCAAAATGTGACTTCCACCCAAAGCTTTTAAAAGGCCATTTTTTTTGTTATTTTTTTCACATGACAATTTTTTTATTGCATTTTAGTGTAAATATGAGATGTGACGTCTTTTTGACCCCCAGATCTCATATATAAGAGGACCTGTCATGCTTTTTCTATTACAAGGGATGTTTACATTCCTTCTCATAGGAATAAAAGTGACCCACATATTTATTTATTTTTTCAAACAGTGTAAAAATAAATAAAATAAAGTAAAATAAAACAATATACATTTTTATTTATTTTAACGACCCGTCCCGACAAACTCGCGCGCAGAAGCGGGCTCATACGTGATCAGCGCCCGCATATGAAAACAGGTTTTAGACCACACAAGTGAAGTATCAGCGCGATCGTTATAGGGAGAGCAATAATTCTAGTCCTAGACCTCCTCTGTAACTCAAAACATGCAACCTGTAAAAAAAATTAAACGTCGTCTATGGCGAGCGAGCGGACGCAATTTTGAAGCGTGACATGTTGGGTATCAATTTACTCGGCGTAACATTATCTTTCACAATATATAAAAAACTTTACTGTTGTCTTATTTTATTATTAAAAAAAGGTATATTTTTTCCCAAAAAAAGTGCCTTTGTAAGACCGCTGCGCAAATACGGTGTGACAAAAAGTATTGCAGCAACCTCCATTTTATTTTCTAGGGTGTTAGAAAAAATAATTATAATGTTTGGGGGTACTAAGTAATTTTCTAGCAACAGAAAAATGTTTTTAACACAGAGGGCCAGATTTACGTACAGCCGTGTATCTTTGTGCGGGTGTAGCGTATCTCATTTACACTACGCCGCCGTAACTTTGAGAGGCAGGTGCCGTATTCATAAAGAAGTTGCGCCCAAAGTTAGGGCAGCATAGCTTAAATGGGCCGGCCTAAGCGCGCCTGATTCAAAATAGGCAGGTAGGGGGCATGACCCCATGTAATTGGCGCTTTTTCCGAACGGAAAATTACGCCGCAAATACTCATTGGTTTCGACGTGAACGTAACTTACGCAAAGCCCTATTCGTGAACGATTTATGCAAAATGACGTAAATGACGACGTCCATACTTAACATTGCGTACGCCTCATATAGCAGGGGTAACTTTACGCCGGACTTACGCTTGCGCAAACAACGTAAAAAAAGACGACCGGGCCCAAGTACGTTCATATATCGGCGTATCTAGCTCATTTGCATATTTGGCGCATAAATCGACGGCAGCGCCACCTAGCGGCCAGCGTAAATATGCAACTAAGAGACTTACGACGGTCGTATCTTAGCTAAATTCGGGCGTATCTTGCTTTCTGAATACAGAAAAAAGATACGCCGGCGCATCCTAGAAGTTACGTGGCTTATCTCGAGATACGCCAACGTATCTTCTTTCTGAATCTGGCCCAGAGTCTGAAAAAGAGGCTCGGCCCTTAAGTGGGTAAATAACAAAGAGTTTGTTGATTTCTCTTATCATCGGTTACAAAAAAACTATTTAAAGGAAATAAAGAAAAACTTACCAGTGATAGAAGAGCTGGTTGCTGTAGAGAATAAAAAAACAAGATGGCGTGTCAGTGGTATGTAGGATTGTATTACATTTCTCAATACAGAAGGATAGACACAACTTTATAGAATGAATACATTACTCCATTAGTCCATTACATTTTCAGAGACACTACATTGTGCTTTATGATTCAGACAAATGTGACAATCTACCATTGTCAATGACAGGGGTGACTGTTGGGTTGGTGATCTTTCAGATGTTCAACAATAAAAAAGAAAATAATGAATATGTTATATTTTAAATTAGGAAGAGAAGCAATAATGGAGACGCAGCCTAACCACTTGTTGTCCTCCGCATAGCAGGTTTAGGCCGCGTACACACGTACAAGAACCTCGACGGGCCAAACACATTGTTCCACCCGTTGAGGTTCTCGCCCGGCCGTCAAAATCGTCGACCAAGCCGTCGGGAAAGGCGTCGAGCCATGGTTCTCGATGGGCCATCGAGCAAATAGAGAACCTGCTCTCTATTTTCTGCCGAGGTTCTCGGCAGAATGAGGATCCCAGCGAGCTTATCGCTGGTTTCTGCCGAGAATCTTGGCCGTATGTACGGGGCCTTACAGCTACAGAGCAGCAGATCACTTATACTAGGGATGGACTCAATGCTCAAGTCGTATGTAAGTTCAACTCAACCATCAGCTGTTCGTTTGTTCATAGAGCAAACAAGCATATGGGGTGTTCGTGGCAACTTTGCCCGCCGCAGAACATAATGCACTGCGAGATTGCAAAAGCATTCACCTGGCCTTTGGTTAATTATGGCTCAGGGTCTAAACCCATGCCCCACACAATATAAATGTACCGGATTCACATGGGGGGGCAAAATTTACGGGCAGGAATGCTGATAGGGGGGGACCACCAGCCCTCCTGTAGGTAGCCCCGGCACACAGGTTTCCAGGTTTCCAGGTTTCTCCCCTTCTCCCTCCCGCCGGCTTTGAGCTGCTGGGTGAGAGACATGGAGTGCTAATGAACCTGACCAGCCACCGCTGAGCTCCTTCCGCTGCCACGGAAGGGGGTTGTGCTAGGACAAGGGATTTCTGGGAATGCATACTAGGAGAGGGATTAAAGAAAGAAGATTTGTGCTGCGAGGGGAGATGCAGGTTATTGTGTACCAGGAGCCGATGAGGGAATTTAGGGCTAATCGGAGGGATTGGGGGAATTGTGCAGACAGGGGAGATTTGTATTAGAAGGGGGAATTAGGGTGGCAATCGTGTCCATTAATAATGATTTTCATATATTTTTTGTGAAAATATTGTATAAAATACCATCAGGTGTGTGTGTGTGGGGGGGGGGGGGGGGTGTCAGGTAGGCTGTATGGGGCCCCATGATGCCTAACATCGGCCCTGTCTATGGGTCTTCCAGATTCCGATAAACCCCCTGCCAACAGACTACGACAACCAATGGTCAGGGTTGTTGGGAAGAGGCCCTTGTCCCCATCAACATGGTGAGTGCATGTTGAGGGCATGTGGCCTGGTATAGTTCAGGAGGAGGGGGGCTGCTAGTCGATGCCCCCCTATGCTGAACTCCAGGCTGCATGCTTGGATAAGGGTCTGGTATTGATTTTGAGGGGACCCCATGCCATTTTTTTAAATTTTGGCGAGGAGTTTCCCTTAATATCCATACCAGACCAAAAAGACCAGGAATGGACTGGGGGGGGGGGGGGCGGAACCCTATGCCATTGTTTCCCTTGATTTTTTATCTATATTGCCAGGATCTGGAAATACATTACAGCAGCTAGCAAGTTTAAATTAAATGTCTTTATTGCTGCAGCGTGTTCTACACATCTATAAAACAGATGTGCTACTTTACAAACAGACCAGGGGGACCCCCCCCCCAGTCACGATATTTAAAGGAATATTTTATTTTTATTGTTTCACTTCAAGCATTATTAAAGTTCATGGCTGTAGTTGCTTCTCAGGGGCTTAGACTCATATGGTACACTTTTTCCTACAGCTGTCTCTTTAAAGTGTTTTACCTGCATCAATATTTAGGTGAATGATGATGGAATTTATTTTCCTGCCGCCAGCAGACCCTCATCTCCATGATTAAGCCCCAAGGGCAGGACGAAACATATTGCAGTTGTGGTCTGGTTGAGGTATGCTTTGGGTCTGGATGGACCTCTTCTCAGCCTACACCCTCACTAGCCAACAGGATCCAACTCATCGGACCTTGACAGCCCAAGTGGGAACCTTTAAAGCGGGGGTTCACCCTCAAAAAAATTCTAACATCACATGGAGCCGAGTCATCCTACCGACAGTATGCCAGTGTATTTTTTTTTTCCAGCACATACCTCGTTAGGCCGATTTTCACCCCCCAGCTTTCCCGCGGGACTGGGCATTCCCAATCACTGGCTGTGATTGACAGGCTTCCGACCGGTGCATACTGCGTGTCATGAGTTGCCGAAAGAACCTGAACGTCGGTGCGGCTCTATACGGCGTCTGTGCACTGACGTTAGGGTTCTGTCGGCAACTCGTGACACGCAGTATGTGCCGGTCGGAAGCCTGTCAATCACAGCCAGTGATTGGGAATGCCCAGTCCCGCGGGAAAGCCGGGGGGTGAAAATCGACCTATGAGGGATTAGTGTTGCTCACGAATATTCGCATTGCGAATATTCGCTACGAATATTGCATATTCGAGTATTCGCGAATAACGCGAATATCGCGGCGAATATTCGCTATTTCGAATATTCGAATGTTTTAAATTTTTTTTTAGAACAGATCACATCCTAGAGATCCCCATCGACGTCTAAAAGCATTGCTGGTATGATTAGAGACCTTGGGCCGAGTAGCTGCAGCGCTCATTTTATATTGCCGAAAAATCGCAATGCGATTATTCGGTAATAGCGATATCGCGCGATTATTTTATATTGTAATATATCACGAATATTCTGAGCCAATCAGAGTGCTCCATTCCGCATTTCTCGAAATTTCGCAATTATTTTATATTGTAATATATCACGAATATTCTGAGCCAATCAGAGTGCTCCATTCCGCATTTGCCGAATATTCGCAATTTTTGTGTATTGTAATATATCACGAATATTCTGAGCCAATCAGAGTGCTCCTTCCGCATTTCTCGAATATTCGCAATTATTGTGTATTGTAATATATCACGAATATTCAGAGCCAATCACATGTCCCAGATTGCCCCCGGACAGTCCCGCAATTTGCAGGTCTGTCCCGGGCACATTCATTCCAGGGACAATACAGTGAAACTGACACAGCCACCCCCTGAGCCAATCTAATACCCCCAAAAAAGGGCGCCACATCACCTCTTCACTCACTGACAGTACTTGTCCTGGCCGGGAATGCCTGGAGGAGCACAGTCCCCGCCCCCTGCTTGTGATTGGAGAAATCATAAATCCCACCTCTTGTGTCCAATCACTGTGCTGTGATTCGTTACAGCACAAGCTGATTTTTGGGAAGGAGAGTGTCCCTGAATGGTAGTTTGGAAATGTGGTCACCCTAATGACAACCTCCACAGACACATTCCTCTTTCACCCTGGAATTATCTCTGTTCTAGAAGGAGTTTTATTGCTATGGGGTTATTTGGGACTTATTCCCACTAAGCAGATAAAAATCATTGAGAATAAAAATAATGTGAAGTATCAAATCACAAGATTACCTGATCCCCTGATAGGTCCAATTGTCACAGTGCCATCGAAATCCTGGCTGGTTTCCTCAGCTCGACCTCCTGCTCTGGAACAGTCCTAGAAACAAGCAAGGAGATTAGGAAATTAGGGGCGGGTGACACGGGTTCACCGGTATAACATTTTCTCTATGATGTCATCACAGAATTCACAGAGTTAAGCTGATGAGATGATTGACTGGAGATCAGGTCACATCTTATCACTTTCCTATATAAAGAGAATTCTTGGTAAATGTTGTGCACGCCGTAGCTATATACCGTATGTGAATTGATACGTGGATTAAGTCATGCAAACTATGAATGGTCCGCATGGTACTGCCCACTGACCCCAGTAGAGTCTACTTGCTTTTGTTTGTGCTGGAAGTGAGGATGTGTAAAAATCTTCTGCAGGGCTGCCATCAGGGGGTACAGGCAGTACACCTGTAAGGGGCTTGGATGGCAACCCCCTTTTTTTTTATTTGTTTATTCTTTTTTTTTTTGTAAGGGGTCCGGAAGTCCCCAGGGGTCCGGAATGCAACCCCCCCTTTTTTTTATATATTTATTTTCATTTATTTAATTTTTTTTTATCAAAGGGCCCCCGAGATCCTCAGAGCCCCCCTTTTTTATATTTTTTTATTTCTTTTTTCTTTTTATTAACCACTTAAGACCCGGACCAAAATGCAGGTAAAGGACCTTGCCCCTTTTTGCGATTCGACACTGCGTCGCTTTAACTGACAATTGCGCGGTCGTGCGACGTGGCTCCCAAACAAAATTTGCGTCCTTTTCTTCCCACAAATAGAGCTTTCTTTTGGTGGTATTTGATCGCCTCTGCGATTTTTATTTTTTGCGCTATATACAAAAATAGAGCGATTTTTTTAAAAAAAAATCAATATTTTTTACTTTTTGTTATATGAAAAATCAAATAAACTAAATTTTAGTCAAACATTTAGGCCAAAATTTATTCAGCCACATGTCTTTAGTAAAAAAAAAATCGCAATAAAAATAAAAATAAAAACTAGCTACCTAGCGGGAACAGCGACACTAATACAGCGATCAGAAAAATGATCGCTTAGTGATGCTGGCAATAGGGAGTGAAAGGGTTAACTAGGGCGGCGATTAAGGGGTTAAAACTTTATTAGGGGGGATACGGGGGCTACCCTGAACCTAACACTGACTGCCTGTCACACTGACACTAAATACAGTAATCATACATATATGATTACTGTATTCAGTGACACTGTGACAGGGGGGGAGGTGGGTGATCGCAAGGGGTTAAGTCTGCCTACGTGTGCTGGTGTCAGTGTAGTGTTGTGCAGACTTACTATGTGATGTGATCTCTACTCAGCGGTGGTTGAAAATATCGCCGAAGAGCAGAGATCACATCACTTCCCTCTTCCTGTGTTTACACAGGAGGAGTAAGTGACACGGCGGGAGCGCGCGGATTGGCTGGGAGCGATCCGGAGGGGGCGGACAAAAACGAATAGCCGCCCCCTCATCCCGGATCGCTCGGCCAGCTACGGGGACCACCACATGTACCGGGGGGGACCCCCGACCCACGGCAAGGCAGGCACGTATATATACGTTGATGTGCCTGCCTGTGCCATTTTGCTGACGTAAATGTACATGCGGCGGTCCGCAACCAGTTAAAGGGGCCAGAGGTCCCCAGAGCCCTGTGTGGGCCAGATTCAGATAGCGCCGCGTATATTTGTGCTGGTGTAGGGTATCCTATTTACGCTACGCCTCCGCAACTTTGACAGGCAAGTGCTGTATTCACAAAGCACTTGCTCTGTAAGTTGCAGCGGCGTAGCGTAAATGGGCCGGCGTAACCACACGTAATTCAAATTAGGCTGGTAGTGGGCGTGTTTTATGTTAATAAATGGTGACCCCACGTAAATGACGTGCCGAGCGAACTGCGTATGCGACGGCCCTGGACGTATCTCAGTGCACATGCTCAAAATCACGTCGCAAATAGTCATTAATATCAGCGTGAACGTAACTTATGCCCAGCCCCATTCTGAATCGGCTTACGCAAACGACGTATAATACGACGCTGTCCCGACATCCATACTTAACATTGCCTGCACCTCATATAGCAGGGGTAACTTTACGCCGGTCCGACGCCTTACGTAAAATAGATACGCCGGCCGCAACTACATTTGTGAATCGGCGTATCTACCTAATTTGCATATTCGACACGTAAATCTACGGAAGCACCACCTAGCGGCCAGCGTAAATATGCAACTAAGATACGACGGCGTACGAGACTTACATCGGTCGTAATTTAGCTAAATCCCGGCGTATCTGATTCTTTGAATCAGACGCCGAGATTTGACGGCGCACATTCGGACTTACGACGGCGTATCTGGAGATACGCCATCGTAATTCTTTCTGAATCTGGCCCTTATTTTATACAGTACATATATTCTTTTTATTTATTTTTTGTAGGGGCCCAGAGGTCCCCAGGGCAATTCCCCCCCAATTTAGTGGTACGCATGCTCAGAATCAGTTGGACACATGCTCGGAAGCATTGAATACAATTTTTCACAGTTCGTCATAGTGTTGTACGTTACCGCGTTTTGGACAGTCAGAATTTGGCGTGACGGTGTGTATGCAAGACAAGCTTGAACGGAATTCCGTCGGAGTTTAGCCCGTCGGAAATTCTGATCATGTGTACAAGGCATAAGACGATAAAAGGCATCACTCTGGGGAGGGGTCATCACTTTGAGTGTACGCCTCAATGTTGGAGGAGTCCTATTCTTTGGATTTGTCTGCCGCGTACAGTACACACGATCGGACATTCCGACAACAAAACTGTGGATTTTTTTCCTACGGATATTGGCTCAAACTTGTGTTGCACACACACAGTCACACAAATGTTGTCGGAAATTCTGATTGCCAAGAACATGGTGAAGTACAACACTACGACGAGCCAAAAAAAATTGGCAGAATTGTGTACACACGCTTGGAATTTCCAACAACAAAATTTGTTGTCGGAAAATTTGAGAACCAGCTCTCAAATTTTTGTTGTCCTAAATTCCGAGCGCGTGTACGCAGCATTCGACTAGACCAGACCTTTTATCTGCTCTAACCCTCTTATGATGGATGGAAGCCCACAATACTTACAGGTCTACAGGATCCAGCATAGCTGTTGCACAGTTTTACTTGACAGTGTAGATACACCTTGTCGTAGTTTCCGACAAACTTGAACATTTGCACAGAAAAACGTCCTTTGTTGGAGACGCCGTTCTCTTCAACACTCACAGTTCCATCTGCCCTGTTAAGACATCTAAAGAAAGTACAAATGGAGATAAAAGGACAGATAATTGTTTTGTATCAAATGTACTAAAATACTTTACAAACAATGTACATAAAGGTTTATATAATTAAAATTGAAAGTCCAATCAGATCTGGTACTGCAGTTTTGTATGGACATCAAACGCAGCCAATGTGCCATTAATTGCCATCAAACGCAGCCATCAAATGCAGCCACTGTGCCAATCAAACGCAGAAACTGTGCCATAAAACGCAGCCACTGTGCCATCGAGTGCAGCCACTGTGCCCATCAAACACAGCCAATGTACCATTAATTGCCATCAAACGCAGCCACTGTGCCCATCAAACGCAGAAACTGTGCCCATCGAAAGCAGAAACTGTGCCATCAAGTGCAGCCACTGTGCCCATCAAACGCAGCCACTGTACCCATCAAACGCAGCTACTGTTCCTATCAAATACAGCCACTGTGCCATCAAGTGCAGCCACTGTACCCATCATTTGCTTCCAGTGTGCTCATCAATTACTGACACTGTGCCCATCAATTGCTGCTACTGTGACCATTAATTGCTGCCAGCGTGCCCACCAATTGCCATACTGTGCCCCATAAAAAGCTGCCAGTGTGCATCCCCCGCCCAGCACTTACCTGTTTCGGTGGGTCATGGCGGTGTCCTCAACGCTCCTCAAAGTCTTCAACCCGTCCAATCTTCCTGTCCTCTGCTATGATTGGATGCCTGATAGGCGTCCAATCACAGTGACTGTTGTTTCATTCAATCGGGTGACAGATATCAGACCCGAGCACCTGATTGGCTGAGAGGTGGTTCAGTGTTAGGAAAGCGAATATTCATTTGCTTTCCTAACACAAGGCTGAGTGAACTGCAAGCGCTCAGCATGACACCCGCTGTTCACCTACGGCTGTAATCAGGTGCTTCCCCAAAACACCCCGCTGCTGTAATTCAGGTGCTTGGGCCCAAAAAGGGTCCGGGCACCTGAATAGGGGGCAACAGCGGTGACCATAGATGCATGCAATGCATGCATCTATCTATGGTGAAAGAGAGAGGTGGCAGGAGAGAGGGGGTGGCGCCCATGCGCTCCTTATGGACGCACCGCCACCACTGGTCTGGACACTGGTAAAGGGATCTCTGCACTCATGTTTCCAATAATGTCCACCTTGTTTATCTGTTATGGAGATCCCAGTCTTCTACTCATGTTCTATGGGAGTAAACCGAGGTTGGTTCACAGATCTATTAATCCTGGTCATGGAGAAGGAAATGTCGGGTGTCGGTAGATGGATCTTATCACATTACATTTTCATTATTATTATTATTACAAGTTTACCCGTCGTTGATGATGTAATATTTCAGAGGGTCATTCACATTATTTGTGGGCGTGGCGTAGCAGTTCTTCATCACCAGGACAAGATTTGTTGAGCCTCCCAGATAGAAAACTCCGACATACAAGAATTGCTCTGTGGTCAGGGTGACGTCTGTTCCCGTGTATGGAATTCTATAGTCGCTATCTCTATACAAAGCCATGTAGGTTATAAACTGTCCTATCCCTGGAACTGTGATGTTTATAGGCCTGGAATTCAAATAGAAAAATAATTATAAACAATAATTAATTATCTAATACTAATACAGTAAAACTTTGGTTTGAGAGTAACTTGGTTTGAGAGCATTTTGCAAGACAAGCAAAAGTAAGAAAAAAAAATGTACATGATATACAGTGGAACCTTGAATTACGAGTATAATGCGTTCCAGGAGAATGCTCGTAATCCAAAGTACTTGCATATCAAAGCGAGTTTCCCCATTGAAGTCAATAGAAATGAAAATAATTAGTTCCGTATTTACGTCAATGGGATGCAATACTGCATGCGGACAGAGGCAGGGGGCGCTGGAGAGCCTCGGAAACGTCCGAAAAGCACCTTGGCTGACCTCGGCAAACCTCGGAAAGACTTTGTTCCCGAGATTTGCAGAGGTCAGCCGAGCTGTCCTCGGGCCTTTCCATGCGTTTCCAAGCGGCGCAGATCGGCGACGTTTGTCTCTGCTCGGCACCGGCGCCCCCCATCTCAGGCCAAATGCAAAACTGCACAACGCTTTGGTCTGAATCCTGCTCGTTTTGTGAGACAACCCTTGCAAACCGAGTTACGATTTTTAGAGAAGGAGGAAGGAATTTTTAGTCGGAGAAGGAGGGGAGGTGAGTGAACTTGGAGCGCAGGGAAGCACTGGGTAAAGGCCTTGCTCTTCTCGGCCTCACTCTGAGACTGTGCAAATGTGACCTCACTGGCTGTTGGTCCCCAGGCAGGGCGTCCCTAGCAACCAGTTTGGCAATTGTCTATTAGGATGGCTGTGTGTCCTCATTTCATTCCGGGACACTGTATTGTCCCAGGAATGAAGGTGCTTGGGACACGGGACACAAATGCAAATTACGGGACAATCCCGGGCAATCCGGGACACGTGGGCACCCTAGTCGTGGGATGAATCCGGGACCAATTAATGGATTGTTGGCTGCAGACTGGATAAATCAAGGTGTCTCTATAGAAAAGTACGGTGTTCCCCCGTACACACGATCGGCTTTTCAGTCGGAAAAACCTTGGATGGTTTTTCCAACGGAATTCTGCTCAAGCTTGGCTTGCATACACACGGTCACACAAAAGTTCTCTGAACTCTTGACCGCCAAGAACGCGGTGACGTACAACACTACAAGCCGAGAAAATGAAGTTCAATGCTTCCAAGCATGCATTGTTTCCAAGCATGAGACGTAAAGTTGTGCGTTGGAATTTCTACAGATGATCAGAGTTTCAGATTGGAATTTTTTCCATTTGAAAATGTGAGAACCAGCTCTCAAATTTTTGTTGGTGGAAATTCCGACAGGAAAAGTCAGATGGAGCCTACACATCGGACTTTTCTTGTTGGAAATTCCAACCGCATTATACCTCGCAGTTACGCAGTTAACAAGCAACGCAGTTAACAAGCGTTCCACAATACAAGTGTAGCGGCCTGCTCCTGTTGGGCTGGCACTGCTTTAAATTTTAAAATGGACTCTGAGTGTTAGTTAACTCAGACACATATAATTTTGGCTAAATTTGGCTTTTGTTTCAGCTGTGGCTGTGATGAGAGTGACCACCATTGTTTGCCTGGGGTGTTGTTACCACTCCAGGCCAAGGGTGGCAGCAGCTAAGTCAGGGTGATATTGGGTGTCTCCCCTTGGCAGCCAATAAGTGGAGGTTGATTGTTCCACTGTGCATGCTGGGGAGGGGTACTTAAGGAACAGAAGTCACGGAAACTAGGTCATCAATCCTTGGTCTGTCGTCCCAACACCTCGTGGCCCTCCTGGCCGGGGGTGCGCGCTCCTGCAATCCTGGCTCCGGAAACCACGTTGGTCTGGGGTTGCGACATGTTGAGTAGGCCCAGTAAGTTTACGGTTCAAGGTGATCCTGTGCTGTCCGTCCTGGAGGGAGGAAGCCGCTTGATGAAGGACCTACCTTGGAGAGTCCTGGAAACTTCATCAAAGGATGCACCATGTACTGAGAGGTTGATGGTGATCGCCTATCAGACTCGAATTCTGCATAAATTAATCTTAAGAGATCTGAGTGCTGAATCCTGTGCTAGGGGATTCTGGACCGAAAGTCTCTCAACCCAAAGGAAGGTCTGTGGCAGAGACTGTACTTTGTTCCGTGCGCCACTCTGGTTGCTAGGTCGGTGAGAGAGACCTATCCGGGTGCGCAATACTTGAAGCAGGAGCGTTTCTGGATTGAAATCTTGCACCTGAACCTGTCTTCTTGTTGCCCTTCCACCCCTTCAACCACTTCTTATTTCCTTACCAAGTTCTACAAATACATTTTAGAAAAAGAAGTGTAAAGTGTGGACATTGAACTTTCTCAACTCTCATCTACCACCCTGGATGGCGAGAGGTAACATGCTGCCTGAAAATATCCAGCAGATCCTTCGGGGGTAGTGCTACACAAGGGGGCTCATCCGGGATACAACAGTATCGGAAATGTATTCTGCCATTGAGAGTCTAAATTTTGTGGGGGTGTTGGTTTGTGCTCACAAAGAAAGCGTTAGGGGCCTTTCACACGGACGGATAGAATGGTGCTTTTAGCTGCGGATTTTACCGCAGCTAGAAGCACGCAATGCTTTCCTATGACATCATTCACACACTACAGTTACCTGCAGATTTTTTCCCCGTGATTTTGTGCGGATAGAAACAATAGAACTGAATGCGTCCAGCTGCGAAATCCCGCAGCTATCGGCACATAACCGCGGGTAATCGCAGTGCACTAACACTTTGCCTCCAGGTGAATGGGTAGGGGTACGATGTACCCAATATTCATTCACCTAGGGTGGGGGGCTGGTATCTGGGGGCCCACTTATTAAAGGGGGCTCCCAGATTCCGATAAGCCCCCCGCCCGCAGAACCCAACTCGTCCCCACCCCTTTCCTGACTGGCCGGGCTGCTGCTCGGATACGGGTCTGGTATGGATTTTGGGGGGACCCCCACGCCGTTTTTTCTGCATATTAAAACCCATAGCAGACCCAAGGGCCTGGTATGCTCCTGTAGGGGGAACCCATGCCATTTTGTTTGTTGAAATTTGGCGTGGAGTTCCCCCCCCAAGATTCATACCAAACGCAGTGCTTGATATTGGCAGGGATCCAAGTTTGATCCCCGTTCAATATCGTGCCGCGGCTATACGCAACCACAGCTAAAAGCACTGTACAAATGCAGCTAATCGCTGTGCCTGGAGCCCTGAATTCCAGCAAAACATAAACATGCTTTTAGCTGCGGTAAATCAGCCGTCCGTCTGAAAGGGACCTTAAGGTCAGGTTGCTTAGCTACACAAGCTTGTATTCTATTTTTTTAAATCCTGACTCGGATCGCGAGCGTTGTCTCGCACAACGAGGAGGATTTGAGCCTCTGTGGTGTGCGATATGACCGCCACAATGTCACAGTCCTGCAAAAAATCGGAAGATCGCCGCTGTTACTAGTAAAAAATAAATAATAAAAAGGCCATAAATCTTTCCCCTACTTTGTAGATGCTATAACTTTTGCTCAAACCAATCAATATACGATTATTCCAGAATAATGTAGAAGAATTCATATTGGCCTAAACTGATGAAGATTTTTTGTTTCCATTTCATTACATTTCAGTCGGTCTTTTTTCACCTTAAACTCTCATTTGTTTTTGTTACTTTCTTTTACCTGATGAAAGGATAGAGAGTCTTCTGCAGGCTGGCGATCATATCCAACTCATAGGCGCACTGCAGGGTGATGTTCAGGGTGTTGTTCCTGGTGATTATTTTACCAGGTTCATCCACAACAATGATGAAATTACCCGTATACGTGGCGTGGGTGTCATTTGTTTTCTTTATGGAAACAAAAAATAATAATAAAAATGTTAAAGTAGATCGTGCCAGTATATATTTCCTCCTCTCCCATCACACCAACTGCCATACAAACGCCAAACAAACGCCACAGAACTCTAACTAGCTGTATAGGAAAGAACCGTGGGATTTCATTTTTAACATCTGTCTAGAGCACATGTGTCCAACACAAGGGCCACGCGCCCAATCCTGCCCACCAGACTATTTCATGTGGTCCTCACACCTCTCCTGCAGCTGCGCCCCCCAACTTGTCTCAGCAGAGAGGAGGACAGAAGAACTCCTCCACCAGATCCTGCGCTTCTTCATGTACCCATGGAGATACTTGTCCCCCACCTTCTTAGTAGTCAGCAGAAAGGAGGACAGAGCTCCTCCACCAGTTCCTGCACTACCCATGGAGATACTTGTCATTTTCTGAGGCCTGCCAGGTTGCGTGCTCGGTTAAAGGTCTGGTATGGATTTTTTGGGGGACCCCACGCCATTTCTTTAAAAAAATTGGCGCAGGGTTCCCCTTACAATCCATACCAGACCTGAAGGGCCAGGTATGGAATTTGGGGGCACCACTAAGCAATTTTTTTTTAAATTTTGGTTCAGGGTTAATATTCATACCAGACCTGAAGGGCCTGGTAATAGACTGGGGGGGGGGGCATGTTGTTTTCATCAATGACTTTTCTCTGTATTGCCGGGAAACAACAATTCATTATAGCCGCGAGTAGTTTTAAATTATTTTTTTCCTGTAGAAATGTCATTTTGTGCAGGGATTGTTTTAAACACGGGAAACAAGCGCTATTTTGCAGACATACTATACACCCCCCAGGTATGAAATTTAAAGGAATATTTCACTTTTATTGTTTCACTTTAGGAATTATTAAAATCACTGCTCCCGAAAAAAAAATACAGATTTTAAGACTTTTTTTTGCATTGATACATGTCCCCTGGGGCAGGACCCGGGTCCCCAAATACTTTTTATGACAATAACTTGCATATTAGCCTTTAAAATTCACAGTTTTGTTTTTTTATGTTAACCTTCCATAGACTTTTAAATGGTGTCCCGGAGCATTTGAATTTGCCGCAAACAACGCAAATTGTTTGCTATTTGGCGAACACCCGATGTTTGAGTCAAACTTACTTTCGACTCAAACATCGGGCTCATTCCTAACTCCTACTACAGATCTCGGTGCCGCTGCAGCACACCCTCATCTCTGCCCTTCCTCTGACTCAGCATTCAGCAGCCTCTGGCAGCTGACTCCAACCCTCCTCTGGTCCTCCTGCAGACCCTGCATCTCTTTGTATCCCAGCTCCACCTCCACCTCCACCTGGGGTAATGCATTCTGATGTAAGGGAGGGTAGGGGACACTTGGCCTCTGATAGTGGGGGGGCTCTTGACCAGGGCAGCCATTGCAAATTTTGGGGACCCTTACACAGCTTTAGGCAGGGTCCCCCTGGAGCAGAGAACTGGGGGGGTGCTAACGAGAAAAAAAAAAATTGGGGCCGGGGGGGGGGGGGGATTGGCTGTTGACCACTGGGTGCCTTACAGACGTACTGCAAAAAAAATAAAAAAACAGAAGGGGGGCTGGCCGGGCCTGTAAGGGGCCCTGGGGACCATCAGGCCCCTTACAGGAGCAAAGCAAAAAAAAAATAATAATAATAAAAATGGGAGGGGGGCCAGTCAGGCGCCTTGGGACCATTGGGCGCCTTACAGATGTACTGCAAAACAAAATTAAAACCAGAAGGGGGGCCGGCCAGGCCTGTAAGGGGCCCTGGGGACCATCAGGCACCTTACAGGAGCAAAGCAAAAAAAAAATAATAATAATAAAAATGGGAGGGGGGCCAGTCAGGCGCCTTGGGATCATCGGGCCCATTACAGGTGTAATGCAAAAAATAAAAAATAAATAAAATAAAAAAACAGGAGGGGGTTAAGTCGGGCCCCTGGGGACCATCGGGCCCCTTAGAGATGTAATGTCTTACCCCCCCGATGGTGGACCTATTCTTGACAACTAATGTAAGGGGGGTTGGTATGCTCTGGACATTTAGTATTTCAGATACAACCGACACAAGGGCAACCATAATGCTGATATGGCCGGCAATAAAATTGAGTGTGACACCCCCGGTCTAGAGTGCGGTATTTTTTTATTGAACCATGGAATAAAATTGTATTCCATAAGGCATGTAGGATGGGGTGACTTTTTATATATCTTTGAGTCTTTAACATCAAAACTCTCTTCACTTTCAATGATAAATCAGTTGCTGCAACTCAGAGGTGTGAGTCCAGCCTTGGGGGAGGAGCCACCATACAAAAACAATATTAATAAGAGCAGCATTAGAGAATACATACATAGGACAGGGCTCCTGATTGGATGAGTTCCAGGGGGGCTTCGATTATGAAGGTATTTGTGATGTTGTTATCCCGGAAGATGTAGTAGACATAATTCTTCACATGAGTCTCGTTAAAGTAAATGTTCAGATCGTTAAACTGACATTTATGGAAGACGGCTGTCATCTCGTACAATCCGCAGGTCAGATCTGGAACAACCTGTGACAAATCTTTGAATGGAACAAAATATAATGTATTGTTATTCAGGGGCCCCATTGTATATTCTAAAAATTACACAGGCTACAGCCATGAGCTTGATACCCATGTCCTTATGGACCTTGCTTTGTACACTGCTGTGCAGTCATGTTGAAACAGGAAGGGGCCGACCCCAAACTCCTTCCACAAAGTTGGGAGCATGAAATTGTCCAAAATGTCTTGGTATGGTTGCGCCCTAAGGCCGCGTACACACGATCAAATCTGTCTGCTGAAACCCGTCTGACGGGCCGTTTCAGCAGACAGATTTGATCGTGCGTACGGGCAAACCGATGGATTTGGCCACCCGACAGATTTCAAAGCATGCTTTGAAATCTGTCGGCTGCAAACCCGTCCGCCCGACATGTCTGCTGGTTAGTACGCTAACCAGCAGACATATCTTCTCGCACGTGCGTAGAATGGATTCGACGCATGCACGGAAGTGTTTTACTTCCGGGTGCGGTGATGGATGAGCGAGTTGGGGGTGGAGGAACATGACTGGACTGGACAGAGTCCTGACCCCAACCCCATAGAACACCTTTGTGATGAATTAGAGTGGAGACTGCGAGCCAGGCCTTCTCATCATACATCAGTGCCTGACCTCTGGAAGAATGGTCAAACATTCCCACAGACACACTCCTAAACCTTGTGGACGGCTTTCCCTGAAGAGATGAAGCGGTTATAGCGGCAAAGGGTGGGGCCAACCCAATATTGAACCCTCCAGACTAAAGCCTCGTACACAAACACAGTTTACTCCACAAGAACCAGCAAGAACACTGCTGGCAGAGCTTTCTTGCCGAGTAAACCTTGCGTGTGTACAAGGCCTTCAGGTTTCTCGTCAAGAAAACTGCCGAAAATCTTGACGAGAAAATTTTTCTCATTGTGATTCTTGGCAGTGTTTTCCTGCCAAGAAACCCAGTCGCTGTGGAAACCTACGCATGCTTGAAATGACTTTGACGCACACGCAGTAGATTTCTAGGCATAGGTAGGGTGCAGCAAGATGGCGGCGACTGCATCGAATGTGACGAATGCTCGTTGTACACGATGACGTCACCGCGTTATTGCCTTCCAAAAGAACCGCGGGTCTTTTGAAAGGAGTGTCTGTACACTCGGGCGGCAAGAGATTCTTGCCAAGAATCTAATCAGGAAAAACAACGTTTTTTTCCCTGACGAGATTCTGGCTCGTGTGTACAGGGCTTAAGACTGGGATGCCATTAAAGTTCATGTGCTTGTAAAGGCAGGTGTCCCAATACTTTTGTATATAAGACCAATTTTAGAGTCATTTTGATAAGCAGTAACAAGTATAAAAAGGGAGGAACAATACAGCAGTAACTATAACCAGAGTACATTCCAGTGGTGATAAGGCAACCACCAGGTTATACTGTTAGTTAGCTTGACTCCCAATCCCACCAGACAGCCTTCTTTTATTCCTGGTGTAAACCTTGTTCAACCACTTTTACCTACAGGTAAGTCTAGATTAAGGCTTACCTGTAGGTGCTCCAAAAAATCTCATAAACCTCCATGGTTTAGGAGATATTTGCAAAAGAGACGGACGCTGATGTCTATGGCACAGGCACACTTTAGAAACCTTTAGAAACGGCGATCGTGACATTTCTAAAGGTGATTGTGCCATGACTCACATCATTGCGGCTCTGGCCAATCACAGTGTCGGAGCCGCAATGCCCGGAAGGAAGAGGGTGAAAGATGGATGCTACGTGGAGGTGAGGAATTCGGGGACATCGGGGACATCGGGGGACTTTGGTTTCAGGTAAGTAACACATAATGGGCTAGTATGCAATTTGATGCATAGGAGCTTATTATGCTTTACCTTTGCAGGGAAACAAAAAGGAAGTAAAATTCATCAGGGTTACTTCCTCTTTAAGAAAGTGGCTCAGGCTGTGTTTTGGCCTCATCATCCCATCAGGTGGGACCTCCAGGAGCTTCCCAAACCATTTGGCCCAATGTGCATTGTGTACTGCTCTGTAATGCAAACTTTTTGAAGACCAACTTGAATTACTGACACCTGGAGTAGAGTGGCGCAGCGGAATGCGTGGTGGGCCCGTAGCCCAGAGGTCGGTGGATTGAAACCATCCGCTTTTCATATGCCAATTTATACTTGACAGCTTGAATTACTGTTGACCTCAATGAGATTTCTTGGTTGCAAATTTTGTAAAAACTTCAGCCAAATCACGACTGATCGAACTTTTCAGATGTTCTCTCATCTCTGCTCCCCAGTGATGTCACACAATCAAAACCCAACTGACACTTTTGCTATTCTTGAGTTAATCCGAAGCTAAAATAAAATGTTTTTGTTTGGGTTGAACTTTAAATGGTTTCTTAATATTATTTGCCATGCTGGTTGACTTTAGCTACAGTATAAAATATTGCAGAAAATTGGGGCGACGCCTCGAATTCTTGCATACATACCGGTGACTTTATATGGATCTTTGCAAAAGCATCCCAATTGACCGCCCCTCTCCTGCCATTCCTCGTCTGCTTTACATGTTCCTGCATAATCATAAAAAATATAACAGAGGATACTGATGAGAACAAATAAAACTTCATTTGTTCATTTTCATTTCATGCAGTTTTTGGGGTCATTTGTTCTGATCGCAATTCTTAAATTTGAAAATAAAAAAAATGTAAATTTAAAAATTCAAATATTCATAAATTTGAACATTTGAAAATGTGTAAATTCATAAATTCACAAATTCTTAAAGTAAAAAATTCTTAAATTTATAATTTTGAAAATTCAAAAAAATTGGTAAATTTGTAAATTTGAAAATCTGAAAATCTGAAAATAAGAAAGAAGATCTGAAAATTCTAAAGTATAACTAACTAACTAACTAACTAATAATAATTAACTATTAAATGATAGGTATTGTAATTTCCTTTTTAAATTTGGCTGTTAGGGAAGGTAATGAATATGAAATTATCCAAAGTTACGAATTACCCAAAATAACGAATGTCACAGCTAAACAAATGGAGTGGAACAAATTAACATTAAATTATAATATTTTTTTTTAAATTAATATTATTTATTATTATTAATTTGTTTAACTCTATTCATTTAGATACGGCATTTGTTATTTTGGGTAATTTGTAATTTTGGCCAAATTTGTATTCATTACATTCCCTAACAGCCAAATTTGAAAGGAAATTCCAATACTATCAATTAATAGTTAGAAATAGTTAAAGTGATTGTAAAGCTTGGATTTTTTTTTTAATAAGAAACATGTTATACTTACTTTCACTGTGCAGTTCGTTTTGCACAGAGTGGCCCCGATCCTCGACTTCTGGGGGCCCTCGGCAGCTCTCGCAGCTCTTCCCCGCAACGTATAACCCCCTAGGAGGAGCGCTCTCCCAGGGGTTACCTTGCAGGCACACTCCAGAGTCAATCATTTGGCCTCCATAGATGCCGAATGTAGGATTCGGCCCCGCCCCCCCCCAGAGCCCTCGTACTTGGATTTGATTGACAGCAGCTGGAGCCAATGGCTGCGCGGCTATCAATCTATCCAATCAAGAACTAAGAAACCCCGGGCAAAGGAAGAGCTTGTATCTGCCGTGGGAAATTCCAGGGCTCAGGTAAGTAAAACAGGGGGGCTGGGGGGCCAGTCTCTGCCAGGCGACTGGCCCCCCAGGATGCATAGGATGTTTTAAGGTGAAAAAAATACAAGGGTTTACAACCCCGTTAAGTTATTATTACCGGTAGTTAGTTATTTTTTCTGATTTTTGGGCTTTCGGATATTCGAATTTCCGTATTTCCAATTTTCAGAATTTTGGAATTTTGGAATTTCCGAATGTACGAATTTGCAAATTTTCTAATTTACAGTTCGTTTTTGATCTCCAGTATTTGCCGCGATCAACAAGAATGGAATAAAATACATTTTATATATTTTTCCTTGACTTGCTAGTAGCATGAAATACACATTGCCAGGGATCTTGCCCAATTTAAGAATGACTAGTCATCTTAATTATATTTAAAACGAAGGTAACTATTTTCAAGGGAGCCATGATCAAAATATATAATTAAGAGCCGGTTCACACTGGGGGCGACTCGTCAGGTGACTCAGCCGCCTGACAAGTCGCTTCCCGTTCTATTCAATAGAACCTTTCTAATAGGAGAGACACAAGTCGCTCCGACTTAGAAAAAGGTTCCTGTACGACTTTGGGAGCGACTCAGGGCGACTTGCATTGACTTCTATACAGAAGTCATTTTGCGAATCGCCACTGAAGTAGTCTTTAGGTCGCCTTGCCGAGTCGCCCCCGAAGTCGTGCCGCCCCAGTGTGAATGGGCTCTAATAGGATAAAATAAATCTAGGGTTTCCCTAAGAACCAACAGTCCCTTCACTGGCAAACATAGCAAACCAATGTTGTGCTCGGCTCTGCAAATGCCCCAAATGGCCGGGGGGTTCCCGCGGGGGGGGGCAGAGGGTGTTTCCACATACTCACATGGGCCCCCAGCCCTCATTCCCTTCACTCACTTTCAATATTGTATAGGTTACATACCTGGTGCTTGGCCAGCTGTGAAGGTCACCACTGATGCGCTGGACAAAAGCAGCAAGATTACGAGGGGATTAGACATGGTGGGTATTTTTCATCAGGTTCAGACCCAACAGTGACGGCTCCCGGAGAATCTTCTCTTACCTGAGATAACCGAGATTTCTTGGCTTTTTCTGACCCACATTTATATATAATTTTATAAGGAAATAAAAATGTAAAAGGTCATTTGATGTTGATCAGGAATTTTACAGGCGCACGTACGTTCCTTTTTCCCGTCCTTTATTCTGACGATATATATGATTTGTTTATTGTCTCATTTCATCTCCCCTATTTTATTATCTCATTGTGTGAAAGTTTCGCCTTCTATCCAATTTGGGTGTGTTTGTTACCTCTGGTTATCCATTGAAAGATTGGCGTTGTTACTTTTGTCTTGTAAGTTTCTTTCCTTGGTAAAATGTCTCTGTTTTCTACAAATGGCCAAAATAAGGATAAAAGCTGTGACTTCTATAAAGACTATGGGCCAGATTCAGGTAGAGTTATCTATCAGTGATACTCCAGCCTAACTGTCACTTTAAGCCGGCGTTTCTGTTTTCTGTAACCAGAAAACAAGAAACGCCAGGTTGGAGTTCCGATGCAATCGGCGTAATTGAATTTCGCCATCGCATCGCAACTTTAATTTAAAAATGGCGCCGGGGGGCGTTCCCGCTGATTTACGCTGAAAAAATATGTTAATCAGCGGGAATCGGCAATTCACGTTCGTATTCGGGCGCGACGCAGAGACTTTCCGACGTTTCCGTAAGCGCTACGCGGCGTAAAGATAAAGCAGCCCCCAAGTGGAATATCCTATGTTAAGTATAGCCATCGTCATCGCGTTGAAAAAAAAAAAATATTGCGTCGCTTGCGTAAAACGTCCATGAATGGGGATTTGACGTCATTGACGTTCACTGACAGAATTTGGAGCATGCGCACTGGGATGCATTGACAGTCGACGCATGCGCAGTACGTTCGCCGCGGGATCGCGCTTAGTTTAAATAATACACGCCCCCGTACCCGCCCAATTTGAATTCCGCCAGCTCATTTGCGATGCGCTGCCGCAACTTTAGGAGCAAGTGCTTCATGAATAACAGCACTTGCTCCTAAAATTTCGGCAGAGTAACGTAAATGAGAACCGTTACTCTAGAGTAAAGATGCTCCCATCTACCTGAATCTGGTCCTTTGTTGCCATAAATAGCATTTTATTTGGGGATTTATTTTAGCAAAAAAAAGGGGGTCCAGCATTCCCCGATCGCCCAATAAAATAAAGCCTAGGCTACTCTATTTATAAGATTATGTACTGGTCCAAACCATTTGGTGTAGGGGGGATTATAGTGTGGGGTTGTTTCTTAGGGGTTGGGCTTGGCCCCTTATGCCTTGTACACACGAACCGAGAACCTACTTGGTCCCTTTACCCCGTGTACACACGGCTGGTTTTCCCGACATGAAAACTGCCCTGACAGCTTTGGTTGGGAAAACCGGCCGTGTGCATGCTCCCTCGCAGTGTTACCCATAGGAAAACCGGCGAGCAAAAAAGCGCAGAGAATCGCGACAGGAAAAAAGTTCTCATTTTTTTGCTCGCAGTTTTTCTGTCTGCTATGGAGCATACACCCGGCCGTTTTTCACGACCAAAGGCAAACATGGTAGTTTTCCTGTCGGGAAAAAACGATCTTGTGTACGAGGCATTAGTTCCAGTGCCTCAGCAGCTGACTTTTGATAAATGGACACTTACCTCTCCAGGGTGCCTGTGATGTCGGCAGCTAAGGTCGATCAATCGCTTGGCTGCCCCCGCCAGCATCCTTGGTGAGGGAATCAGGAAGTGAAACGTTGCGGCTTCACATCCCGATTCCCTACTGTGCATGGACGAGTCGCATTGTGCTTCTTAACTGGTCCCCGCTGTCTTCTGGGACCAGTGTGTTTCACAGAAGACAGCAGGGGGACGGGAAGAGGTGTGACTTCCGCGAGAGTCTATGCCCGTAAGTAGGCAGGTATACAGGTATCTGCATCCCCCCTGAAAGGTGGCAAATGTGATACTGGAGGGGGGAGGGTTCCAAAAAGTGGAGGTTTACTTTTTGTTTGGACCTTTGCTTTAAGGTTTTAGCAAACCAAGACATTTTGGACAATTTCATGCTCCCAACTTTGTGGGAACAGTTTGGGGACGGCCCCTTCCTGTTCCAACATGAATGCCCACCAGTGTACAAAGCAAGGTCCATAAAGACCGGGATGAGTGAGTTTGGGGTGGAGGAATTTGACTGGCCTGCACAGAGTCCTGACCTCAACACCTTTGAGATGAATTAGAGCATTCATCAGAGAAGCGGCCAAGAGGTCCATGGTAACTCTGGAGGAGCTGCACAGCTCAGGGGGGAGAATCTGTCCACAGGACAACTATTAGTGGTGCTCTCCACAAATCTGCCCTTTATGGAAGAGTGACAAGAAGAAAGACATTGGAGAAAGAAAGACATAAGAAGTCCTGTTTGCAGTTTTTGAGAAGCCATGTGGGGGAGGGGACACAGCAAACATGTGGGGGAGGGGACACAGCAAACATGTGGGGGGGGGGGGACACAGCAAACATGTGGAAGAAGGTGATCTGGTCACATCACACCAAAATTTGACTTTTTGGCCTAAAAGCAAAATGCTATGTGTGGGGAAAAACTAACACTGCACATCACCCTGAACACACCATCCCCACTTTGAAACATGGTGGTGGCAGCATCATGTGGTGGGGATGGTTTTCTTCTGCAGGGACAGGGAAGCTGGTCAGAGTTGATGGGAAGATGGATGGAGACAAATACAGGAGAATCTTAGAAGAAAACCTGTTAGAGTCTGCAAAAAAAACGGGGGGGTGGTTCACCTTCCAGCAGGACAACGACCCTAAAGTACAGCCAGAGCTACCATGGGATGGATTAGATCAAAGCCTATTCATGTGTTAGAATGGCCCAGTCACAGTCCAGACCTAAATCCCATTCAGAATCTGTGGCAAGACTTGAAAATTGCTGATCACAGACGCTCTCCATCCAATCTGACAGAGACAGAGATATTTTACACAGAAGAATGGGCAGAAATGTCCCTCTCTAGATGTGCAAAGCTGGTAAAGACACCCCCAAAAAGAGAGAAAGGGGGTTCTACAAAGTATTGACTCCGGGGGGCGCCATACAAATGTCCCTCCCCCCCACACTTTTCATATTTATTTGTATAACTTATAATTTTCCTTCCACTTCACAATTATGTGACACTTTGGGACAGATTCAGGAACAGTTAGGCTGGCGGATCCAGTGATCCGCCAGCCTAACTGTCACTTTGAGCCGGCGTTTCTGTTTTCTGTAACCAGAAAACAAGAAACGCCGGGTTGAAGCTCCGATGCGAGCAGCGTAACTGAGTTTCGCCATCGCATCGTTACTTCAACTTAAAAATGGCGCCGGGGGCGTTCCCGCCGATTTACGCTCAAAAAATATGTTAATGAGCGGAAATCGGCAATTCACGAGCGAATTCCGGCGCGACGCAGTGACGGTACGACGTTTCCAGACGGGATACGCGGCGCGAAGATATACCTACATGGGGTTGGAGTATCCTATGTTAGGTATAGGCGTCGTCATCGCGTCGGGAAAAAAAAAAAAAACGTCGCTTGCGTAAAAAGTTCATGAATGGGAATGTGACGTCATTGACGTTCATTCACAGAATTTGGAGCATGCGCACGGGGATGTTTGGACACTTGACGCATGCGCAGTACGTTGGCGGCGGGATCGCGCTTAGTTAGAATACTACACGCCCCGTACCCGCCCAATTTGAATTCCGCCGGCTCATTTGTGATGCGCTTCCGCAACTTTAGGAGCAAGTGCTTCCTGAATAACAGCACTTGCTCCTAAAATTTCAGCAGCGTAACGCAAATGAGATGCGTTACTCCAGAGCAAAGATGCTCTGGACTACCTGAATCTGGCTGATTGTGTCTCTCACATAATAGCTCAATAAAATACATTTATGTTGTTGGTTGTAACATGAGAAAATGTGGGGAATTTCAAGGGGTATGAATACTTTTTCCAGGCGCGGTATAAATGCTGAGGATACGGTGAGGTAGAGCTTTATATGGATTGACTTTCACTTATGTTAATCCCATAAAAAAACTTTACTGCTCAGGTAAAAAGTGTGACCAGTCGTCACATCATCAAACTTTCACCAACATTATACTTCAGGAGCCACACCCACCTCTTTATGATCTTTGCTAAAAATAAAAACAGTAATTCACAAAAAATGTTTATTGTAGCGTTTTACTGATTATTTGGTGTAAAACGGAAGGATTGTTCGTTATCTTCTATTTGTGTTTGTTTGGTTGCCGAGTCATTTCTGGAGAAATTGCTGCCTTGGAACAAACCTTCTTCCTTAGATATCTTTATCTGCATAAGCTGTGGGACCCGACCCCTTTCCTCCGGACCCCTTCCTCCTGACCCCTTCCTCCGAACTCCTTCCTATACAACAACCTGAACCCCTTCCTCCTGATTCCTTCCGCCAGCCCCCTTCCTCCGAACCCCTTCCTCCAAACTCCGAACCTGAACTCCGAATCCCTTCCCCCAAACCCCTTCCTCCGAACTCCTTCCTCCGAACCCTTCCTCCAAACTCCTTCCTCCGAACTCCTTCCTCCGAACTCCTTCCCCCGAACTCCTTCCTCCGAACCCCTCCTCCGAACCCCTCCTCCAAACTCCTTCCTTCAAACTCCTTCCTCCGAACCCCTCCTCCAAACTCCTTCCTCCAAACTCCTTCCTCCGAACTCCTTCCTCCGAACACTTTCCTCCGAACCGCTCCTCCGAACCCCTCCTCCAAACTCCTTCCTCCGAACCCCTCCTCCGAACCCCTCCTCCAAACTCCTTCCTCCAAACTCCTTCCTCCGAACTCCTTCCTCCGAACCCCTCCTCCGAACCCCTCCTCCAAACTCCTTCCTCCAAACTCCTTCCTCCGAACTCCTTCCTCCGAACCCCTCCTCCGAACCCCTCCTCCAAACTCCTTCCTCCAAACTCCTTCCTCCGAACTCCTTCCTCCGAACTCCTTCCTCCAAACCCTTCCTCCAAACTCCTTCCTCCGAACCCCTTCCTCCGAACTCCGAACCTGAACTCCGAATCCCTTCCCCCAAACCCCTTCCTCCGAACTCCTTCCTCCGAACCCCTTCCTCCGAACTTGTTCCTCCGAACCCTTCCTCCAAACTCCTTCCTCCGAACCCCTTCCTCCGAACTCCGAACCTGAACTCCGAATCCCTTCCCCCAAACCTCTTCCTCCGAACTCCTTCCTCCGAACCCCTTCCTCCGAACTCCTTCCTCCGAACTCCTTCCTCCAAACTCCTTCCTCGGAACTCCTTCCTCCGAACCCCTCCTCCAAAGTCCTTCCTCCGAACTCCTTCCTCCGAACCCCTCCTCCGAACCCCTCCTCCAAACTCCTTCCTCCAAACTCCTTCCTCCGAACTCCTTCCTCCGAACCCCTTCCTCCGAACTCCTTCCTCCGAACCCCTCCTCCGAACCCCTCCTCCAAACTCCTTCCTCCGAACTCCTTCCTCCGAACTCCTTCCTCCGAACCCCTTCCTCCGAACTCCTTCCTCCAAACCCCTCCTCCGAACCCCTCCTCCAAACTCCTTCCTCCAAACTCCTTCCTCCGAACCCCTCCTCTGAACCCCTCCTTCAAACTCCTTCCTCCAAACTCCTTCCTCGGAACTCCTTCCTCCGAACCCCTTCCTCCGAACTCCTTCCTCCAAACTCCTTCCTCCGAACCCCTCCTCCGAACCCCTCCTCCAAAATCCTTCATCTAAAACTCCTTCCTCTGAACTCCTTCCTCCGAACTCCTTCCTCCGAACTTGTTCCTCCGAACCCTTCCTCCAAACTCCTTCCTCCGAACCCCTTCCTCCGAACTCCGAACCTGAACTCCGAATCCCTTCCCCCAAACCCCTTCCTCCGAACTCCTTCCTCCGAACCCCTTCCTCCGAACTCCTTCCTCCGAACTCCTTCCTCCAAACTCCTTCCTCGGAACTCCTTCCTCCGAACCCCTCCTCCAAAGTCCTTCCTCCGAACTCCTTCCTCCGAACCCCTCCTCCGAACCCCTCCTCCAAACTCCTTCCTCCAAACTCCTTCCTCCGAACTCCTTCCTCCGAACCCCTTCCTCCGAACTCCTTCCTCCGAACCCCTCCTCCGAACCCCTCCTCCAAACTCCTTCCTCCGAACTCCTTCCTCCGAACTCCTTCCTCCGAACCCCTTCCTCCGAACTCCTTCCTCCGAACCCCTCCTCCGAACCCCTCCTCCGAACCTCTACTCCGAACCCCTTCCTCCGAACCCCTCCTCCGAACCCCTTCCTCTGAACCCCTTCCTCCCAACTCCGAACCCGAACTCTGAATTCCTTCCCCCGACCCCCTTCCCCCGAACCCCTTTCTCCGAACTCCTTCCTCCGAACTCCTTCCTCCAAACTACGAACCCCTTCCCCAGAACTCCTTCCTCCGAACTCACATAATAGCTCAATAAAATACATTTATGTTGTTGGTTGTAACATGAGAAAATGTGGGGAATTTCAAGGGGTATGAATACTTTTTCCAGGCGCGGTATAAATGCTGAGGATACGGTGAGGTAGAGCTTTATATGGATTGACTTTCACTTATGTTAATCCCATAAAAAGACTTTACTGCTCAGGTAAAAAGTGTGACCAGTCGTCACATCATCAAACTTTCACCAACATTATACTTCAGGAGCCACACCCACCTCTTTATGATCTTTGCTAAAAATAAAAACAGTAATTCACAAAAAATGTTTATTGTAGCGTTTTACTGATTATTTGGTGTAAAACGGAAGGATTGTTCGTTATCTTCTATTTGTGTTTGTTTGGTTGCCGAGTCATTTCTGGAGAAATTGCTGCCTTGGAACAAACCTTCTTCCTTAGATATCTTTATCTGCATAAGCTGTGGGACCCGACCCCTTTCCTCCGGACCCCTTTCTCCTGACCCCTTCCTCCGAACTCCTTCCTATACAACAACCTGAACCCCTTCCTCCTGATTCCTTCCGCCAGCCCCCTTCCTCCGAACCCCTTCCTCCAAACTCCGAACCTGAACTCCGAATCCCTTCCCCCAAACCCCTTCCTCCGAACTCCTTCCTCCGAACCCTTCCTCCAAACTCCTTCCTCCGAACTCCTTCCTCCGAACCCCTCCTCCGAACCCCTCCTCCAAACTCCTTCCTCCAAACTCCTTCCTCCGAACTCCTTCCTCCGAACACCTTCCTCCGAACCGCTCCTCCGAACCCCTCCTCCAAACTCCTTCCTCCGAACCCCTCCTCCGAACCCCTCCTCCAAACTCCTTCCTCCAAACTCCTTCCTCCAAACCCTTCCTCCAAACTCCTTCCTCCGAACCCCTTCCTCCGAACTCCGAACCTGAACTCCGAATCCCTTCCCCCAAACCCCTTCCTCCGAACTCCTTCCTCCGAACCCCTTCCTCCGAACTGCTTCCTCCGAACCCCTTCCTCCAAACTCCTTCCTCCGAACTTGTTCCTCCGAACCCTTCCTCCAAACTCCTTCCTCCGAACCCCTTCCTCCGAACTCCGAACCTGAACTCCGAATCCCTTCCCCCAAACCCCTTCCTCCGAACTCCTTCCTCCGAACCCCTTCCTCCGAACTCCTTCCTCCGAACTCCTTCCTCCAAACTCCTTCCTCGGAACTCCTTCCTCCGAACTCCTTCCTCCAAACTCCTTCCTCGGAACTCCTTCCTCCGAACTCCTTCCTCCAAACTCCTTCCTCGGAACTCCTTCCTCCGAACCCCTCCTCCAAAGTCCTTCCTCCGAACTCCTTCCTCCGAACCCCTCCTCCGAACCCCTCCTCCAAACTCCTTCCTCCAAACTCCTTCCTCCGAACTCCTTCCTCCGAACCCCTTCCTCCGAACTCCTTCCTCCGAACCCCTCCTCCGAACCCCTCCTCCAAACTCCTTCCTCCGAACTCCTTCCTCCGAACTCCTTCCTCCGAACCCCTTCCTCCGAACTCCTTCCTCCGAACCCCTCCTCCGAACCCCTCCTCCGAACCTCTACTCCGAACCCCTTCCTCCGAACCCCTCCTCCGAACCCCTTCCTCTGAACCCCTTCCTCCCAACTCCGAACCCGAACTCTGAATTCCTTCCCCCGACCCCCTTCCCCCGAACCCCTTTTTCCGAACTCCTTCCTCCGAACTCCTTCCTCCAAACTACGAACCCCTTCCCCAGAACTCCTTCCTCCGAACTCACATAATAGCTCAATAAAATACATTTATGTTGTTGGTTGTAACATGAGAAAATGTGGGGAATTTCAAGGGGTATGAATACTTTTTCCAGGCGCGGTATAAATGCTGAGGATACGGTGAGGTAGAGCTTTATATGGATTGACTTTCACTTATGTTAATCCCATAAAAAGACTTTACTGCTCAGGTAAAAAGTGTGACCAGTCGTCACATCATCAAACTTTCACCAACATTATACTTCTGGAGCCACACCCACCTCTTTATGATCTTTGCTAAAAATAAAAACAGTAATTCACAAAAAACGTTTATTGTAGCGTTTTACTGATTATTTGGTGTAAAACGGAAGGATTGTTCGTTATCTTCTATTTGTGTTTGTTTGGTTGCCGAGTCATTTCTGGAGAAATTGCTGCCTTGGAACAAACCTTCTTCCTTAGATATCTTTATCTGCATAAGCTGTGGGACCCGACCCCTTTCCTCCGGACCCCTTTCTCCTGACCCCTTCCTCCGAACTCCTTCCTATACAACAACCTGAACCCCTTCCTCCTGATTCCTTCCGCCAGCCCCCTTCCTCCGAACCCCTTCCTCCAAACTCCGAACCTGAACTCCGAATCCCTTCCCCCAAACCCCTTCCTCCGAACTCCTTCCTCCGAACCCTTCCTCCAAACTCCTTCCTCCGAACTCCTTCCTCCGAACCCCTCCTCCGAACCCCTCCTCCAAACTCCTTCCTCCAAACTCCTTCCTCCGAACTCCTTCCTCCGAACACCTTCCTCCGAACCGCTCCTCCGAACCCCTCCTCCAAACTCCTTCCTCCGAACCCCTCCTCCGAACCCCTCCTCCAAACTCCTTCCTCCAAACTCCTTCCTCCAAACCCTTCCTCCAAACTCCTTCCTCCGAACCCCTTCCTCCGAACTCCGAACCTGAACTCCGAATCCCTTCCCCCAAACCCCTTCCTCCGAACTCCTTCCTCCGAACCCCTTCCTCCGAACTGCTTCCTCCGAACCCCTTCCTCCAAACTCCTTCCTCCGAACTTGTTCCTCCGAACCCTTCCTCCAAACTCCTTCCTCCGAACCCCTTCCTCCGAACTCCGAACCTGAACTCCGAATCCCTTCCCCCAAACCCCTTCCTCCGAACTCCTTCCTCCGAACCCCTTCCTCCGAACTCCTTCCTCCGAACTCCTTCCTCCAAACTCCTTCCTCGGAACTCCTTCCTCCGAACTCCTTCCTCCAAACTCCTTCCTCGGAACTCCTTCCTCCGAACTCCTTCCTCCAAACTCCTTCCTCGGAACTCCTTCCTCCGAACCCCTCCTCCAAAGTCCTTCCTCCGAACTCCTTCCTCCGAACCCCTCCTCCGAACCCCTCCTCCAAACTCCTTCCTCCAAACTCCTTCCTCCGAACTCCTTCCTCCGAACCCCTTCCTCCGAACTCCTTCCTCCGAACCCCTCCTCCGAACCCCTCCTCCAAACTCCTTCCTCCGAACTCCTTCCTCCGAACTCCTTCCTCCGAACCCCTTCCTCCGAACTCCTTCCTCCGAACCCCTCCTCCAAACCCCTCCTCCGAACCTCTACTCCGAACCCCTTCCTCCGAACCCCTCCTCCGAACCCCTTCCTCTGAACCCCTTCCTCCCAACTCCGAACCCGAACTCTGAATTCCTTCCCCCGACCCCCTTCCCCCGAACCCCTTTTTCCGAACTCCTTCCTCCGAACTCCTTCCTCCAAACTACGAACCCCTTCCCCAGAACTCCTTCCTCCGAACTCACATAATAGCTCAATAAAATACATTTATGTTGTTGGTTGTAACATGAGAAAATGTGGGGAATTTCAAGGGGTATGAATACTTTTTCCAGGCGCGGTATAAATGCTGAGGATACGGTGAGGTAGAGCTTTATATGGATTGACTTTCACTTATGTTAATCCCATAAAAAGACTTTACTGCTCAGGTAAAAAGTGTGACCAGTCGTCACATCATCAAACTTTCACCAACATTATACTTCTGGAGCCACACCCACCTCTTTATGATCTTTGCTAAAAATAAAAACAGTAATTCACAAAAAACGTTTATTGTAGCGTTTTACTGATTATTTGGTGTAAAACGGAAGGATTGTTCGTTATCTTCTATTTGTGTTTGTTTGGTTGCCGAGTCATTTCTGGAGAAATTGCTGCCTTGGAACAAACCTTCTTCCTTAGATATCTTTATCTGCATAAGCTGTGGGACCCGACCCCTTTCCTCCGGACCCCTTCCTCCTGACCCCTTCCTCCGAACTCCTTCCTATACAACAACCTGAACCCCTTCCTCCTGATTCCTTCCGCCAGCCCCCTTCCTCCGAACCCCTTCCTCCGAACTCCGAACCTGAACTCCGAATCCCTTCCCCCAAACCCCTTCCTCCGAACTCCTTCCTCCGAACCCTTCCTCCAAACTCCTTCCTCCGAACTCCTTCCTCCGAACCCCTCCTCCGAACCCCTCCTCCAAACTCCTTCCTCCAAACTCCTTCCTCCGAACTCCTTCCTCCGAACACTTTCCTCCGAACCGCTCCTCCGAACCCCTCCTCCAAACTCCTTCCTCCGAACCCCTCCTCCGAACCCCTCCTCCAAACTCCTTCCTCCAAACTCCTTCCTCCGAACTCCTTCCTCCGAACTCCTTCCTCCAAACCCTTCCTCCAAACTCCTTCCTCCGAACCCCTTCCTCCGAACTCCGAACCTGAACTCCGAATCCCTTCCCCCAAACCCCTTCCTCCAAACTCCTTCCTCCGAACCCCTTCCTCCGAACTCCTTCCTCCGAACTCCTTCCTCCAAACTCCTTCCTCGGAACTCCTTCCTCCGAACCCCTCCTCCAAAGTCCTTCCTCCGAACTCCTTCCTCCGAACCCCTCCTCCGAACCCCTCCTCCAAACTCCTTCCTCCAAACTCCTTCCTCCGAACTCCTTCCTCCGAACCCCTTCCTCCGAACTCCTTCCTCCGAACCCCTCCTCCGAACCCCTCCTCCAAACTCCTTCCTCCGAACTCCTTCCTCCGAACTCCTTCCTCCGAACCCCTTCCTCCGAACTCCTTCCTCCGAACCCCTCCTCCGAACCCCTCCTCCAAACTCCTTCCTCCAAACTCCTTCCTCCGAACCCCTCCTCTGAACCCCTCCTTCAAACTCCTTCCTCCAAACACCTTCCTCCGAAATCCTTCCTCCGAAATCCTTCCTCCGAACCCCTTCTCCTGAACTCCTTCCTCAGAACTCCTTCCTCCGAACCCCTCCTCCGAACCCCTCCTCCAAAATCCTTCATCTAAAACTCCTTCCTCTGAACTCCTTCCTCCGAACCCCTTCCTCCGAACTCCTTCCTCAGAACTCCTTCCTCCGAACCCCTCCTCCGAACCTCTACTCCGAACCCCTTACTCCGAACCCCTACTCCGAACCCCTTCCTCTGAACCCCTTCCTCCCAACTCCGAACCCGAACTCTGAATTCCTTCCCCCGACCCCCTTCCCCCGAACCCCTTTCTCCGAACTCCTTCCTCCGAACTCCTTCCTCCAAACTACGAACCCCTTCCCCAGAACTCCTTCCTCCGAACTCCTTCCTCCAAACTACGAACCCCTTCCCCAGAACCCCTTCCTCCGAACCCTTTCCTCCAAACTCCTTCCTCCGAACCCCTTCCTCCGAACTTCTTCCTCCGAACTCCTTCCCCCGAACCCCTTCCTCCAAACCCCTTCCTCCGAAACCCTTCCTCCGAACTCCTTCTTCCGAACTCCTTCCTATAAACCCCTTCCCCCAGACCCCTTCTCCGAACTCCTTCCTCCGAACCCCTTCCACCGAACTCCTTCCTCCGAACTCACTGCACCACTGTGCTGCCCTTCCTCTGGCCTCCTTCCACCTAACCCCTTTCTCCAGACCCCTTTCTCTGAACCCCTTCCCCCGGACCCCTTCCTCCAGACCCCTTCCTCTGAACCCCTTCCTCTGAACCACTATCTTTGCTTAGTTGCCGAGTCATTTCTGGAGAAATTGCTGCCTTGGAACAAACCTTCTTCCTTAGATCTCTTTATCTGCATAAGCTGTGGGCCCCGATCCTTCCTCCAAACCTCTTCCCCCGAACATCCCTCCTCCGAACCCCTTCCTCCGGACCCCTTTCTTGAAACCCATACTCCAGACCCCTTCCTCCAGATCCCTTCCTCCAGACCCCTTCCTCCGGACCCCTTCCTCTGAACCCCTTTCTCTGTACCCCTTCCTCCGGACCCCTTCACCAGACCCCTTCCTCTGAACCCCTTCCCCCTCACCCCTCACCCCCCTGAACATACTTTGTAACTCTCAGAACTTTTATTCATACTCCCGTATATACTCATTTATATTTTTCTGATGTCGTTTTCCTATCACTAACCATACCCCAGAGTGTGCGCGGTTTTCATTCACCACTCTTCTTAACTATTAGGCTTCCTAGCGCTGAGTTTCACACCAGTCTTTATGTGTGTGTTTTTTATTTTTTATGTTAATGGATTACTGGAAACGTGTGGTCTGATGAGATAAGATAAAGGTATTTGGTGTCAGACGGTGTCAGACGTGTGTCGGCGGCAACCAGGTGAAGAAGACAAAGACAAGTGTGTGTTGTCTACAGTCAGTCATGGTGGGGGGAGGGTCATGGTCTGGGGCTGCATGGGTGCTGCCGGCACTGGGGGGCTACAGATCATTGAGGGAACCATGAATGCCAACATGTACTGTGACATACTGAAGCAGAGCATGATCCTCTCCCTTCAGAGACTGACCTGCAGGGCAGTATTCCAACATGATAACAACCCCAAACACACCTTCAAGACGGTTGAGGTCCAGTTGAGGTCCTCCACCCTAAACTTGCTCATCCATGTCTTTATGGACCTTGCTTTGTACACTGGTCCCAATCATTTGGTGGAGGGGGGTTATGGTGTGGGGGTTGATTTTTAAGGGTTGGGCTTGGCCCCTTAGCAACAGTGAAGGGAACTCTTCTGTTCTCGGGTCCCTCAGCGGCTGTCTCGGGTCCTCTCCACATCAGCTAACCCCCTTCAGGGAAGCTCTCGACCAAGGGGGTTAGTTTGTGGGTGCGCTCCCTGTCATACACACTGCGTCAATAAACACAGCTTGTATGACTTGGTCCTGCCCCCTGGTGGCCACGTAATTGGATGTGATTGACAGCAGTGCGAGCCAATGGTTGCGCTGCTATCAATCTATCTAATATAGCCAATCAACAGCCAGACTTTGTGGAGAAGAGGACGCCATGGACACACACAGCAGGTGAACGGGTTTAGGTAAGTAAAACGGGGGGGCTGGGGGGGCCATCATTGTCAGGTGTTTATTCACCTTAATGCATGGGATGCACAAACCTTTAATGCGTCAGCATACCAAGACATTTTGGACAATTTCATGCTCCCAACTTTTGTGGAGCCCGGCCCTTTCCTGTTCCAACATAACTGTGCACCAGTCCACAAAGCAAGGTCCTTAAAGACATGGATGGGCAAGTTTGGGGTGGAGGAACTTGACTGGCCTGCACAGAGTCTTGACCTCAATCCCATAGAACACCTTTGGGATGAATTATAGAGGAGACTGCAAGCCAGGACTTCTAATCCAACATCAGTGCCTGACCTCACAAATGTTCTTCTGGAAGAATGGTCAAACATTCCCATAGACACCCTCCTAAACCTTGTGGACGGCCTTCACAGAAGAGGTGAAGCTGTTATAACTGCAAAGGGCGGGGGCCAACTTAATATTCAACCCTCCGGACTAAGACTGGAATGCCAATAAAGTGCATGCCTGTGTGTAAAGGCAGGAGTCACAATACCTTTGGTAATATAGTGTATATCATATTACACATACAATATACCCCATACACCATAGGGGATGAAGAATTTCCTTTGTTCCTCTCTGGTTTTCTATGGTATTAATGTTTAAAGTATAATATATTTCCTTGTTATTAAATGAATAAGTAAAATGGATGTTTAGTGACAGTTATAACACATCCAACTGACACTTACCAATAACATAACTCTGTAAAGGAAGTAAAATCTATAAATGCATCTTTTTTTTTATGTGCTTGTCAAGAAAACCAATAAAACCTTTATATGTCGTCAACGAATCTGAACCACAACATGGTGGTAATGTCCGATTAGTGATTGAACACCCAGAGAGATTGGCACCTCATCCCAAAGAGTTAAATGGATCAAATAGGAAGGATAAGGGGATATTGACGGTGCTTACAAATGATAATAACAATAATATATTTAACCACTTAAGACCCGGACCTTTAGTCCCCTTTCACACTTATACGACTTGTCCCATGGTTTTGGACTGCAAAATCGTAAGACTAGTCATTCTCCATTATTTTCAATGACTACCTTTCATACTGGCACGAATTTAAGTTGTGCCTACTTCAAAGAAGTCCCTGCACTACTTTGGTCCGATTTTGATGCCACTTACACAGGCATTCATTGAAATCGCGGCCACTAATTGCGGCAAAATCGCGCGACTTTGAAGTCGTACAAGTGTGAAAGGTGTCTTGGGCAGGTAAAGAACCTGGCCAGTTTTTGCGATTCGGCACTGCTTCGCTTTAATTGACAATTGCGCGGTCGTGCGACGTGGCTCCCAAACAAAATTGGTGTCCTTTTTTCCCACAAATAGAGCTTTCTTTTGGTGGTATTTGATCACCTCTGCGGTTTTTATTTTTTGCGCTTAAATAGAGCGAATATTTTGAAAAAATTCAATATTTTTTACTTTTTGCTATAATAAATATACCCAAAAAAAAAAATATATATATATATAAAAAAAAAATTCCTCAGTTTAGGCTGAAACATATTCTTCTACAGTAGGTGACTGCGATATTGTGTCAATCTCGCTCCCTTTCTCGGCGAGATTGACCACCTACGAGCCCCATCACGGGAGCCAGCGCCAAGCTGGCTTGCCGGAATGGAGACAAAGCCGTCATAGAAGCGACGGGGATCCGACTTGGATTCCCGCCAAATCTACACGCGGCGTTTAGTATGTATCATGAGGGGGAACTCCCCCGATTTTAAATAAAAATCCGGCATGGGTTCCCCCCTCAGGAGCATACCGGGCCCTTAGGTCTGGTATGGGTTGTAAGGAGACCCCCCCCCCTACGCTGAAAAAACGGTGTGGGTGTCTCCCCACAATCCATACCAGACCCGTATCCAAAGCACGTCGGCCGGCCAGTCAGGAAGGGAGTGGGTGCGCTCGCTCCGCCCTCCTGAGCCGTACCAGGCAGCATGCCCTCAACATGGGGGGGTCAAGTGCTCTGGGGCAGGGGGGCACACTTCAGCCCCCACCCCAGAGCACCCTGTCCCCATGTTGATGAGGACAGGGCCCCTTCCCGACAACCCTGGCCGTTGGTTGTCGGGGTCTGCGGGCGGGTGGCTTATCGGAATCTGGGAGCCACCTTTAATAAGGGGGCCCCCAGATACCGGCCCCCCACCCTAGGTGAATGAATATGGGGTACATCGTACCCCTACCCATTCACCTGGAGGCAAAGTGTAAACACAAAATAAACAACACAGGGTTTTTAAAGTATTTTATTAGACAGCTCCGGACGGCCTCCCCTGTCTTCTTTAGCTCTTTTACCAGGGGGCCTTCTCGTGCTCTCCGGGGGTCTTCTCCCACTCTCTGGGGGTCTTCTCTGCTCTCCGGGGGGTCTTCTCTGCTCTCCGGGGCCTTCTCCCGCTCTCCGCTCTTGATTCGGCGCTCTCCGGTGCCTTCTTCTTCTTCAGGACTGGCCGCCGCTTCTGTCACGTCTTCTTCTTCTCTTCTTCTCTTCTCTTCTCCAGATGTTGACTCAACGCTTCCTCCCGCTGTTATGACAGATGCACGGCTCCCAGCGACTTATATAGGCCTATCTTGTGACGTCGCAGTCCCATCATGCTCCGGTAGGTACCACGTGGTACCTACCCACGTGGTACCTACCGGAGCATGATGGGACAGCGACGTCACAAGATAGACCTATATAAGTCGCTGGGAGCCACGCATCCTATATCAGGGAACAGATGATCACTGACACTGCCACACAGAAGAACGGGGAAGGTTTGTTTACACTCGCCTCTCCCCGTTCTTCAGCTCCTGTGACCGATCGCAGGACACCGGTGGCAGTCGGGTTCACGGGTGCGGTCACGGAGCTTTGGACCGGGTTTTGAGCACGCCAGCGGCGTGCTAGGGACCCACGGCTGGGCTCTTAAAGGGGACGTATATACACGTCCATGTGCCCAGCCGTTCCATTCTGTCGATGTATATAGTCGTGCAGCGGTCCTTAAGTGGTTAAGTGTATGTATGAAGGGTAGTGATAGCTATAACGTTGATCAACAAAAAAAAACAGCCAGCCCATACATGGATTCAAATGTGGCCAGTCCCCGATGAACCAGCTGAATTTCGATCCATGGAAAGCCAAGGAGAGGCCAATGAATGTATAATCATTAACCATGCCGAGCTCATCGAGTCTTCCAATAAATCTCGGCATGCATCACTTTTATTATGTGCTTCTCAGGAACACCAATAAACCTTTATATTTAGAGATGGAAATTAGGTCAGCAGAAAAGCTGAATCAAAGCAAGAACTAAAACTCCAGCACCCGGTGCTTTCCACCACTCCCGGTATGCGGGTGAACCTTCTGCAACCTTACAGACAATGCTCTACTTGTATTCATTGAACAATACCAACCTAATTGTCCTCTTTGTTTCTCCCAAGACCTCCTGCTCTCTATCTCCATCGTCACCTCCTTCCATACTCACCTCCAGGACTTCTCCTGAGCGTCTCCCATCCTCTGGAATTCCCCACCCCAATCTGGCCGACTATCTCCAAATACTGTCTACTTTCAGGCGATCCCTGAAAATGTTTCTCTTATTTTCTTCATCAGATCATCCCCCACAGTTATTACCCTTTCGTATCACTTTACTCTTCCTTTTTAGGATGTAAGCTCTAAGAAGCAGGGCCCTCTGATTCCTCCTGTATTGAATTGTATTGTAACTGTCCCATCTGTCCTACTGTTGTAAAGCGCTGTGCAAACTGTTGGCGCCATATAAATCCTGTATAATAATAATAAAAAAAGATGGAAGCCTTTACATAGGGAGGGTGTCAGGAAGATCCTGCCAAACACAGGCGTCCCAGGCTCACTGGTGTGTAAATGACGGCATGTTGGATATTCAGGCCCGCGCTGTTGCCGTCATCCGACGGTAGCGCGGGCCTGAAGTGGTTAAATCACATTGCTAATTGCATATTTTACCTATTTGTAGCCTAAATACTGGAATTTGCACTTAAAACTGTCATTTTGTAATTTTTGGAAATGTCAGTAAAAACTTGGCTGTGCCGGTAAATTTTGGGTATTGTGTCAGTAAATTTCAATCTGGTAGGTTGGCAACACTGGTCGTGACTAGAGATGGGCTCGGGCGTGTTGGAAATCCCGCGTGCCCGATCCCGCCAGGAAGCAGCAAATCGCAGGGAGTGAGACATTTCCCCGATCTGTGCAGCCGCCGATCAAGAAATCTCTCACTGCTTGCGATTCGCCGTGTTGGCTTCCTGTCGGGATCGGACACGCGGGATTTCCAACACGCCCGAGCGTCTAGTCGTGACATATAGTAATGTTTGCAGATAAGTGTCAGCAAATAACAAACAGCCTATAAGTAATTTTCTATTATTTGGTCAAAAAACAGGGGGCTTCATATTCATATGTTCCATACACTAATCACTCTGGTATCACATATCACATGTTTGTTTTTTGTTTTTAACTGCTGCCATCTAGTGGTGTCCATTCTACTCCTCCATCCATCTCAATAAAATCTGATGAAAATATTTACTGAAATAAATGCAGAGGTCTTCTTATCATTGGTTCCACCCAAAATGTACACGGTTTCCCAGTGGAATCTAAAGTGAGTGTTTTGAGGATCTTTGGTGACAACATTAACTATTTCAGCTCTCTTTCCTCCACACCCCCCATGGAGCCGGGCATTTTATTTTATTTTTCAGCAAAAAAATAATAATCACTCAAGATAATACATGCCACACATGTATCCCAATTTCTCCTCTACAAGTGTGCAAAGTTTGTTGTCTGGAGGACCTACGGCCAGGGGGGGAACCGTTTTTTTTCAAAGCCGGGCACCCCTTCCATAGACTTCCATGCTAAACGGTAATTTCTCTGGTGAATTTGGGGACCCTGTACTGGCTATATGGTTGTAGGTCCCCTGGACCCGATACTTGGCACACATATAGCGCTATTTCTCCTCTACAAGTGTACACAGTTTGTTGTCTGGGAGACCTACGCTTGGGGGGGCACTGATTTTTCAAAGCCGGGCACCCCTTCCATAGACTCCCATGTTAAACGTCAGTCTAGACATGGACACAGTGAGGCATGGACACAGTGAGGCATGGGCACAGTAAGGGAAGGACACAGTGAGGCATGGACACAGTGAGGCATGGACACAGTGAGGCATGGATACAGTGAGGCATGGACACAGTGAGGCATGGGCACAGTGAGGCATGGACACAGTGAGGCATGGATACAGTGAGGCATGGACACAGTGAGGCATGGGCATGGACACAGTGAGATATGGACATAGTGAGGCACAGACACAGTGAGACATTGACACAGTGAGGCATGGGCATGGTGAGGCATGGACACAGTAAGGCATGGGCACAGTGAGGCATGGACACAGTGAGGCATGGACACAGTAAAGCATGGACACAGTGAGGCATGGACACAGTGAGGCATGGACACAGTGAGGCATGGGCATGGACACAGTGAGATATGGACATAGTGAGGCACAGACACAGTGAGACATTGACACAGTGAGGCATGGACATGGTGAGGCATGGACACAGTAAGGCATGGGCACAGTGAGGCATGGGCACAGTGAGTCATGGACACAGTGAGGCATGAACACAATGAGGCATGGGCACAGTGAGTCATGGACACAGTGAGGCATGAACACAATGAGGCATGGGCACAGTGAGGCATGGACACAGTGAGGCATGGGCACAGTGAGGCATGGGCAGGGACACAGTGAGATATGGACATAGTGAGGCATGGACACAATGAGGCAAAGTGAGGCACATTGAGGCATGCAGATGGACACCCTAGGCTTATACTCGAGTCAATACATTTTCCCATTTTTTTTTGTGGTAAAATTAGGTGCCTCGGCTTATACTCGAGTATATACGGTATGTAAAATTGTAGTGGAGGCAATTACAAGTGTGTGTGTTTTTTTTTTTAACTGCTGCCATTTAGTGTCATCACTCAAGGTAACAAAGCCCCTTATTGATCACATTGCATATAGAGCAGCGTGACTATGCCAAAATAGAAAAAAAAAATGGTGTTTTTTGGTATGAATAAAAAAAAAATGCATTCATTTTTGCCAAACAAAATCCCTCAAAATAAATCCTTGTTTGTCTTAAAAATATTTTTATATTGGTATAAAATTGTTTAATATCTAGTAATTTATTTTATATAGTAAAAATATATTTCTGGACCAGGAAAGGAAAATGACGGTGAGCATGGATAATGATTTTCCGTTACATTTAGACTATATAAAAATATATCTATTTTTTTAGGACAAACATGAATTTCTTTGGGGGATATTTTCTGGCAAAAATAAATGTATTTTTATTTTATTCCATGTAAAATTAACAAAAAGATAAAAAGTAAAAAAAATTCTACTATGTCCAAGGGGCAAACAACAACCAGTCCTGAATTGGTTAAACCCATCGGTATAATGGAAATGAGTCAGAGGTTGTATTACACGGGATGTTCTGTACTTTACATGTCGGCATTACAATGAATTACACCACATTTATGTAAAGTCACTCATGAAACGAATCTTTGAAGACTTTTCCATAAACTTTAAACAGATCATGCTGTCTGCTATCACCGGGGACCTTCCCTCAGTGCTGTTTTTGCCCAGGGTCCAGTCAATATTAACTACTTCTCACCCGTCCACTGCATATAGACGGCCGGGTGGGCGCTCTTTCCTTCTGATTGGATAGACACAGTGAGTGATCTGTACTGTGTTCATTTTTAACTGAAGCATAGTAAACTATGTTTGTTTATGAGACATCAGGGGTCTGTTTAGACCCTTGATATTTCACCAAAGCCCCCCCCAACTCGGCTCCTAAAAATTGTAAAAAAAAACAAATGTAAAAATAAAATAAAAACAATTCTAAAAAAATAATTAAAAGTTCTAAAAAAATAATTAAAAAAATGTAAAAAAACAATAAAATAAAAAAGTTTATTTTTTTAAAAATAATAAAATAACAAACAATTTGTAAAAAATAATTGCAAAAATAAAATTGTAAAAAATAATAAAACAACAAAAAAATTAAAAAAATTATTACAAAAATAAAATTGTAGAATGTAATAATAATAATAAAAAAAAAAACTTCTGACACTGTCCACTTTCCTACTGGCACCAATTTCTGCTCTACTCACACCTTCCACTGCTCTGCTGATATACACACGTGTGCATTTGTGCTTTGGGATGCACACCCCAATACAATAGGCTGCACACACCAATGGAGGGGATCCTATGAGGACAGATCATTGAGGAGCGCCCACTAGATCCAAAGAGGACCTAACATTTCATGTGACTGGCCTGAAGACATCTTAAAAATGTAAATAAAAAAAACATCTTACAAGGGGGAACTCTGAGGCCCCGTACACACGGCCGAGAACCTCGACGGGCGGAACACATCGTTCCGCCCGTCGAGGTTCTTGGCCGGCCGTCAGATTCGGCGACCAGCCCGTCGGGAAAGGCGACCAGCCATTCATCCCGACGGGCCGTCGAGCAAATAGAAAACCTGCTCTCTATTTGCTCAACGGGTTTCCCGACGGGCTGGGCTCGGCGAATCCGTACACACGGCCGAGGTTCTCGGCAGAATGAGGATCCCAGTGAGGTTCTCGCTGGTTTCTGCCGAGAACCTCGGCCATGTGTACGGGGCTTGAGAGTGAAGGGGGGAATGGGGGGCACATTTTGTGAAAAGGCCCCCTAGAGGCTGCATGTGTAAGGAGAGGGCGTGCACCATTTCAGGCAGGAGGAACACCGGGTAAATATAGTGCTGAATATTTCATCTCGAGATGCACACAGAGGTGTAACTTGCCTGATAAACAGTTTAGTATTTCATCTAGGCTTCATTTTATTGGGCAATAATCAATGCTGAACAATCCTTCCCGCTGTCTCTTAAAACAAAAAGAAAAAAGGCAAATACAACGCCATTTATTGCAGCCAAGTCTTTATAGAAGTCACAACCTTTCTTCTCATTGTGGCCAGTTAAGGTAAACAGGGTATCATGGAATGACTCCTACAAAATAATTTAACTTCTATAAACACAAAACGTTCAATAGATAACTAGAGGTAATAAACACACAGCATTAGGTGTATTAAATCTTTGTAAGTTTATAGAATGGAAAAAGAAAGTGCGTAAACTCTGCGATCAGCATCAAATGACCTTCTGAATTTTTACTTCCTTCTAAAATTACATTTCATATGATAAGGTAGGTGAGCAGAAGCCGTTGTATCTCTGGTAAAGGAATACTTTCCGGGAGCCACCACAATCCATTGTATCTCTGGTATCTCAGGTAAAGGAAGACTCTTCAGGAGCATCACAAGCCATTTTATCTCTGGTATCTCCGGTAAAGGAAGACTCTCCAGGAGCCATCACAAGACGTTGTATCCCTGGTATCTCAGGTAAAGGAAGACTCTCCAGGAGCCGTCACAAGCCGTTGTATCTCTGGTATCTCCGGAAAGGGAAGACTCTCCAGGAACCATCACAAGCCGTTGTATCTCTGGTATCTCCGGTAAAGGAACACTCTCCAGGAACCATCACAAGCCGTTGTATCTCTGGTATCTCCGGTAAAGGAAGACTCTCCAGGAGCCATCACAAGTCGTTGTATCTCTGGTATTTCCGATAAGGGAACACTCTCCAGGAACCATCACAAGCCATTGTATCCCTGGTATCTCCGGTAAAGGAAGACTCTCCAGGAGCCATCACAAGCCGTTGTATCTCTGGTTTCTCTTGCAAAGGAAGACTCTCCAGGAGCCATCACAAGCTGTTGTATCTCTGGTAAAGGAAGACTCTCCAGGAGCCATCACAAGCTGTTGTATCTCTGGTAAAGGAAGACTCTCCAGGAACCATCACAAGCTGTTGTATCTCTGGTAAAGGAAGACTCTCCAGGAGCCATCACTACTGGGTCTGATTCTACTGGAAAACAACCACCATGTCTAAGACCCTTGTAATCTTTCTGCTTTTGTCCAGCACATCAGTGGTGACCTTCACAGGTGGCCAAGCACCAGGTATGTAACCTATTTAATATTTCAAGTGAGTAAACCTAAAACGTTTCTAATGCATGCAGCATTTTGTGATGTTTTCAACCACCTCACCTTTATATCTGTCTCTTGGATCCTAGGCTCAGGCTCTATAAGGGGGGCCCAAATTTTGACTAGGTACAAGTGCAGTGATATTGATGAAAATGATTAGGTTTTTAGCAACATTTCGGCAAATTTGTATTTATTACTGGTTAAAGGGCAGGTCTAGGAGAAGTCAAAAAAGGTTCCCTAACCCTTATGAACAATTGACGACTTATACCCCCCTAAAAATACCAAAAAAATACCTTCTTTTTGTCTTTCCTACTGACTCAAATTTAATTCACCAAAATTATGAATTTCCACAGTTTTTGTCAAAAATTTCAGGGTAAAGGAAACTCTCAGATTCATTCATATCTATCTCTGACCAAGACAAGGTAAACGTTTATTGACTTTGAAATAAAGGCATGGCCCTCGTTATTCTACTGTCAGATTGCAGAACTTCAGTGGGTGGTGTAGGCTCTGACAACGGACAGTTGAATGGGGTGGGTGTGTCACCCTGGACAGAAGTTGGGGTCCATTTTAATTCAATATATGTGACCCAAGATGTGATTTCTCTAATGGTGACTCCTATTGTGAAGTATAATTCAGTCAACACTGGTTGTTTATCGAAATCTGTGTCTGTGGTGCATGTTTAAAATGTAAAGGGTTTGTAAATCCTCCCAGTTTTTCACCTCAGCCCCCCCCCCCCCCCATTTTACTTACATGAGCCCGTTCGTTCCCACGCCGGAGACGTGCACACCCTCTCTGGCAGGTGTCTTGGCTCTTGATTGGATAGATTGTCAATCAAATCCAATGATGTGGGCACCGGGGGGCCGGGCCAAGTGCTGCTGTCTGTGTCTATGGACGCAGGAGCAGGACACAGGAGCGCGCCCGCATGGGTGACCCCGAAGGAGAGTAATTCTCTGACGGGTCACTCAATGCGGGGAGGAGCCAGGAGCGTCACCAAGGGACCCCAGATGAGGAGGATCAGGGCCACTCTGCGCAAAACCAACTCTTCTTGGGTCTCACACCGGCACTCTGGGTCGCTCCCCCCTTGCTCATGTGTGCTTACTCCCAAGTCATCTTCATAAGACACAAGACACAAACAGTGCAGCTTAGCCCCACCCCCCACTGCAACCTCGCTAACTGTGATTGACAGAAATGGGAGCCAATGGTTCCGGCTGCTGCTGCATCTCAGCCAATAAGAAGGGAGAGACCTAGGAGAGCCTTGGCATTCATGCACATTGTTGTATCAGGATCAGGCTTAGTGAGGTATTAGTGGTGGCTTAGGGGGCAGCTGGACAATGACAGGTTTTTAAACTTCATCCATAGAATTTAAAAAATGCTTCAGCCATTAATCCCACTTTAAATCAAGTTAGGTCGCCACCCAGAGACTGGCTACATCAATCACCTAGCAGGTGGACAAACAGAGAAAGAGAATGCAACACAGTCCAAACAGGGCCTCCCCCCTTCCTTAGCACTGTTGCTGCTTGGTAGGGTAGATGGGAAGGATTCCCAAAAAAGGGGTCAATGGCGAAAAATTTTGAGAGCTTAGTGCGTTGGCTGTGTTTGCAGAGGCTGCTGAGGCTCCAACAAGTTTTTTTTGCTCCCTGGACACACAAATATGCACTTGGCTGCACATTGGCTGGTATAACATCTAAGAAAGGACAAAAAAGACACCATAGAGCATATAGAGCATACATGGAACAAACTCTCCATATTGAGTCCATTGACACCTCTATACTCCTAGGTGTCCAATACTGTATAGGTACTTTGGTTTTCCATGGACACCACAAGATATTCTCAGTTTTCTGAGATGAAAGATATTGAGCAACATTTTACCCATTACCCCTGAGCCCAGACTATCATAGGCCCACCTCCAGCCTGTGAGTGGAAGCAGTACACCAGGGGTGTCCAACCAGTGGCCTGGTTGGGCTGTATCTGCTCGGCATGCTGTATCTGCTTGGCAAGTGCAGAGTGGACACAGACCTGTCATCTGCCCAGAACTAGTCTCCCCACTCAAAAAATTCAGGGTGGGTCTTAAACAGAAAGGGGTGTGGCCATGACAGGAAGGGGTGGGTTCTATTTAAATTAGAAGGTGCACAAGTGTAGTCAGGCCTAGGGCAGCAAAAAGACCTAAATACACCACTGCAGAGAACCCGAGTATTGCTTTATTGTCTGTAACTATGACTGAACCCTTCTAATTTCCCTCCTTCTATTCTTACCATTCTTTGCCTTTTAGCTGCCCCTTAAATTGTTGGTGTTGTCCATTTAATTATTTATTATTCTTCTATCTGAAAGGCAGGTCTATAAATATCACAGTTCCTGAGATTGGACAGTTCCAGGCAATCATGGCCCTGTATAGGGATAGCAGCTACACAACTCCATACACGGAATCAGAAGTCACCCTGTCCTCAAGGGAATTCTTGTATGTCGCAGTCTTCTCTCTGGGCGGCCCATCAAATCTTGTTCTTGTGATGAAGAACTGCTACGCCACCCCAACAAATAATGTGAATGACCCCCTGAAGTACTACATCATCCAGAACAGGTACATTTAGATGTGATAAGATCCATCTACTTCCTTCTCCATGACCAGGAGTGATAGATGAGGGGTCTGTGAGGGATCTGTGAGCCAACCTTGGTTTACACCCGAAAATGGTTCAACCCACCGGTGTCCATCCAAAGCTAAAGTTCCAGATCTGATTGGACTTTCCTTTTAAATATGTAAATCACTATGTACAGTGGAACCTCAGATTATGAGCATAATCTGTTCCAGGAGAACGCTTGTAAACCAAAGTACTCGCATATCAAAGCAAGTTTCCCCATTGAAGTCAATGCAAAAAATTGACTTCAATGGCATGCAGTACTGCATATGGCCAGAGGTGGGGAGGGGCACCGGAGAGCCTCGGAAATACTCAGAGACAGCTCGGCTGAACTTGTAAACACTCAAAAAGGCTCAGTAACAGAGTATTTCTGAGTATTTCCAAACGGCTCCAGAGCCCCCACACCTCTGGCCAAATGCGGTACTGTACACTGCTCGTGTTTTGCGAGACAACACTCTGCCTGGCATTTCCATTCAGATCATACAACACTCTTTTAGTCTCCATATATTTATCCACCCACCGTGTAGATCATAAAGTATTATACTTTTTGATACATTACCAAATCTTTTGGTGTTCTTTTAGCCCCCTTCTCTTTTCAATCATTCTGGATTGAAAGACTGTGTCTATGGAAACTAAAATAATTTGTTCTGCATTGACTTCTATGGCATGCAGTACTGCATGTGGCCAGAGGGGGTCGGCGCCGGAGAGCTTTGGAAATGTCCGAAAAGGCCTGAGGGCACTTCGACTGACCTCGGCAAACCTCGGAAACATTAGTGCATTAGTACATTAGTATTTCTGTGTATTTCCGAACAGCTGCGATCCGTGCCGTTTCTGAAATCGGCTCCGGTGCTCCCCCACACCTCAGCCCAAACGTGGTACTGCACACTGCTTTGGCCTGTGCAGTACTGTTGGTTTTGCGAGACAACACTCGCAACTCGAGTTAGGATGTTTTCAAATACACCGCGCTCGTATCCCGAAAACACTCATTAACCACGTTACTCGCAATGCGGGGGTTCCACTGTACATTGTTAGTTTTATGAATAAAGTATTTTAGTACAATGTATATAAAATGATTATCTGTAGAATACCCCTTTTATCTCACTTTTACTTTCTTTAGCTGTATTAACAACAACGATGGAACTATAACTGTTGAGGAGAACGGCGTCTCCAGTAAAGGACGGTTCTCTGTGATGTTCAAGTTTGCTGGAAATTACGACAAAGTGTATCTACACTGTGCTGTGAGGCTGTGTGACGCCCATACTGGATCCTGTGCACCGGTAAGTAGGTTCAGGGCAGGCCCGGATTTCCCACAAGGCCACCTAGGCCGGGCCTCGGGGTGCAGAGGGGCGGCATGATTTTTTTTTGTATAAAAATAAATAAATAAGAAATAATAATTAAATTATTAAAATAAAAAAAGTAATTCAAAAGTAAAGAATAAGAAAAATATTAAAAATAATAAGAAAATTATACAAAAAAAAAGTAAACAACAAGCTACAAAATAAAAAAAGTGATAAAACAAGTAAAAAAGAAAAGAAAAATAATATTTGAACTAACCGTGGCACCACTGCCACCTGGTTGCCATTCTCCGTTGATTTGGTTCGGTTGGCGGGGAGGGGGTGCATTGCGCGGAACCTGGCCTCGGGGCGGCTGGGAGAGCAAATCCGGCCCTGGTTTAGGGCTGTCTTATTGAGAGGGAACACCTGGGCACTGCTCAGGGGGCCCAGCTGCATGAGGGGCCCCTGCCCTTTCCCCAAAGCAGCTGGTCCTTGAGCCCAGGCTGCCCCTCTACATCCCAGTTATCCCCCCAGCACTCTGACCCCTCTACACCCCAGATATCCCCACAGCACTATGGCCCCTCTAAACCCCAGATATCCCCCCATCACTATAACCCTCTACACCCCAGATATCCTCCCAGCACTCTACAACCCAGATATATAATCTGACCCCTCTACAACCTAGATACCCCCCCAGTGCTCTGACCCCTCTACAACTAGTGTTGAGCAGAATATGCCATATTCGAATTCGTGATATATCTCGAATATATAGTCGAATATTCGACATATATTCGCTAAATACGAATATTCGTGATATTTTTTGGAAATTAAATGATTGCGAATTTTCGCGAATTTTTGCGAATTGCGAATTGCGAATTGCGAATGCGAATATTCAAGAAATGCGGAATGGAGCACTCTGATTGGCTCAGAATATTCGTGATATATTACAATATAAAATAATTGCGAATATTCGAGAAATGCGGAATGGAGCACTCTGATTGGCTCAGAATATTCGTGATATATTACAATACAAAATAATTGCGAATATTCGAGAAATGCGGAAGGAGCACTCTGATTGGCTCAGAATATTCGTGATATATTACAATACACAATAATTGCGAATATTCGAGAAATGCGGAAGGAGCACTCTGATTGGCTCAGAATATTCGTGATATATTACAATACACAATAATTGCGAATATTCGAGAAATGCGGAAGGAGCACTCTGATTGGCTCAGAATATTCGTGATATATTACAATACACAATAATTGCGAATATTCGAGAAATGCGGAAGGAGCACTCTGATTGGCTCAGAATATTCGTGATATATTACAATACACAAAAATTGCGAATATTCGGCAAATGCGGAAGGAGCACTCTGATTGGCTCAGAATATTCGTGATATATTACAATATAAAATAATTGCGAAATTTCGAGAAATGCGGAATGGAGCACTCTGATTGGCTCAGAATATTCGTGATATATTACAATACAAAATAATTGCGAATATTCGAGAAATGCGGAAGGAGCACTCTGATTGGCTCAGAATATTCGTGATATATTACAATACACAATAATTGCGAATATTCGAGAAATGCGGAAGGAGCACTCTGATTGGCTCAGAATATTCGTGATATATTACAATACACAATAATTGCGAATATTCGAGAAATGCGGAAGGAGCACTCTGATTGGCTCAGAATATTCGTGATATATTACAATATAAAATAATCGCGCAATATCGCTATTACCGAATAATCGCATTGCGATTTTTCGGCAATATAAAATGAGCGCTGCAGCTACTCGGCCCAAGGTCTCTAATCATACCAGCAATGCTTTTAGACGTCGATGGGGATCTCTAGGATGTGATCTGTTCTAAAAAAAAAATTAAAACATTCGAATATTCGAAATAGCGAATATTCGCCGCGATATTCGCGTTATTCGCGAATACTCGAATATGCAATATTCGTAGCGAATATTCGCAATGCGAATATTCGTGAGCAACACTATCTACAACCTAGATATCCCCCCAGCACTCTGACCCCTCTACAACCTAGATATCCCCCCAGCACTCTGACCCCTCTACAACCTAGATATCCCCCAGTGGGTTGACCCCTCTACACCCCAGATATATAATCTGACCCCTCTACAACCTAGATATCCCCCCAGTACTCTGACCCCTCTACAACCTAGATATCCCCTCAGTACTCTGACCCCTCTACACCCCAGAAATCCCCCCAGCACTCTGACCCCTCTACACCCCAGATATCCCCCCCAGAACTCTGACCCCTCTACACCCCAGATATCCCCCCAGCACTCTGACCCCTCTAGACCCTAGATATCCCCTACCCCCTACCTACTTGATTTCTGTTTACCTGCACTGTCATCTCTATGCTCGTCATGTGAAAAGACAATTCTTTCCCCGGCCCCCGATGGCACGGGAGACCCCGGAGAAGCACCGGATGGCACCGCCTATAAGAATGACCAAGTGGCGAAACTACCGCTATGATCATTCTTATGGTGCGCAGAATCACCGGCAGAAGAGAAGGATATCTGAATGACGCCTCTAGCTGCCCCCATCATTCAGATATCCCCCCACAAAGCCCAGGACGTCATATGACGTCCACCCAGGATGGGAGATCCCCTCTGTGGATGTCATATGACTATGGCTGGGTATTGATGTGGTTCATGTGGTTTATTACTTCTCTGGTGCCGGTAAAGTCTGTGGGCTTTGGCTGTTTGTTTTTTACTACAGTATATAACAGATGAGATGTGATCTGAGCTCCATTCAGTCAGCTCGTCAGATTAGATCTGTAAATTCTGTGATGATTTCATTTTATACCGATGAACCCGGGTCACCCGTCCCTCATTTCCTAATCACCGTGTTTGTTTTAGATCTGTGGCTTAGGAAGGAGTCCAATCGATGACATTGGAAATGCTGAGGGTCCTGATGGTCCTCTGACAATTGGACTAATTAGGCCATCAGGTAAGCGTGTGATTGGATAATTTACATTATTTCTATGCCACGCCTCCAAACCAGCCATACAAGTAACAATGGAGAATGTCAACGTGTTTGATAAGATGTTTTCATTTTATTCAATTTCTTCTATTTTCCAGGTCTGGATCCCCCCATTTCTATAGGTAAGTGATTTTATTCTTCTATCAGATCACAATGGTGGAAGTCCTGTGGATTATTTTATACTTGTACAATATAATGTGATGATCATATCATTGATTGGTTGCTCTTGTTGTACATTATATATGGTGAGGAGTAAACCACCCAACATTCCGTACACTTTTCTCCTATTTTTGTCCCTAAAATTTCCTAAAGAAAATATTCTAGAGGAAAGTGTGTTCTATACCTGTATGAAGACTCACATACCTTCCCGAGACCTCATGAAACCCCAGGTTGATATAATAAGCCAATGTCTACAATAACCTGGAGCTGAACACTCAGGCCAACTCTTCCCTGCTCCTGCCAATTTGTCGATCTAGCTGTCCTTCATAGATATGAGACAATAATATTTAAGAGGCAGGAACGAGACAGCCCCGAGCTCTGAACTACAGGCTCATTTTTTAATAAGATACTAATACCTAACAAGGTATGAGAGATACTTTGGGGTCCGAGGGGCGATCTCCGTAAAATAGAACCATTTTGTTCATGCCAAGTGAGCTGTAGCAGCTGGATCCATTATTGGTTTTCTTCCCGAGTAATTATGTGTAAAAATGTCTCTCTTCCCATTAATTGGGGATGTCTATAAGTGTAGCTACCAAGTAGTCACTGATAATGGTGGTTGTGTGCCTTCTCCCAGTGCACACCTGCACTCTCTGCCTTCTCCCAGTGCACACCTGCACTCTCTGCCTTCTCCCAGTGCACACCTGCACTCTCTGCCTTCTCCCAGTGCACACCTGCACTCTCTGCCTTCTCCCAGTGCACACCTGCACTCTCTGCCTTCTCCCAGTGCACACCTGCACTCTCTGCCTTCTCCCAGTGCACACCTGCACTCTCCGCCTTCTCCCAGTGCACACCTGCACTCTCTGCCTTCTCCCAGTGCACACCTGCACTCTCTGCCTTCTCCCAGGGCACACCTGAACTCTTTGACTTCTCCCGGTGCACACCTGCATTCTCTGGCTTCTCCCAGTGCACACCTGCACTCTCCGACTTCTTCCAGTGCTCACCTGTACTCTCTGACTTCTCCCAGTGCACACCTGCACTCTCTGACTTCTCCCAGTGCACACCTGCACTCTCTGACTTCTCCCAGTGCACACCTGCACTCTCTGACTTCTCCCAGTGCACACCTGCATTCTCTGGCTTCTACAGTGCACACCTGCACTCTCCCACTTCTCCCAGTCCACACCTGCACTCTCCCACTTCTCCCAGTGCACAACTGCACTCTCCCACTTCTCCCAGTGCACATCTGCACTCTCTAAATTTTCCCAGTGCACACCTGCACTCTCCGACTTCTCCAAGAGCACACCTGCACTCTCTGACTTCTCCCAGTGCACACCTGCACTCTCTGCCTTCTCCCAGGGCACACCTGCACTCTCTGCCTTCTCCCAGGGCAGACCTGTACTATCTGGCTTCTCCAGTGCACACCTGCACTCTCTTGTTTCTCCCAGTGCACACCTGCATTCTTTGGCTTCTCCCAGTGCACACCTGCACTCTCCGACTACTCCCAGTGCAAACCTGCACTCTCTGACTTCTCCCAGTGCACAACTGCACTCTCTGACCTCTCCCAGTGCACACCTGCACTATAAATGTATTCATGTTATTAAAGTTTTGATTATCTGATGTAATCAGAAAACAATACAATCGACTGTATAAACCATCGACATGTCATCTGTTTTTATTCTCTACAGAATCCGGTTCTACCGCCATCAATAGTAAGTTTTTTGTATTTTTAGTTAGTTTGTTTTAATTTATTTTTAACATGTAAAAAAAAACATTAAAAAACAATTAAAGAAATAATAATTAACTAGTAGACAAAAGTAGACATAGTGGGAAAAAAAAGTCCAGTTCTGTGCCCAAGCCATACAAAATGAAAAGCTAACATCGAGGAAATTGTATTGAAGGTGTTATCACTGTTTTTGTGACAAGATCGGAAAAACCTTCTGCTAATTCCTTGCTAATGATGGTCAAGGAGAACCTCATCAGTTTCCGTTATGAGAGAAGATAATATTTATAATTTGCAGTTATAATTCTCTGCAGACTAGATGATTGTGTTTGCAAATACCAGTGTTGTAAGTAACGGAGTTACAATAAACGCAGTTACCTAATGCAGCCCCTTTTGAGGGTAACGAGTAATCTACCTGATTACTCTTCCCCTTGCGGTAACGCAGTTCCCATTACTTGGACGGCATTACTGCAATTACATCTACCTCCACTAGATGGCAGCAGAGTAATTGCTTCTGCCGGCGCTGTGAACATGAATATGGGTGGAACTCCGCTTTAGAATCATGTGACTGCTGTGATGGCCTGTCACAGCGGTCTGAAAACTCCAAATCGCAAGGAGCCCTGGATACAATGAGCCCCATCTGCCTCACACTGACCTATCACCGGGGAACAACTCACATCGATCACACACGCTGTGTGCGCAACCTGATCAATGATCCGGGGAACACATGGCCGGAACAAAATGTTCCACAGAACAAACGTTCCCTATACAACACAGTGTACACAGCGACATCTAGTGGTCAACATGGTAAGTGCAGGACACCTATATAGACCAATGATCAGCAGGTTATTTTTGGTCAGTGATTTCATCTCTTCATCAGACAACAAAGAAAAATCTGACATCCCCATTCCAGATCCCTTGCAACTAATAAAGCTTATATAAGATAAATAAAATAATAAACAATAAACTATAGACAATTCGAATAAAGCCTAATATAAGATTTTAAATTACAGATTCTGTAAACGTTATAAACATACATTTTGAATCCAGCTTATAATTTGGATGTAATATGTAGCAGATGGATAAGGGTTTTAAGTCCTATTAGTTGCACATACATGGGGGGACGGATGCACCTAGGCTGGGATATACATGGGGGGACGGATTCACCTAGGCTGGGATATACATGGTGGGACGGATGCACCTAGGCTGGGATATACACGAGATCACCATTTGTTTCCGGTTTTCCTCTCTCAAGGATCTGCCATTCTTTTGTCTTGGAGTATTAACTCACTGCTCCCTGGCAAGCGCCCCTCACCTGATTCTCAACAAAGCATTGTAGAATATTACAAAAAAATTCAGTTACTTTGCTGAGTAACTAATTACTTTTTCAATGTAGTAACTGAGTCACTAACGCAATTACTTTTTCGGAGAAGTCATTTGTAACTGTAACTAATTACTTTTTTAAAGTAAGATGAGCAACACTGGCAAATACACAAATAAATAAAAAAAATATTGCAACTCTACAGATTCATCGGGTTTCCAAACCAATTCACTCGTTCTATGATGAACATCATATTTCTTGGTACATCTTTATATTATCTGACTTAAAAAAAAAAACTACCCAGTTCCAAGTTTGAATCATCCCTATCATTATCCTCGTCTCTCTTTAGATGCTTCACCCCAGACATGTAAAGCGGACGAGGAATGGCAGCTGAGGAACCAACAATATGGATGTTTTTGCAAATCTCCGTACAAAGTCACCGGTATGTACAGTACGCAGGAATCTGAGGAGCCGCTCCAGTTTATCTCACTATTTCATAGTTGAAGTCTTATAGTATTTCAAATATTATTAGCAAACCATTTAAAGTGTAACCTTAGCATTTTTTTTTGCTGTTTGTAACCAGTGGCGGCTGGTGCTAAACTTTTTTAATGGGGTGACAAACCCCCCCAGGCCTACAATCACCCCTCCACATTTGCGGCGCCACAGCTTCCTTGGTTTCTCCTCCCAGCCAACCATATCCGCCTCCTATCCTGATTGGCCAGGAGGAGAAGCCAGAAGACAATAGCGAGTATTGAATCACTAGTGTCACAATTGAGTGTGGCCCGAGCCAAACTTTTTCAAGCCAATTAACACCTCTGGCTCTAATCATGTGGCTTAAAAAAAATGTTCGGGTTGATTTACTAAAGGCAAATGGACTGTGAACTTTTGAAAGTGCAGTTGTACTCTGCAAGGGCAGTTGCTCCAGAGCTTAGTAAATGATGGAGAGCTCTGCTGACTTTTGTAACGGTATGGCCCGTGGGACCCATGAAGGGGGTGGGGTACTCCTGTGTCAGATTCACCAATGACTCTTGTGTCCAGGGTCATCCTATGTCCACTAGGGGCATAGGATGACTGAGAACTGATATCATGGATTACATGAGATGGGACAGTAATGATAATTCACAATGTATTGCAGGATATCTTGAAATATTACAGGTGGTTAATTCTGAACCCAACAGGTTAATAGGACAGTAATTCATTCATGTGGGAACACAGACGGTTAAGGGGGTAATTAAGTCTGCTACTGTCATGTAAACAAGCCTTAGCCTGGCTTCTAAAGACCTTTTCATTGTGTGATGCTAATTAACACTGTTTTGTGTGAAAGTTCTATTGATGAACATGTGGAGTGTGAATTAGCACAGTCTAAAGGTCAGATGTCTGACTTATGTTTACTAAAGGAATGTGTATTGTATAGAAGGTGAGAAAAGCTGGAGTCTTGATGTCTGACTTGTCAGCTGTAGCTAATTAGCTCATGTGGATTGTGTCAGACCCGATGCCAGAAAGTCTACCCAAGATAATGTGTATTGGAAGCTTGTTAGCACCCATTGTATGATGTTGTGGGTGGAGTGTGTCATTGTCCCTTTAATTACTGCAGCATGCTTTCTACTGTATATAAAGAGCCTGAGTTTACTATTAAAGCATCTATCCATTTTGAACCAGAGAACAGAGCTGGGCGTTTTCAGGGGAATCCTATGGGCCATGTTCATCTGCTGGATTGTGGAGTGTCGAGAAGCTGTCGTGGGTTGGTGGAATGGAATATCGTAAACGGCGTTATCCCCTGACCGTTACAACTTCCATCATCCAATCATGTGCAAGGAAAATTGCAAAAACAGCATTTTTTTCTGACACGTGATTGGATGATGGAAGTCAGCAGAGCTCACCATCATTTACTAAGCTCTGGAGTACAACTGCACTTTCAAAAATGCACAGTCCATTTGCCTTTAGTAAATCAAGCCCTATGAGTCCGGTGCCCTGTATGCATCCCCGCATGTAAACTAAGGGGCGGGGGGTGCCCCTGCACCCCTTTTGGACCGGCCGCTCCTGTTTGTTGAACCACTGGAGAGAGTAGGGATGAGAGAATTTCTGAAACATTTGATCATTTGTGCTTTGGCCAAACATGTTTCTATATTTAAAAATTTCTGAAATTTGGAATTTCCAAACCAGTGTTCAAAAAGCAAAGAGAAGTAAATGATGCAAAATTGGGCAAAATGGTTTGGGGAAATTCCTGTCAGTCCCTCACGATGGGATGATGAGACCAAAACACAGACCAAGCCACTTCCTACCAGAAATACTTTTGATAGAAAAGCTAAGAAAAAATGAAGTTTCATGCTTCTGAGCTTCTGAGAATGCGTCAAATTGTTTCTGAGCAAAGGTCCGATGGAGCCCAGACATGGTCAGAATTTTAAACAAAAAGCTCTTGTCAGAAATTCCGGCCGTGTGTACGGGGCAATAGAAGCAACGTTACTCCCTGTCGTTTTTTAAGCTTCACCACCTCCTAGTTCCTACAGTAAATGGAAATCCAACCAATAATATCTCATCTCCTGTGAGCTTTATTATGTTCTATTCAATAATACAAAGCCATTCCAAAAGCCATTTCCAGTCTTTCAAGCTCCTCCTTCATTGCTCAAAGCCCCTCCTCCATGTAATTCCAATATGCTGAAAATTCTTGATGTTGGCCGTTATTTTTGGAATAAGTATTGGGGACTCGGAAAGATAATAAAATATATTCTTGTTCCATGTAAAGATTTGTCACAGGTGGTTCCTGAGCTGACCTGCGGACGTTACGAGATGACAGCCGTCTTCCATAAGTGTCAGTTCAATGATCTGAACATTTACTTCAACAAGACTCATGTGAGGGACAATATCTGCTTCATCTTCACGGAAGATCCCGCCACAAATACCTTCTCAATAAGAATCCCGCTACAAATCGTAGGTTGTGGAGACGGGTCCTTTGTAAGTGTTCTCCAATGCTGCTAACATATGTATATTTTATAAATCAGAGTCTTAATCATTTCAATGGACTTCTTCCATCTGAAGTATCTGGTTGATCCTGCCAGTCACATTTCTTCCTTGTTCTAAACTGACCACACAAAGTACAGAAGCTAATCTGTGTTAGGTGGTCAGTTGTCATTCATTGGCTGCCCATTCAGAGGTACAGGACACTGTGCAGAAACACAGCATGCCTGGATTGGGTAGTTTGTTCCATCACTATGCCCTATGACCAATCACAGCCTGCCTCTGACACACACCCTCTTCCAATCACAACCTGCCTCTGACACACACCCCCAACAAATCACAACCTGCCTCTGACACACACCCCCTCCCAATCACAACCTGCCTCTGACACACACCCTCTCCCAATCACAGCCTTCCTCTGACACACACCCTGTTCCAATCACAGCCTGCCTCTGACACACACCCCCTACCAATCACAGCCTGCCTCTGACACTTCCTCTCCCAATCACAGCCTGCCTTTGACACACACCCCCTCCCAATCACAGCCTGCCTCTGACACACACCCTCTCCCAATCACATCCTGCCTCTGACACACACCCCCTTTCCAATCACAGTCTGCCTCCGACACACACCCCCAACCAATCACAGTCTGCCTCTGACACACACCCCCTCCCAATCACAGCCTGCCTCTGACACACACCCTCTTCCAATCACAGCCTGCCTCTGACACACACCCTCTCCCAATCACAGCCTGCCTCTGACACACACCATCTTCCAATCACAGCCTGCCTCTGACACACACCCTCTCCCAATCACAGCCTGCCTCTGACACACACCCCCTACCAATCACAGCCTGCCTCTGACACACACCCTCTCCCAATCACAGCCTGCCTCTGACACACACCCCCTACCAATCACAGCCTGCCTCTGACACACACCCTCTCCCAATCACAGCCTGCCTCTGACACTTCCTCTCCAAATCACAGCCTGCCTTTGACACACACCCCCTGCCAATCACAGCCTGCCTCTGACACACACCCTCTCCCAATCACATCCTGCCTCTGACACACTCCCCCTCCCAATCACAACCTGCCTCTGACACACACCCCCATCCAATCAGAGATTGCCTCTGACACACACCCCCTCCCAATCAAAGCCTGCTTCTAACACACACCCTCTCCCAATCACAGCCTGCCTTTGACACACACCCTCTCCCAATCACATCCTGCCTCTGACACACACCCTGTCCCAATCACAGCCTGCCTCTGACCCACAACCCCTCCCAATCACATCCTGCCTCTGACACACACCCCTGTCCCAATCACAGCCTGCCTCTGACCCACAACCCCTCCCAATCACATCCTGCCTCTGACACACACCCCTGTCCCAATCACAGCCTGCCTCTGACCCACAACCCCTCCCAATCAGAGCCTGCCTCTGACACACACCCTCTCCCAATCACAGTCTGCCTCTGACACACACCCTCTCCCAATCACAGCCTGCCTCTTACACACTCCCCCAACCAATCACAGTCTGCCTCTGACACACACCCTCTCCCAATCAGAGCCTGCCTCTGACACACACCCCGTTCCCATCACAGCCTGCCTCTGACACACTCCCCCTCCCAATCACAGTCTGCCTCTGACACACACCCTCTCCCAATCACAGCCTGCCTCTTACACACTCCCCCAACCAATCACAGTCTGCCTCTGACACACCCCCCTCCCAATCATATCCATGCCACATATAAGGCCTCGTACACACGACCGAGAATCTCGTCGTAAAAGAAAGGTAGTTTTCCTCGACAAGGTTCTTGTGAAGCTTGTCTAGAATCTTCAAAAGCTTTGCTTGCGTCCACACTGTCAAGACAATATCTCTTTGTTCTCAAAAGCGGTGACGTACAAGTTCCATTCCACTGGCGCCACTCTTGGTGCTGCTTTTGCTAATCTCATGTTACTGCGTGTTAGTAAAAGTTTGGTGAGAGACGATTTGCACTTTTCAGTCTGTTACAGCGTGACAAATGTGCTATCTCCATTACGAACGCTACTTTTACCGAAGGTGCGCTCCCGTCTCATACTTTATTCTGAGCATGCGCGGGTTTCTAAGCATACACACAAACGTTTTTCTCATCATAAACCAGCCCGACGAGGAAATTGAGACTCCTGATGAGAAAAAAGAGAGCACATTCTATTTTTTTCTCGCCGAGATCCACAAACATACACACAACAGTTTTTCTTGGCAAAAAAAGCTCTGACAGCATTTTTCTTGATGGTTTTTGCCGAGGAAAATGGTCGTGTGTACGAGGCCTAAGGCTGTTATAACCATTGATGTGGAGCAACGTAATGCAATAATCAAAAGCAGCAGCACCCCTCACAATAACCCTGCTGTGTGTCTATGGGTTGGATATGATAACCCGTCTACAGAAGATTCTGCATTCTATCTTCAGGTAAAAGAAAATAAATGTGATTCTAAGGATAATGGAAAATGGTTGACTTCTTAGTAACTTGGCTTCTGTCTGGAGTGATAGATGAGGGCTCTGTAAAGCAGATGATGACGTTTTGCTGTTACACGAGACATCCCATGGCACAATCCCATGTGGCTGGGTCGACATTCCATGGCGTTTGTATAGCAGTTGGTGTATGTGATGGGAGAGGAGGAATTGGCACACACACTATCTGTTTTTTAACTATTATTATTTATTTTATTTGGTTTTATAAAGGAAACAAACAATACCCATGCCACATATAAGGCTGTTATCGCCATTGATGTGGAGGAACACAATGCAATAATCACAAGCAGCAGCACCCTTCGCATAACCCTACTGTGTGTCTATGCGTTGAATATAATAACCAGTCTACAGAAGACTCTGCATCCTATCCCCAGGTAAGAGAAAATAATCAAAATGTAAGTCTAAGGATAATGGAAAATGTCTAAAGGTCATCTTCTTAGTAACTTGACTTCTAGCTGCACTAATAGATGAGGTTCTCTGTAAACCATCACCTGGAGGGGTTTTCACAAACTTTTGCCCATATAATGTAATTTTTTATCCAGTCTGCTACCTACAATCAATGAATTGGCCCCAGACTCACCCCACGACCCTACTACCAGCTGTCACATGGTAAAAAGGACTCTTGTAAAATAGAAGAAAACCTCTCTGACCCTCTGACTACATAAGAGGTCCTGTCACCTATCTACCAACAACACGGGGCTAATTACTTGTTTCCAGTAATAAGGGATTACGGGAACATGGCAGCCATACTGACTGCAGCTTTATCAGGATAGTCACGTGACGGCTATTTTTCTGTGGTATGATCTGTATGTAGGTCTCTGTCATCTCTCCTCCAGTTATACAGAGAACAGGGGCAGACTGACCATTCGGGCACTGCCCGAGAGCCCCATGCCACTAGGGGGCCCCATCAGGGTTGCCAGCCTCAGTAAAACCAGGGACAGTATGTCAAAATCAGTGTTTTTTTAAAAAAATCCCAAGATTATAGCTGCCCCGCCTCTCCAGTATGTTTTTAGTGTGTGTATGTGTATTCTGTGTGTATGTATAGTGTGTGTATATTATGTGTCTGTGTATGTATACTGCATGTGTGTATACTGTGTGGCCCCATAATCTATTGCTTAGGGGCCCCATGGTCTCCTATTGCCCGAGGGGGCCCATAATCTCCTATTGCCTGGGAGTCCCATAATCTCCTATTGCTCGGGGGCCCCATAATATCCTTTTGCCCGGGAGTCCGATAATCTCCTATTGCTCGGGGGCCCCATAATCTCCTATTGCCCGAGGGGGCCCATAATCTCCTATTGCCCGGGAGTCCCATAATCTCCTATTGCTCGGGGGCCCCATAATATCCTTTTGCCCGGGAGTCCGATAATCTCCTATTGCCCGGGAGTCCCATAAACTCCTATTGCCCGAGGGCCCCATAATCTCCTATTGCCCGGGAGTCCCATAATCTCCTATTGCTCGGGAGTTCCATAATCTCCTATTGCCCGGGAGTCCCATAATCTCCTATTGCCCGGGAGTCCCATCATCTCCTATTGGCCGGGAGTCCCATAATCTCCTATTGCCCGGGAGCCCCATAATCTCCTATTGCCCGAGGGCCCCATAATCTCCTATTGCCCGGGAGTCCCATAATCTCCTATTGCCTGGGAGTCCCATAATCTCCTATTGCCCGGGAGTCCCATAATCTCCTATTGCTCGGGAGTTCCATAATCTCCTATTGCCCGGGAGTCCCATAATCTCCTATTGCCCGGGAGTCCCATCATCTCCTATTGCCTGGGAGTCCGATAATCTCCTATTGCCCGGGAGCCCCATAATCTCCTATTGCCCGGGAGTCCCATCATCTCCTATTGCCTGGGAGTCCCATAATCTCCTATTGCCCGGGAGCCCCATAATCTCCTATTGCCCGGGAGTCTCATAATCTTCTATTGCCCGGGAGTCCCATAATCTCCTATTGCTCGGGGCCCCATAATCTCCTATTGCCCGGGAGTCCCATAATCTTCTATTGCCTGGGAGTCACATAATCTCCTATTGCCCGGGAGTCCCATAATGTCCTATTGCCCAGGGGCCCCATAATCTCCTATTGTCTCCGAGTCCCATAATGTCCTATTGCCCGGGGGCCCATAATCTACTATTGCCCGAGTGCCCCATAAATTGTCAGTCCACCCCTGACAGAGAACCTGTGTATTGCTTTATTGTCTGTGACTAGGATTAAGCCCTTTTAATTTCCTTCCTTCTATCCTCACCACTTTTTATTGGTTTAACTTTTAGCTGTCATGTGAGATGTTAGCATTGTATGTTTAATTGTTGTTTATCATTATTTCGCTATTTGAAATGCAGCCCATCGTACAACACCACCATGGCTCTATACAAGGATAGCAACTACACAACTCCACACACAGGACCGGAAGTCACCCTGTTCCCCGAGGAATTCTTGTATGTTGGAGTCTTCATTCAGGGTGGAGACCCATTAAATCTTGTCCTGGTGATGAGGAACTGCTACGCCACCCCAAATAATAATGCCGACTACCCTGTGAGATACTACATCATTCAAAACAGGTACATTTAGATGTAATAAGATCCATCTACTGACACCGGACATTCCCTTTTCTGTGACCGGGAGTGATAGATGAGGGATCTGTGAACCAACTGCAGTTTACTACCATAAAACACGGGCATCAGACTGGAATCTCCATAACAGATGAAAAATTAGGAAAGTATTGGAAACATGGGTGCGGAGATCTCTCTACCAATGTCCAGAGACAGGAGGAGCTGCTGGATGGTTTAACCCACCGGTGTCCATCCAAAACAAAAGATCTGTTTGGCCTTTCCCTTTACATATTGTAATGCTTTTAGTCTATCTATTAAGTTCTTGTGGTAAAACCAAGGAAGCTTATACTTCTGAAGTGTATCAATGCTTTACTAAACAGGGAAACATCTACACATACAAGCTGTAGGATGCACAATACAACACAACCTATAGCTTACAAAAAATATGCCTACACATATAAGCATGTACGATATGTATGCATTAAGTAAACTAAACAATTACTCAACTTAGGGGTCAACATGTCCTCCATGTTTCTTTACTCAGTCCAACTCACAAAGTTCTCAAGCTCCTTGCATCCATGTCTTCCTCTTTGTCCTTCCAAAACACCATCTGTTGTGCGAACACACCTACACACATACAACGATCTACAGTGACTGCACTTCCAAGTGCACTTGTAGTGCAAAGTGGATTTCCCTTTCGTAAATAACCCCCAATGTGTATTTAATGATTATCTCTTAAATGTCCTTTTATCTCACTTTTATTTCCTTTAGCTGTCCTAACATACATGATGGGACTATGAGTGTTGAAGAAAATGGCGTATCCAGACAAGGACGGTTTTCTGTGCAGATGTTCAAGTTTGTTGGGAGCTACAACGAGGTGTATCTACACTGCGCTGTCAGCCTGTGTGACTCCACTATTGGATCCTGTAGACCTGTAAGTAGGGTTGCAGCTAAAAAAAGAGAGTTATGCCCTATATACACAATAGGATTTTTTGTCAAAAAAAGTTGGATGTGAGCTTGTGGTTGGATATTCCGACCGTGTGTACGCTCCATTCAACGTTTTCGTCAGAATTTCCGCCAGCAAAAGATTGAGAACAGGTTCTCTATTTTTTAGACGGAAAAAGTTCTTGTCGAAAATTCCTCTCACCTGTATGCAATTCTGCAAACACTCACGCTCAGAATCAAGCAGAAGAGCCGAACTGCCTATTGAACTTCATTGATCTCGGCTCGTCGTACGTCTTGTATGTCACCGCGTTCTTGACGTTTGGAATTTCAGACAAGATTTGTGTGACCGTGTGTATGCAAGACAAGTTTGAGCCAAGAAAAAATCCACGGTTTTCTGGTCAGAATTTCCAATTGTGTGTACGGGACATAAGAGCAAATAAGTAGGCCGGTCTAGTGCCAATGTCCATAACCAGGACACCAGAAACAATAAGGCAAATACTCAAAATGCTGACCCCTCCTCCTCTGAGTGATGGCTTTTATTGTCTAAGTACATTCAATCTGTAAGATTTTCAAGAAGCTCAGGTGAGTTTAGACGACAGTTCTAGACATGAAGGGCCAGATTCAGATACAATTGCACATCTTTAGCGTGGTGTAGCATATCTACTTTACGCTACGCCGCCGCAACTTAGAGAGGCAAGTGCTGTATTCACAAAGCACTTGCGTCCTAAATTACGGCGGCGTAGCGTAGATGGGCCATTGTAAGCCCGCGTAATTGAAAGTAGGTGGAAGGTGGGTGTGATACATGTTAATGACCCGTGACCCCATGTAAATGAGGTGCCAAACGAACGGTAAATGCGCCGTCCGTGGTCGTATCCCAGTGCGCATGCTCTGAATCATGTCGCAAATACTCAATGCTTTAGACGTGAACGTAACTTACGCACAGCCCTATTCGCGTACGACTTGCGCAAATGACGTAAACAACTGAAAATTTTTCGCTGTTCCGACGTCCATTCTTAACATTGCCTGCGCCTCATATAGCAGGGGTAACTTTACGCCGGTCATACGCCTTATGCAAACATCGTATATCAATACGCCGGGCGCAACTACATTTGTGAATCGGCGTATCTAGCTCATTTGCATATTTTTAATGGGAAGCCATGTTTTTCGGCGTATCTTGCTTCCTGAATCGGCGTAAGGATGCGACGGCGTACATTTGAATTTACGGTGCCCTATCGATGATACGCCGGCGTAGATTATTTCTGAATCTGGCCTAAAGTGTTTATTGATTATTGGTCACCAATATGTTTGGTATGGCACATATTGGTGATGATCTAATCAGAAAAATAATACCTACTACTGAACAATCCTGCAACTATTTACCAGCGTGTCCAATCCAGGACTTCATGATCTCATCTTATTTTCATTGGGAATTCAACAAAAAATGGTGATCATAATCGATTGTTTGTGTGGTATCCATTACTGAACTGCGTAGCCACTTGTGGAGACTTCACAAACAATAAACTTTACTCAGAATTATAAAAAACCCTAATTAAAAAAAACTCTGATTTGTATTATTTTTATAACTTTTGCCAATCGACAGGGGTAAAAAAATCCGGAGGAATGACAATTCATGTTTTTTTGATGCCTGAGTATTTCTTTGTGGATCTGTTGAAAAACAAAAATTTAAAGCAGTGTTATGCCCAAAAGTGGAAGCTCTGCTTATCTGCTTTCTCCCCTTCCCATCCCTCTGGTGTCACATTTGGCACCCTTCAGGGGTCAGGGGGGGAATTAGGTGCTTGTTTTTGACAGGTACCCATTCCCATTTCCTGGAGACTGTGCCACAGCGACGTCACTCGGAAGTTTGCTCCTCCCTCCTCCTTCCTCTGCCACCAGGCCAGTTAGAAAGTGCAGAACATGCACAGTAGGGAATGGGCTGTAAAACTGAAAGGCTTCACTGGTGGTTTCCCTTATAATGAATGGCGGCGGCAGCCCCCGAGAGCCAATTTGAAAATCGTCTGGGATTCCAGGACAGGTAAGTGTCCCAATATTAAAAGTCTGCAGCTACAGTATTTGTAGCTGCTGAGGGTCAGGAAGGAGTATGGAGATCAAGATGCCAAGAGGGCTCCCCTTGCGGCTGAGTGCAGCGTGCCCCTGGAGTTGGGGACAGGGAGCGTGGTGCCCACAGAAGCACGGCCGAGATACCAGAAGCCAGGCCGGGGGTCATACACAGGTAGGTCAGTCCAGAGCAGTTTCAGGGGCGAGCCAAGGTCATAAACAAGCAGGATCCAGATACAAGCTGAGGGTCAAGTCGGGTGGTCAGGAAGCAGAAGCAGAGTTCCGGAAGCAGGCCAAGAGTCAAAACTAGGAGAACAGGAGGCAAAGTCAAGGCAAGCCAGGTCACAGTAGATAGGCATTGATATGGCGCAGTCCAGCAGTCACAGGCTGACTTAAATATGCACGTGCACTGGTGCGTGTCAATGCATGATGATGTGCACGTTTGTGCGCATCTCGGGAAAACCTCCGTGAATGTCTATTGAGGTTCTGGGCAACATTGACAGTACTGTGACAGTCATGTCCCTGATACTGACTTTACTTTTTTTGTTATTACATTTTTTTGTGAGGGGGGGGGGGGGCGGAACTCGCCTTAAGGCAATTTTATTGGGCAATTGGAGAATCATGATTGGAGTAATAATGCTCCAGAGATCAGATAATCCTTTGGGCCAGATTCAGGTACAATTGCCCTGGCGCAGAGTATCAGAGATACACTACGCCGCCGTATTTTACCTGGCTCTAAGAAGAATTCAGGTAGATTTCGGCCCATAAGGTACGGCGGCGTAGTGTATTTCTCGCGGCGGAATCGAAATACGCGATTAGGGGGCGTGAAGCATTTAAATTAGGCGCATCCCCGCGGCGATCGAACTGCGCATGCTCCGTTCAGAAATTTCCCGCCGTGCATTGCGCAAAATTACGTTGTTACGTCAGGTTTTTTTTGAGTAGCGTCGTTTACGTACATTCCTATTCCCGGACGACTTACGCAAAAACAAAAAAAAATTGAAATTTGATGCGGGAACGACAGCCATACTTAACATGGGCCGTCTAACGTTAGACAAGATAATAGCTTCCCTAACTTTACGCAGCAAAAAGCTGACTACAGATGCCGTAAGAGAATGCGACGGCCGATCGTAACTTCGTGGATCTCCGGAAAAAGCAAATTTGCATACCCCGATGCGGAAAACGACGCAAACTCCACCCAGCGGGTGGAAAAAGATTGCAGCGTAGATCCGAAGGCGTATGAAGACGTAAGCCTGTCGGATCGAAGCCGTCGTATCATGGTTTGATGATTCAAACTAATGATACAACGCGGGTAATTTGAAATTACTCCGGTCTATCAGGAGATACACCAGAGTAAGGGCTCTGTGAATCTGGCCCTTTGTGTTTATATCTAGGAGAATAAAAAAACAATGAACCCGTGTCACCCGTCCCTCTTTTTTTAATGGCCTTGTTTTGTTTCTAGGTCTGTGCCAGAGCAGGAGGTGAAAGTGTTGGAATTCCCATGAGTTTTGATTCTTCCAGTGTTCTGACAATTGGACCAATTAGGCGATCAGGTACATTTGTTGTTGGAGAGTTATATTATTTTTATGCTAGATGATTTTAATCTTCTTTTGCTTTTTTTCTGTGGTGTGTCACTTTGTTTTATGGATCACTAATAAAGAATAAAGGACTCATATTAGTTGTCCTGCTAATTCTTTTTTTTTTGCAGTCTATACAGCGGGCGAGCCGTGGCTTGCACCCTTGGGAGGATTCCTTCAACTCATTCATTCACGCACCTGGATCTGCTCACCTGAGTGGTGTTCTCTGCTCCTTTCCATTGGAGATAAGCCCCAAATGATCCCATAGTACCAATACCCCTTCTAGAACAGAGATGATTCCAGGAGGACAGAGGACTTTGATAGAGTAGGTTGTTGTATGTCTCCTGGACATAAGTGTTGGAGTGAAGTATCGGGGGAAATTGAATGTTAAGGATTATTTTCAGGATTAGGTCAGTGATGAAGTGGGCTAATGCTGCGTACACACGATCAGTCCATCCGATGAGAACAGTCTGATGGACCGTTTCCATCGGTTAACCAATGAAGCTGACTGATGGTCTGATGCGCCTACACACCATCAGTTAAAAAAAACAATTGTGTCAGAACGCGGTGACGTAAAACACAATGACATGCTGAAAAAATGAAGTTCAATGCTTCCAAGCATGTGCTGACTTGATTCTGAGCATGCATGGATTTTTAACCGATGGTCGTGCCTACTGAATGACAGATGTTAGGAATGGGTCAAAAATGGGGGATTATGAGGGCCTACAGTGATTATCACGTTTTCTTTAATCCCAAATACCCAACCCCCACATTTCATTCATCCAAACCGGACAAACAAATAACAATGAAGAATGTCATCGTTTCTGACAATATGTAATCATTTCATATCATTTATTCTATTTTCCAGCTCCTGTTCCCACCACTCCAGGTAAGTGATTTAATTCTTAATTCTCAGATCACAATGGTGGAAGTCCTGTAGACTTTTTTTTCCAAACCAAAGTCTTTTGAGCAAAGAATAAGGGAAGAAGACAAAATCCAGGGTGGGGTGTATAACATCCAGAAGCAGTACTGTATCTTAGTTGTATACAAAAGTACATTTTATGACAATTAGATTCAAGACATTGCAGAATAAAGAGACCATATAAAATAGAAGGAAAACTGTCCATATGTTAACAATACATCATATAGGATAAGATGTAGGTGACGGTGTACATATAGACATATGTGCTCTCCAGTAAATTTCATTTTCGGCCAGGCATTGGATTATTTTTATACTTGTACAATATCATGTGATGATCATATCATTGATTGGTTTCTCTTGCTTGTGAGTGAGTGAGTAACTTGTATAGCGCTAACAAATGCAAACCGAATCGTCTCAAGGCGTTTTGCATCCATTGTCATACTAATCCTTCAGAAGAGGTGGGTCTTTCGTTTTTTCCTAAAAGCCCGATGGTTTTCTTCCATGTGAACGGTCGAGGGTAGAGCATTTCAAAGCCGAGGTCCTTGGACTGCAAATCTCTGTCCTCTCTTAGATTTGTAGTGGAATTTAGGGATTTGAAGAAGGTTTTGGTTAGTTGAATGGAGCATGTGATTGGTGATGTAGGGTTTAATTTTCTCGCTTAAGTATTGGGGAGCATTTACTTGTGCGCATTTGTGGGTGAGGCAGAGTGTCTTGAATGTGATCCGGTCCTTTATGGCCAGCCAGTGGAGGGACCTCAAGACCGGGAGATTGGTTCCCACGTTTTTTCACCTGTTACCAGTCTGGCTGCAGTGTTCTGGACAACTTGAAGAAGCAAAATCTGGTGTTTTGGTAGTCCTAAGTAGAGGGAGTTTGCGTAGTCGAGTTGGGAATTGATGATTGTTCCAACTATTACTTCTGTATCCTTTTCCGGGATGAAGGGGATAAGTCTACGTAGCAGGCGGAGAAGATGATGAGAACCGCTGACTACTGATCCTATTTGTGCATCCATCGTCATGTCTGAGTCAAAGATGACTCCGAGGCTTTTGACTTTGTTGCTCGGGTTGATGGTTTGTCCAAGGATGGTGGGTGGTGTCCATGTGGTCCTAGGATCAGATTTCCGATTTGCTTGAAGAATAAAGAGTTCTGTTTTGGATCCGTTGAGTTTGAGGGAGCTTTCAGTCATCCAGTTATTGATCAGTGTGAGGCATTTTCCTAGTTCCTGATATTGGTGTTCTTTGTTGGTAATTCGAAAATAAAGTTGCGTGTCGTCAGCATAAGAGTGGTAGGACAGGTCCTGTTAGCTGATGATTTGCTTGTTGTACATTATATATTGTGATGAGTAAACCATCCAACATTCTGTATACTTTTGTCCTATTTTTATCCCTCAATACACATCTAAAGAAGTTTTCTAAAGGGAATATTCTAGAGGAAAGTGAGTCCTATATCTGTATGAAGACTCACATACTTTCCTGAGACCTCATGAAACCCACCAACCCTTGGTTGCTATAATAGGCCAATGTCTACAAGACCCTGAGGTTGAACTCCAGTGTTAAGGGTTAAACTTTAGAGGTGGGGCAAGTGTTGTGGCCAGGGAAGGGACAGGTGAATGCTAAATGTTAGGGATGGGTATAGTTCGGGAAACATGAGGGCCCAGTGATCTTGCTTAAAGTTATGTGATGGTTTAAATGTCGGAGTTAAGCATTGGGGTAAGTTGAAAGTAAAGGGTTACTTTTCAGGATTAGGTCAGGGATGAATTGTTACTGTTAAACTGGGAGTAAACTCCCTTGGCTGATTATACCTATAGGTAAGACTTTAATAAGGCTTACCTATAGGTACAGTAAATATCTCCGAAACGTGCAATGTTTAGGAGATATGTTGAAACCCCCTTACTCATCCTCCATGGCCTACGCATTCCTAGGGAAACATCCTACTATCATATCACACAATATCAATGGCCTCAACATCCCGGAAAAAAGGACGAAACTGTTGAGGGAACTCAAAAAATCCCTTCCTTCCATAGTCTTCCTACAGGAAACCCATTTTAAGGGCCAGAATATACCCAAACTTACAGATAGATCCTTCCCAAAGGCCTACCATGCCACCAACCCTCTTGCCAAAACCAAGGGCGTCTCTGTTCTGCTGAGCAAGGACTCTCCTTTTGTACTTCAACACCAACTTTCAGACCCAGATGGACGTTACATCTTCCTGAAGGGTTCATGGGGGGGCTCCCCCATCACCCTGGCTAACGTCTATTTCCCGAACTCTGCCCACATCACGTTTTGCCGTAAAATCGTTGATGAACTCAGATGGTTTTCGGAAGGTTGTGTGATTCTGGGAGGAGACTTTAATATCCCCCTCTCCCCGCTACAGGACACCTCAACAGGCCACTCCCACGTCTCCTATAGAATACTAAAACGCATCAAAACTATGCTCCAGTCTCTCTCCCTTGTGGATACCTGGAGGACATTACACCCTTCAGAGAAGGACTTTACCTTTTTCTCCTCCCCACACAAGCGATATTCCCGGATAGACATGATATTCATTTCTCAGAGAGATCTAAATAGCATTGTCAGAGCTGACATAGGTATTATTGCTCTCTCTGATCACGCCCCTACTGCACTCTCCCTAAGACTTGGTCAACCTGTACTGCGCACCTTTAACTGGAGGCTGAACGCAACGCTACTCACTGACCAGATAATAAGAGATGATGTACATCAAGAAATCACAGCCTTTTTTGAGACTAACTTAGCAGAGGACACTAACCCACTCAACAACTGGGAGGCACACAAAAGTGTAATTCGGGGAATACTGATGAAGTGGGGTTCTAGAAGGAAAAGGGAAAGAGAACGTGAAATTTCTTCACTATCGAACCGTATCGCTCAATTGGAAACACTACATAAACAATCCCTATCGATAGACACGGGGGATGAATTGACGAGATGCAGGTCCTCTCTTAAAGACTTACTGGACATTAAAATTAAAAGATCCCTTTTCTTCAAAAAAAATATTTTCTATGAACAGGGAGATAAAAGTGGGAAGTTGTTGGCCAAGGCACTCAGAGAATCACAATCAACCAGTCATATTCATGCAATTAAAGATAAAGATGGGACTCTCAGACATGACTCGGAGACAATAGCTGAACTTTTCTCCCAGTTCTATAGTAAACTGTATAATCTTCCTGAACAGCATAGGCCCCATCATGTCGTGGGTACTAGACAGGAAATAATTTCGGAATTTTTAAAGGAATGTGAACTCCCTTCCCTCACCCAGGAGGTTGCTGCCAATTTGGAGGAGCCCATAAATTTATTGGAACTGCAATCTGCCATTAAAGATTTAAAACCAGGGAAGAGCCCGGGACCTGACGGTTTCTCGTCCCAATATTACAAGACCTACTCTAACATTCTGTGTAAACCCCTTCTTTCAGCCTATAATTATCTGACAAAAGCCAAACAAAACTCCAGTTCCTTCCTAATGGCTCACATAGCAGTAGTTCCTAAGCCTGATAGAGATCACAATGACTGTGCCAACTTCAGACCTATTTCGTTACTTAACGTTGACTTGAAACTTATGGCAAAAATTCTGGCTAACCGACTAAAACCCCTTTTATCCATGATCATAGGCCCCGAACAGGTTGGCTTTATGCCAGGTAGGGAAGCCCGTGATAATATCACGAAGGCCCTGAACCTGATACATTTTGCACATGAGTCTAAGACCAGAGGTATGCTACTTTCCACCGACGCTGAAAAGGCCTTTGATCGGATTTCCTGGGACTACATGTTCTCCACATGCGCTCATATAGGGCTGGGCGAGAACATGATGTCCTGGATATCGGCCCTATATCATCAACCACAAGCCAGAATCAAAGTGAATAACATCCTTTCCGAACCAATTAAAATATATAATGGAACACGTCAGGGATGCCCCCTTTCCCCTATTCTGTTTATCCTCTCCTTGGAACCCCTAATCAGGGCCATCAACCTATCCAGGGACATACAGGGATTCAAAATAGGAGGGAGGGAATACAAGACAGCGGCCTTTGCGGATGACCTACTTTTTTTTCTTACAAATCCCTTCCTCTCTATACCCAATCTACAAAAAATCTTGGAAACCTTTAGCTTCATTTCGAATTTTAAGATAAATAAATCTAAATCAGAAGCCCTTAATTTGACCCTAACCCCCAATCAATTTGACCTCTTGAAATCCGCACACCCATTCAAATGGGTATCCCCATCCCTAAAATATCTAGGGGTCCACCTAACCCAAAATTTAGATTCATTATTTCGAGCTAATTACGTTCCGTTACTCAGACTGATCTCTAACGATCTTCACAGATGGAATTCCAAACTGTTCTCTTGGTTCGGTAGGGCTTCCATTTTGAAGATGACAGTCCTGCCTAGACTCCTCTACATCTTCAACACACTCCCTGTTCAGGTCCCGGAGTCCTTCTTCACTAAATTATCTTCATTTCAGAGACGCTTTTTGTGGGCTAACAAAAATCCCAGAACCAACTTCAAACTTCTCACTCTGCCTAAACGTTATGGCGGAATAGGCCTTCCCGATTATAAGAAGTACCACCAAGCAGCTCATCTCACTAGACTACTAGATTGGCATTGCCATGGCAACAATAAAGACTGGGTTACCCTTGAGCAGGATCTGGCCCCTTTTCATCTCAGATTCTCCCCCTGGTCCAGACACTCCCAGAAAACTAAACTACTTAAGCACCCCCTGATAGCTAACACCCTCGAGATCTGGCGCAAAATCGCAATAAAACATGACCTAACTTCCATCCCGGGCCCTCTCACACCGATTTTCGATAACCCTGAATTCCCCCCCGGCCTCCAGGGCACGAAAAATTCTGACCTCTTAGCCCATGACTGCTTATCTGGAAACAGGGTCAAATCATACGTAGACATGCAGACGGAATTTGGTAGTAGCATCCCTGGGTTTTGGTTCTACTTTCAAGTAAGAGATTTCCTGACAAACTCAAAATCCCGCTCCTCTTTCTCCCGCCCCCTGTCTACTTTGGAATCATTATGTTACAAGAAAGCACCGGTCCCACACACTACCTCCCTAGCCTACTCATTGCTAAATCTCACAGGAGCTACAGCCCCAAATAAGCATAAAATGAGGTGGGAAAAAGACCTGGGCGTCGACATAGAAGACGTGCAGTGGGAAAATGCCTGTATCCTAGCACACAAATGCTCCCTGAGCACTAGGTTCCAGGAGATCTCTTATAAAATTCTCACCCAGTGGTATGTCACTCCACAGAAAGCCAAAAAATGGTACCACTCCGCCTCAGATGCATGTTGGCGCTGCGGCTCGGAGACGGGCTCCTTCATGCATATCTGGTGGGAATGCCCCTTGATCTCAGTATTCTGGCAAGAAGTAATAACATGGATTAGACATATCACTGAGACGACGATATCCCTTGATGCTGCGGCCTGCCTGCTCCACATCAACCACCTTCCACTGGGTAAATATAAGAAATATCTCACCCGACACTTGCTGACTGCTGCCAAGACGCTCATACCCCTCCACTGGAAGTCCACCAGGACCCCGACGGTTAGAGACTGGATAGATAGAGTCAATTTCATTTACAAAATGGAAGAAATATTAGCCAAGAAGAATGAGAAAAGTTCCCCTTTCAATGACCTGTGGCAACCTTGGTTCATATTTACGTACTCCACCAAGTTTCAATCCTTATCCCGCTGATCCCTTCAAGTATCCACTTTCAGTCCTTTGGGATGATATCCCATCCTCCGTGATTTTTGTAGGTCTTTACCGCCATGTCTGAATTTACATATCGCATAATATGCTATGTTTTCCTCCTGTAACCAATTTGTCTTATATATTTTATTTTCGTACCCCCTCCTTCCCTGCCCACTTCTCTTTTGCTCCCCCCCTCCCCTCCTTTTCCCCTCCTCCCCTCCCTTCCTCATTTTCTCCATTTTATGATACTTTAGTTACTTCTTCAGCCACGTTTTATTTATGTTACTGACTACATTTGTCATTCTGCATTGACGTTGATTGTTTTACTGGCTAATTTAGATATCTGTCTGAAATGTAACTGTTTTGTCCAATGTTCATTTTGTTTGAGCTTTCAAATAAACTCGGATTGTGAAAAAAAAAAAAAAGGAGATATGTACGTGTGAAAAGGCCCCGATGACGTTACTGGCGCCTGCGCTCTGATGAAAAGGCCAACCTGTGCCTTTCCTTCAGAGGCCTGTGTCCTAAAGAGCGACTCCCGTGTGCATGCGGTCCACTCCAAGGACCGGAAACCGCAAACACAGGAGGAAAACTGGGTGAAGATGAACCATGAATCATCTCAACATGTCTGATAAGATGTTTATATATAATAATTGTATTTTTATTTTCTAGGTCCGTTTTCCACTACAACCATCAAAACTTCTAGTAAGTGTTTTATTCTTCTGTCAGATCACATGTTAGGGACGGGTAAAGTTGGGGGACCATGAGGGACTACAGTGATTATCACATTTGCTTTGATCCCGAATTCCCAACCCCCAAATGTTAGTCATCTCACCGGGACATACAAGTAACAATGAATCATGTCATCCTGTCTGATAAGATGTATTAATTTTATATCATTTATTCTATTTTCCAGGTCCAATTCCCACCACTCCTAGTAAGTGATTTATCACAATGGAGGAAGTCCTGTGGATTATTTTATACTTGTACACTATAATGTGATGATCATATAAGTGATTGGTTGCTCTTGTTGTACATTATATATGGTGAGGAGTAAACCATCCAACATTTCGTACACTTTTCTCCTATTTTTGTCCCTCAATACAAATCTATAGAAGTTTTCTAAAGGGAATATTCTAGAGGAAAGTGTGTTCTATACCTGTATGAAGACTCACATACCTTGCAGAGACCTCATGAAGCCCCCAACCCCTGGGTGCTATATTAGGCCAATATCTACAAGATCCTGAAGTTGAACACTTGAGCCAACACTTGAGCCAACTCTTCCTTGCTCCTGCCAATTGATACAAGCCAGTAAGATGTAAGAGCCAGGAAGGAACAGCCCTGAGCTCCGGGAAAAAGTTCCAGTGTTAAGGGTTAAACTTTATGGGTGGGCCAAGTGTTATGGTCAGGGAAGGGGTAGGTGAATGCTAAATGTTAGGGATGGGTAATGTTGGGGAAACATGAGGGCCTTGTGATCTTGCTTAAAGATGTGTAACATGTTAAATGTCGGAGTTAAACATTGGGGGAAGTTGAAAGTAAAGGGTTACTTTTCAAGATTAGGTCAGGGATGAATTTTTACTATTCAACTGGGAGTAAACTCCCTTGGCTGATTATACCTATAGGTAAGACTTTCAGGCCCTGTACACACGATCAGACATGTCCAAGGCAACATTTCCGACGGACCATTTTCATCGGACCAGGCTGAAGTGGTCTGTTGGTCTGATGTGCGTACACACCATCGGACCAAAATCCCCTCGGACCAGAACGCGGTGATGTAGAACACAACGACGTGATGAAAAAACGAAGTTCAATACTTCCAAGCATGCGTCCACTTGATTATGAGCATTCGTGGGATTTTGGTCCGATGATTTCGTGTACTAACCATCGAACATGTCCGACAGACAGGTTTCCAGCAGACAGGTTTCTAAGCATGTTTGGAAACTTTTGTCTGCTGGAAAACGGTCCGATAGGCCGTACACACGATCGAACATCTCCGCTGAAACTGGTCTGCGGACCAGTTTCAGCTGAGATGTTCGATCGTGTGTACGTGGCCTAATAAGGCTTACCTATACACTAGGTAAAGTAAATATCTCCTAAACGTGCAATGTTTAAGAGATATGTACTTGTTAAAAGTCCCTGTGACGTTACTGGTGCCTGCGCTATGATGAAAAGGCATACCTGTGCCTTTCCTTCAGAGGCCTGTGTCGTAAAGAGCGACTCCCATGTGCATGCGGTCCACTCCAAGGACTGGAGACCGCAAACAGAAGGAAAAACCGGGTGAAGAGGAACCATGAATTATCTCGGAAAACGGAAGTGCCCCCAATATTTCGTTGAGAAAAAAAAAAAACAATCGCGTTCTACCAACTACTAACCAAAAACTACTGCAAATCCCAAAAAGCCTGCTACAAGACCAAAGGAGGACAAAGATTTGCAGTCCAAGCACCTCGACTGTGGAATACGTTACCGACTGATATCCGAATGGAAATTGATCACCAAGCCTTCAGAAAAAAACTCAAGACCCACCTATTCTGAAGGATAAACAGAATGAAAATGGATGCCAAGCGCCTTGAGGCGATTCAGTTCCCATTTGTAGCGCTATACAAGTTTTTCACTCACCCAATCATCTCAATATGTCTGATAATATGTTTTCATATAATAATTGTATTTTTATTTTATAGGTCCGTTTTCCACTACCACCATCAAAACTTCTAGTAAGTGTTTTATTCTTCTGTAAAATCACGTTAGGGACGGGTAAAGTTGGGGGACCATGAGGGCCTACAGTGATTATCACATTTGCTTTGATCCTAAACCCCCAACCTAAAATGTTATTCATCCAACCCGGATCTAATAAGATGTATTCATTTTATATCATTTATTCTATTTTCCAGGTCCAATTCCCACCACTCCTAGTAAGTGATTTATTCTTCTATCAGATCACAATGGTGGAAGTCCTGTGGATTATTTTATACTTGTACAATATAATGTGATGATCATATCAGTGATTGGTTGCTCTTGTTGTACATTATATATGGTGAGGAGTAAACCATCCAAGATTCTGTACACTTTTCTCCTATTTGTGTCCCTCAATACAAATCTAGAGAAGTTTCCCAAAGGGAATATAATAGACCAAAGTGTGTTCTATACCTGTATGAAGACTCACATACCTTGCAGAGACCTCATGAAACTCCCAACCCTTGTTTGCTATAATAAACCAATGTCTACAAGACCTTGAAGTTGAACACTTGAGCCAACTCCTCCTTGCTCCTGCCAGTTGGCTGATAAAACTGCCCTTTAGAGATATGAGCCAATAAGATGTAAGAGGCAGGAAGGAACAGCCCTGAGCTCCGGGAAGAATTTTAAGTGTTAAGGGTTAAACTTTAGAGCTGGGATGAGTGTTATGACCAGGGAAGGGACAGGTGAATGATAATTGTTAGGGATGGGATAGAGTTGGGGGACCATGAAGACCTACAGTGATTATTTATCACATTTGCTTCAATCCCAAATTCCCAACCCCCAAATTTCAGACATACAAGTAACAAAGAATCATTCAATGTGTCTAATGATATGTATTTATTTTATATATATATATATTTTTTTTCCAGGTCCGTTTTCCACCATCACAACTCCTTGTAAGTGTTTTATTCTTCTATCAGATCACAATGGAGGAAGTCCTGTGGATTATTTTATACTTGTACAATATAATGTGATGATCATATCATATAGGTAAGCATATAATAAGGCCGCGTACACACAATCGGTTAAACCGATTAGAATGGTCTGATGGACCGTTTTCATCGGACCAAACCGATCGTGTGTGGGCGCCATCGGTTAGTTATCCATCGGTTAAAAAAAAGCCAACTTGTTTTAAATATAACCGATGGATTCCTAACCGATAGATCAAAACCGATCGTTAGTACGCACGACCATCGGTTAAAAATCCACTCATGCTCAGAATCAAGTCGACGAAAGCTTGGAAGCATGGAACTTCATTTTTTTTCAGCATGTCGTTGGGTTTTACGTCACCACGTTCTGACAGTATCGTTTTTTTAACTGATGGTGTGTAGGCGCGACGGACCATCAGTCAGCTTCATAGATTAACCGATGAAAACGGTCCATCAGACCATTCTTTTTGATGGACTGATCGTGTGTACAAGGCTTTAGGCTTACCCAAGTAGAGTAAATATCTCCTAGACGTGCAATGTTTAGGAGATATTTACTTGTGAAGCCATCGGTGACGTCACCGGCTTCTGCGCTCTGAAGGAACGGTATATTCATGTCATTCCTTCAGAGCCCTGTGTCATGAACAGCAACTCCTGCGCATGCTGTCCATTCCAAGGACCAGTGGTGAGGGCTTTGTTTTAAGGTAAGTTTCACATACTAGTACATTATAATCTTGCCTTGTTGGAGGAGTTTACTGCCTCTTTTAGGGTTTAAGGATGGGCTAAGAGTTATGGCAATCAAAGGGACAGGTGAATGATAATGGTAAGGAATGGGTTAAAGTTGGGGGAACATGAGGGCCTACAGTGATTATCACATTTGCTTCAATCCCAAATTCCCAACCCAAATTGTTATTCATCCAAACCGGACATACATGTAAAAATGAAGAATGTCATTCTATCTGATAAGATTTATTAATTTTATATCATTTATTCTATTTTCCAGGTCCAATTCTCACCACTCCTCGTAAGTGTTTTATTCTTCTACCACAGGGGTCTCCAAACATTCTAAACAAAGGGCCAACTTACTGTCCTTCAGATTTTAAGGGGGCTGGATTTTGGCCAGTGGGAGTAAGAAATGCCCAAGTGTCAGAGGGCATAAACAATGCCCCATCATTGGTAATAGTAAAAGGAATAGTACCCTATTGTTATCAGTAGGAGGGATAGCACCATATTCTTGGTGTCAGTGGGAGGAAAAAAGTGAAATTTGTGCATGAAATAGTGCCCCAGGGGCCATATAGAGGCAAGCAAAGGGCCACATCCGGCCCCAGGGCCTCAGTTTAGAGACCCCTGTTCTATCAGATCACAATGGTGGAAGTCCTGTGGATTATTTTATACCTGTACAATATAATGTGATGATCATATCAGTGATTGGTTGCTCTTGCTGTACATTATATATGGTGATGAGTGAACCATCCAACATTCCGTACACTTTTGTTCTTTTTTTTGTCCCTCAATACAAATCTAGAGAAGTTTCCTAAAGGGAATATTGTAGAGGAAAGTGTGTTCTATACCCGAATGAAGACTCACATACCTTCCCGAGACCTCATGAAGCCCCAATCCCCCGCATGCTATAATAGGCCAATGTCTACAAGACCCTGAAGTTGAACACTTGACTTGAGACAACTCTTCCTTGCTACTGCCAATTGGCTGATAAAACTGCCCCTCAGAGATATGAGCCAATAAGATGTGAGAGGCAGAAGGGAAAATCCCTGAGCTCCGGGAAGAATTTTAAGTATTAAGGATTAAACTTTAGAGGTGGGCCAAGTGTTATGTCCAGGGAAGGGACAGGTGAATGATAATTGTTAGGGATGGGTTAGAGTTGGGGGACCATGAGGACCTACAGTGATTATCACATTTACTTCAATCCCAAATCCCCAACACCAAATTTCAGACATCCAAACCGGACACACAAGTAACAATAAATTGTCTCAATGTGTCTGATAATATTTGTGCTTTTAATTTTGCAGGTACGTTTTCCACCACCACCACCACCATCACCACTCCTCGTAAGTGTACAATATAATGTGATGCTCTTATCATTGATTGGTTGCTCTTGTTATACATTTTATGTAGTGAGGAGTAAACCAGCCAAAATTCCCAACACTTTTGTTCTTTTTTGACCCTCAATATACATCTAGAAACGTTTCCTAAAGTGTGTTCTATACCTGAAACCCCAAACCCTTGGTTACTATAACAGGCCAGTGAAGACCCTGAAGTTGAACACTTGGGCCAACTCGTCCTTGCTCCTGCTAATTAGCTGGGAAAAAAAACTGTCCCTCAGAGATATGACCTAAAAGGATGCAAGAAGGAACAGCCCTGAGAATCAGGAAGAAGTTTCAGTGTTAAAGTGCAGTTCCACCCAAAAATTGAACTTCCGCCTTTCGGAACCCTCCCCCCTCCTGTGTCACATTTTGCACCTTTCAGGGGGGATTGGGTAACCTCATAAAAACACCCAACCCCAGGTTGCTATAATAGGCCAATGTCTACAAGACTGTGAAGTTGAACATTGAGCCAACTTCTCCCTGTTCCTGTCAATTGGCTGATAAATTGCCCTTCAAATGCATGAACCAATAAGATGTAAGAGTCAGAAAGGAACATCCCTGAAATCCAGAAAAAAAGTTTCAGTTTTAAGAGTTAAACTTTACAAGTTTACTATCACTTTAAGGGTTAAACTTTAGGAGTGAGATAACAGTTATGTCCAGGGAAGGGACAAACAAATGATAATTGTTAAGGATGGGTTAAAGTTGGGGGACTATGAGGACCTACAGTGATTATCACATTTGCTTCAATCCCAAATTCCAAACCCCCAAATTTCATTCGTCCAAACCGGACATCCAAGTAACAAAGAATTGTCTCAATGTGTCTGATAATATGTATTCATTTTATAATTTATATTTTAATTTCCAGGTCCGTTTTCCACCACCACCATCACCACTCCTCGTAAGCATTTTATTCTTCTATCAGATCACAATGGTGGAAGTCCTGTGGATTATTTTATACTTGTCTGCGGACCAGTTTCAGCTGAGATGTTCGATCGTGTGTACGTGGCCTAATAAGGCTTACCTATACACTAGGTAAAGTAAATATCTCCTAAACGTGCAATGTTTAAGAGATATGTACTTGTTAAAAGTCCCTGTGACGTTACTGGTGCCTGCGCTATGATGAAAAGGCATACCTGTGCCTTTCCTTCAGAGGCCTGCGTCGTAAAGAGCGACTCCCATGTGCATGCGGTCCACTCCAAGGACTGGAGACCGCAAACAGAAGGAAAAACCGGGTGAAGATGAACCATGAATTATCTCGGAAAACGGAAGTGCCCCCAATATTTAGTTGAGAAAAAAAAAAAAACAATTGCGTTCTACCAACTACTAACCAAAAACTACTGCAAATCCCAAAAAGCCTGCTACAAGACCAAAGGAGGACAAAGATTTGCAGTCCAAGCACCTCGACTGTGGAATACGTTACCGACTGATATCCGAATGGAAATTGATCACCAAGCCTTCAGAAAAAAACTCAAGACCCACCTATTCTGAAGGATAAACAGAATGAAAATGGATGCCAAGCGCCTTGAGGCGATTCAGTTCCCATTTGTAGCCCTATACAAGTTTTTCACTCACCCACTCAATCTCAATATGTCTGATAATATGTTTTCATATAATAATTGTATTTTTATTTTATAGGTCCGTTTTCCACTACCACCATCAAAACTTCTAGTAAGTGTTTTATTCTTCTGTAAAATCACATGTTAGGGACGGGTGAAGTTGGGGGTCCATGAGGGCCTATAGTGATTATCACATTTGCTTTGATCCTAAACCCCCAACCTAAAATGTTATTCATCCAACCCGGATCTAATAAGATGTATTCATTTTATATCATTTATTCTATTTTCCAGGTCCAATTCCCACCACTCCTAGTAAGTGATTTATTCTTCTATCAGATCACAATGGTGGAAGTCCTGTGGATTAATTTATACTTGTACAATATAATGTGATGATCATATCAGTGATTGGTTGCTCTTGTTGTACATTATATATGGTGAGGAGTAAACCATCCAAGATTCTGTACACTTTTCTCCTATTTGTGTCCCTCAATACAAATCTAGAGAAGTTTCCCAAAGGGAATATAATAGACCAAAGTGTGTTCTATACCTGTATGAAGACTCACATACCTTGCAGAGACCTCAAGAAACTCCCAACCCTTGGTTGCTATAATAAACCAATGTCTACAAGACCTTGAAGTTGAACACTTGAGCCAACTCCTCCTTGCTCCTGCCAGTTGGCTGATAAAACTGCCCTTTAGAGATATGAGCCAATAAGATGTAAGAGGCAGGAAGGAACAGCCCTGAGCTCCGGGAAGAATTTTAAGTGTTAAGGGTTAAACTTTAGAGCTGGGATGAGTGTTATGGCCAGGGAAGGGACAGGTGAATGATAATTGTTAGGGATGGGATAGAGTTGGGGGACCATGAAGACCTACAGTGATTTTTTATCACATTTGCTTCAATCCCAAATTCCCAACCCCCAAATTTCAGACATACAAGTAACAAAGAATCATTCAATGTGTCTAATGATATGTATTTATTTTATATATATATATATTTTTTTTCCAGGTCCGTTTTCCACCATCACAACTCCTTGTAAGTGTTTTATTCTTCTATCAGATCACAATGGAGGAAGTCCTGTGGATTATTTTATACTTGTACAATATAATGTGATGATCATATCATATAGGTAAGCATATAATAAGGCCGCGTACACACAATCGGTTAAACCGATTAGAATGGTCTGATGGACCGTTTTCATCGGACCAAACCGATCGTGTGTGGGCGCCATCGGTTAGTTATCTATCGGTTAAAAAAAAGCCAACTTGTTTTAAATATAACCGATGGATTCCTAACCGATAGATCAAAACCGATCGTTAGTACGCACGACCATCGGTTAAAAATCCACTCATGCTCAGAATCAAGTCGACGAAAGCTTGGAAGCATGGAACTTCATTTTTTTCAGCATGTCGTTGGGTTTTACGTCACCACGTTCTGACAGTATCGATTTTTTAACCGATGGTGTGTAGGCACGACGGACCATCAGTCAGCTTCATCGATTAACCGATGAAAACGGTCCATCAGACCATTCTTTTTGATGGACTGATCGTGTGTACAAGGCTTTAGGCTTACCCAAGTAGAGTAAATATCTCCTAGACGTGCAATGTTTAGGAGATATTTACTTGTGAAGCCATTGGTGACGTCACCGACTTCTGCGCTCTGAAGGAACGGTATATTCATGTCATTCCTTCAGAGCCCTGTGTCATGAACAGCAACTCCTGCGCATGCTGTCCATTCCAAGGACCAGCGGTGAGGGCTTTGTTTTAAGGTAAGTTTCACATACTAGTACATTATAATCTTGCCTTGTTGGAGGAGTTTACTGCCTCTTTTAGGGTTTAAGGATGGGCTAAGAGTTATGGCAATCAAAGGGACAGGTGAATGATAATGGTAAGGAATGGGTTAAAGTTGGGGGAACATGAGGGCCTACAGTGATTATCACATTTGCTTCAATCCCAAATTCCCAAACCAAATTGTTATTCATCCAAACCGGACATACATGTAAAAATGAAGAATGTCATTCTATCTGATAAGATTTATTAATTTTATATCATTTATTCTATTTTCCAGGTCCAATTCCCACCACTCCTCGTAAGTGTTTTATTCTTCTACCACAGGGGTCTCCAAACATTCTAAACAAAGGGCCAACTTACTGTCCTTCAGATTTTAAGGGGGCTGGATTTTGGCCAGTGGGAGTAAGAAATGCCCAAGTGTCAGAGGGCATAAACAATGCCCCATCATTGGTAATAGTAAAAGGAATAGTACCCTATTGTTATCAGTAGGAGGGATAGCACCATATTCTTGGTGTCAGTGGGAGGAAAAAAGTGAAATTTGTGCATGAAATAGTGCCCCAGGGGCCATATAGAGGCAAGCAAAGGGCCACATCCGGCCCCAGGGCCTCAGTTTAGAGACCCCTGTTCTATCAGATCACAATGGTGGAAGTCCTGTGGATTATTTTATACCTGTACAATATAATGTGATGATCATATCAGTGATTGGTTGCTCTTGCTGTACATTATATATGGTGATGAGTGAACCATCCAACATTCCGTACACTTTTGTTCTTTTTTTTGTCCCTCAATACAAATCTAGAGAAGTTTCCTAAAGGGAATATTGTAGAGGAAAGTGTGTTCTATACCTGTATGAAGACTCACATACCTTCCCGAGACCTCATGAAGCCCCAATCCCCCGCATGCTATAATAGGCCAATGTCTACAAGACCCTGAAGTTGAACACTTGACTTGAGCCAACTCTTCCTTGCTACTGCCAATTGGCTGATAAAACTGCCCCTCAGAGATATGAGCCAATAAGATGTGAGAGGCAGAAGGGAAAATCCCTGAGCTCCGGGAAGAATTTTAAGTATTTAGGATTAAACTTTAGAGGTGGGCCAAGTGTTATGTCCAGGGAAGGGACAGATGAATAATAATTGTTAGGGATGGGTTAGAGTTGGGGGACCATGAGGACCTACAGTGATTATCACATTTACTTCAATCCCAAATCCCCAACACCAAATTTCAGACATCCAAACCGGACACACAAGTAACAATAAATTGTCTCAATGTGTCTGATAATATTTGTGCTTTTAATTTTCCAGGTACGTTTTCCACCACCACCACCACCATCACCACTCCTCGTAAGTGTACAATATAATGTGATGCTCTTATCATTGATTGGTTGCTCTTGTTATACATTTTATGTAGTGAGGAGTAAACCAGCCAAAATTCCCAACACTTTTGTTCTTTTTTGACCCTCAATATACATCTAGAAACGTTTCCTAAAGTGTGTTCTATACCTGAAACCCCAAACCCTTGGTTACTATAACAGGCCAGTGAAGACCCTGAAGTTGAACACTTGGGCCAACTCGTCCTTGCTCCTGCTAATTAGCTGGAAAAAAAACCTGTCCCTCAGAGATATGACCTAAAAGGATGCAAGAAGGAACAGCCCTGAGAATCAGGAAGAAGTTTCAGTGTTAAAGTGCAGTTCCACCCAAAAATTGAACTTCCGCCTTTTGGAACCCTCCCCCCTCCTGTGTCACATTTTGCACCTTTCAGGGGGGATTGGGTAACCTCATAAAAACACCCAACCCCAGGTTGCTATAATAGGCCAATGTCTACAAGACCGTGAAGTTGAACATTGAGCCAACTTCTCCCTGTTCCTGTCAATTGGCTGATAAATTGCCCTTCAAATGCATGAACCAATAAGATGTAAGAGTCAGGAAGGAACATCCCTGAAATCCAGAAAAAAAGTTTCAGTTTTAGGAGTTAAACTTTACAAGTTTACTATCACTTTAAGGGTTAAACTTTAGGAGTGAGATAACAGTTATGTCCAGGGAAGGGACAAACATGACTATGAGGACCTACAGTGATTATCACATTTGCTTCAATCCCAAATTCCAAACCCCCAAATTTCATTCGTCCAAACCGGACATCCAAGTAACAAAGAATTGTCTCAATGTGTCTGATAATATGTATTCATTTTATAATTTATATTTTAATTTCCAGGTCCGTTTTCCACCACCACCATCACCACTCCTCGTAAGCATTTTATTCTTCTATCAGATCACAATGGTGGAAGTCCTGTGGATTATTTTATACTTGTACAATATAATGTGATGATCATATCATTGATTGGTTGCACTTGCTGTACATTATATATGGTGAGGAGTAAACCATCCAACATTCCGTACACTTTTCTACTGTTTTTGTCCCTCAATACAAATCTAGAGACGTTTCCTAAAGGGAATATTCTAGAGCAAAGTGTGTTCTATACCTGTATGAAGACTCAAATACCTTCCCGAGACCTCATGAAACCCCCAACCCCAGGTTTCTATAATAAACCAATATCTACAAGACGCTGAAGTTGAACACTTGAGCCAACTCTTCCCTGCTCCTGCCAATTGGCTAAAAAACTGCCCTTCAGAGAAATGAGCCAAAAAGATGTAAGAGGCAGGAAGGAACAGCCCTGAGCTCCGGGAAGAATTTTAGCTGTCAAGGGTTAAACTTTAGAGGTGGGCTAAGTGTTATGGTCAGGTAAAGGACAGGTGAATGATAATTGTTAGGAATGGATAAAGTTGGGGGACCTACATTGATTATCACATTTGCTTCCATCCCAAATTCCCAACCCCCACATTTCAGGCATCCAAACCGGACATACAAGTAACAAAATATCATCTCCACTTGTCTGATAATATGTATTAATTTTATAATTGTTATTTTATGTTCCAGGTCCGTTTTCCACCACCGCCGCCACCACTCCTCGTAAGTGTGCTATTCCTCTTGTTTTATCAGATCACAATAATGTGATGATCATATCATTGATTGGTTGCTTTAGAGGTGGGCCAAGTGTTATGGCCAGGGAAGGGACGGGTGAATGATCATTGCGAGGGATGGGTTAGAGTTGGGGGACCATGAGGACCTACAGTCATTATCACATTTGTGTCAATTTCGAATTCCCAACCCCAAATTTCAGACATTCAAACCAGACATACAAGTAACAAAGAAACTTCTCAATGTGTCTGATAATATGTATTAATTTTATAATTTTTATTTTATTTTCCAGGTCCATTTTCTACAACCACCATCACCACTCCTCGTATGTGTACATTATAATGTGATGCTCTTGTCATTGATTGGTTTCTCTTGTTATACATTTTATGTAGTGAGGAGTAAACCATCCAACATTCTGTACACTTTTCTCCTATTGTTGTCCCTCAATACAAATCTAGAGAAGTTTCCCAAAGGGACTATTCTAGAGGAAAGTGAGTTCCTCTACCTATATGAAGACTCACATACCTTCCCGAGACCTCATGAAACTCCCAACCCCCGGTTGCTATAATAAACCAATATCTACAAGACCCTGAAGTTAAACACTGGAGCTAACGCTTCCTTGATCCTGGCAATTGACTGATAAAACTGCCCTTTATAGATATGAGCCAATAAGATGTAAGAGGCAGGAAGGAACAGCCCTGAGCTCCGGGAAGAATTTTAGCTGTTAAGGGTAAAACTTTAGAGGTGGGCTAAGTGTTATGTCCAGTTGAATGATAATTGTTAGGGATGGATAAAGTTGGGGGGCTATGAGGACCTACAGTGATTATCACATTTGCTTCAATCCCAACTTCCCAACCCCCACATTTCAGGCATCCAAACCGGACATACAAGTAACAAAAAATCATCTCCAATTGTCTGATAATATGTATTCATTTTATAATTTTTGTTTTATTTTCCAGGTCCGTTTTCCACCTCCACCGCCACCACTCCTCGTAAGTGTTTTATTCTTCTATCAGATCACAATGGTGGAAGTTCTGGGGATTATTTTATACTTGTACATTATATGAGGTGATTAGCGAACCATCCAACATTCCGTACACTTTTGTCTTGTTTTTGTCCCTCAATACAAATCTAGAGAAGTTTCCTAAAGGGAATTTTCTAGAGGTCAGGTGGTTCTTTTCCTGTATAAAGACACACATACCTTGCAGGAACCTCATAAAAAAAACCCAACCCCCGGTTGTTATAATAGGCCAATGTCTACAAGACCGTGAAGTTGAACATTGAGCCAACTTCTCCCTGTTCCTGCCAATTGGCTGATAAAATTGCCCTTCAAAGGCATGAACCAATAAGATGTAAGAGTCAGGAAGGTACATCCCTGAAATCCGGGAAAAAAATTCAGTTTTAAGATTTAAACTTTACAAGTTTACTACCACTTTCAGGGTTAAACTTTAGGAGTGAGATAACAGTTATGTCCAAGTAAGGGACAAACAAATGATAATTGTTAAGGAAGGGTTAAAGTTGGGGGACTATGAGAACCTACAGTGATTATCACATTTGCTTTAATCTCAAGTACCCAACCCTCAAATTTCATTCGTCCAAACCGGACATACATGTAACAAAGTATCGTCTCAATGTGTCTGATAATATGTATTCATTTTATATTTTAATTTCCAGGTCCGTTTTCCACCACCACCATCACCACTCCTAGTAAGTGTGTTATTCTTCTATCAGATCACAATGGTGGAAGTCCTGTGGATTATTTTATACTTGTACAATATAATGTGATGATCATATCATTGATTGGTTGCTCTTGTTGTACATTATATATGGTGAGGAGAAAACCAACCAAGATGTCCCTCAATACACATCTAGAATAGTTTCCCAAAGGGAATATTCTAGAGAAAAGTGTTTCCTATACCTGTATGAAGACTCACATACCTTTCAGAGACCTCATGAAACTCCCAACCCTTGGTTTCTATAATAAACCAATATCTACAAGACCCTAAAGTTGAACACTTGAGCCAACTCTTTCTTAAACCTGACAATTTAATGATAAAACAGGACTTCAGAGATATGAGCCAATAAGATGTAAGAGTCAGGAAGGAACAGCCCTGAGCTCCGGGAAGAATTTTAGCTGTCAAGGGTTAAACTTTAGAGGTGGGCTAAGTGTTATGGATCAGGTAAATGACAGGTGAATGATAATTGTTAGGAATGGATACATTTGCGGGACTATGAGGACCTACAGTGAATATCACATTTGCTTCAATCCCAAATTCCCAACCCCCACATTTCAGGCATCCAAACCGGATATACAAGTAACAAAAATTCATCTCCAATTGTCTGAAAATATGTATTAATTTTATAATTTTTATTTTATTTTCCAGGTCAGTTGCCCTCCATCACCACTCCACGTAAGTGTTTTATTCTTCTATCAGATCACAATGGTGGAAGTCCTGTGGATTATTTTATACTTGTACAATATAATGTGATGATCATATCATTGATTGTTTGCTTTAGAGGAGGGCCAAGTGTTATGGCCAGGGAAGGGACGGGTGAATAATAATTGCGAGGGATGGGTTAGAGTTGGGGGACCATGAAGGCCTACAGTGATTATCACATTTGTGTCAATCCCAAATTCCCAACCCCAAATTTCAGACATTCAAACCGGACATACAAGTAACAAAGAATCGTCTCAATGTGTCTGATAATATGTATTTATTTTATAATTTTTATTTTATTTTCCAGGTCTGTTTTCTAACGCCATCACCACTCCTCGTAAGTGTATATTATAATGTGATGCTCTTATCATTGATTGGTTGCTCTTGTTATACATTTTATGTAGTGAGGAGTAAACCAGCCAAGATTCTGTACACTTGTGTCCTATTTGTGTCCCTCAATACAAATCTAGAGAGGTTTCCTAAAGGGAATATTCTAGAGGAAAGTGTGTTCTATACCTGTATGAAGACTCACATACCTTCCCGAGACCTCATGAAACCCCCAAACCTAGGTTGCTATAATAAACCAATGTCTACAAGACCCTTAAGTTGAACACTTGAGCCAACTCCTCCTTGCTCCTGCCAATTGGCTGATAAACTGCCCTTCAGATATATGATCCAATTAGATGTTAAGAGTCAGGTAAGAACAACCCTATGCCCTGGGAAAAATTTTAAATATTAAAGTTTAAACTTTAGAGGTTGACTAAATGTTATGGCCAGGCAAGGGACAGGTGAATGATAACTACTGGGGATGGGTTAAAGTTGGGAACCATAAGAGACTACAGTGAATATCTCATTTGCTTCAATCCCAAATTCCCAACCCCCAAATTTCAGACATTCAAACAGGACATACAAGTCACAATAAATTATCTCAATGTGTCTAATGATATGTATTCATTTAATATGTTTTATTTTATTTTCCAGGTCCATTTTCTACCTCAACCATCACCACTCCTCGTTAGTGTTTTTTTCTTCTATCAGATCACAATGGTGGAAGTCCTGTGGATTATTTTATACTTGTACAATATAATGTGATGATCGTATCATTGATTGGTTGCTTTAGAGGTGGGCCAAGTGTTATGGCCAGGGAAGGGACGGGTGAATGATAATTGCGAGGGATGGGTTAGAGTTGGGGGACCATGAAGGCCTACAGTGATTATCACATTTGTTTCAATCCCAAATTCCCAACCCCAAATTTCAGACATTCAAACCGGACATACACGTAACAATAAATCATCTCAATGTGTCTGATAATATGTATTCATTTTATATTTTTTATTTTATTTTCCAGGTCCGTTTTCCACCATCACCACTCCTCGTAAGTGTTTCATTCTTCTATCAGATCACAATGGTGGAAGTCCTGTGGATTATTTTATACTTGTACAATATAATGTGATGATCATATCATTGATTGGTTACTCTTGTTGTACATTATATATGGTGAGGAGAAAACCAACCAAGATGTCCCTCAATACACATCTAGAGAAGTTTCCTAAAGGGAATATTCTAGAGAAAAGTGTTTCCTATACCTGTATGAAGACTCACATACCTTCCAGAGACCTCATGGAACTCCCAACCCCAGGTTTCTATAATAAACCAATATCTACGAGTCCCTGAAGTTGAACACTTGAGCCAACTCTTTCTTGAACCTGACAATTTAATGATAAAACTGTCCTTCAGAGATATGAGCCAATAGGATGTAAGAGTCAGGAGGGAACAGCCCTGAGCTCCGGGAAGAATTTTAGCTGTCAAGGGTTAAACTGTAGAGGTGGGCTAAGTGTTATGGTCTGGTAAAGGACAGGTGAATGATAATTGTTAGGAATGGATACATTTGGGGGACTATGAGGACCTACAGTGAATATCACATTTGCTTCAATCCCAAATTCCCAACCCCCACATTTCAGGCATCCAAACCGGATATACAAGTAACAAAAAAATCATCTCTACTTGTCTGATAATATGTATTAATTTTATAATTTTTATTTTATTTTCCAGGTCCGTTTTCCACCACCACTTCACGTAAGTGTTTTATTCTTCTATCAGATCACAATGGTGGAAGTCATAGGTGTGCGCACAGGGTGTACCAGGTGTGCCTAGGCACACCCTAATCACCCTGTGTGGCAAAAATTCCCCCTGTTTAACCCTCTGATATTTCACCAAAGCCCTCTAATGGACCTTCTAAAAACAATGTAAAAAAGTTAAAAAAATGTAATTGTAAGAAAGAATACAGGATAAAATAAAATTAAAGGATAAAATAAAAATAAAAACTACTGACACCATCAGTATCTATACATATGCATACATGTGTTTGAGCTTTGAGGTGCACACCCTAATGCAATAGGCTGTGCACACCTATGGTGGAAGTCCTGTGGATTATTTTATACTTGTACAATATAATGTGATGATCGTATCATTGATTGGTTGCTTTAGAGGAGGGCCAAGTGTTATGGCCAGGGAAGGGACAGGTAAATGATAATTGCGAGGGATGGGTTAGAGTTGGGGGAACATGAGGACCTACAGTGATTATCACATTTGTGTCAATCCTGAATTCCCAACCCCAAATTTCAGACATTCAAACCAGACATACAAGTAAGAAAGAATCATCTCAATGTGTCTGATAATATGTATTCATTTTATATTTTTTATTTTATTTTCCAGGTCCGTTTTCCACCACCACCATTACCACTCCTCGTAAGTGTTTTATTCTTCTATCAGATCACAATGGTGGAAGTCCTGTGGATTATTTTATACTTGTACAATATAATGTGATGATCATATCATTGATTGGTTGCTCTTGTACATTATGTATGGTGATTAGTGAACCATCCAACATTCCGTACACTTTTCTCCTGTTTTTTTTTTTTTCACAATCCAAGGTTTATTAGAACAAATGTAAGATTGTACAACAAGCAATGTAAAGTAACATTCATCTAAAGCATACATTGAATAACTTGATTAGCAAAAATAACGGTTCATATCTTATAAGGTGAACTTGTATATGACACAAATTGAAATGGGGAGAAAAGGAACAGAGGCGATATATAAGCAAAGGGTAAGTGGTTGGGAGGGGGAAAGGGGTAGGGAAGGGGGGGGGGACAAGTGAGAGGGGCAACATAGTAGGCACAATCATTTCACATTTAGATTTCTTAGTAGATATTATGTTCTGCAGTAGTTAAAGAACAAAACTTTCAATAACAGGCCTCGAGGCTAAGGTCCTTGACAACCATCTTAACAAGGAGAAAGCGATTCATACTCTTTTGTATATGTGAAAGCCACCCATGGAGACCAGACCTCAATGAAAGCGGAGCTACGTTCATTTTTCATGGCCACTAGTTCCTCCATCTTGTACGTATATCTCACTTTATTCAGCCAATCTCTGACCCCTGGGACTTTATCTGATTTCCAGTATAATGGAATCAAGGATTTTGCTGCTGTGAGCAGGTGTCTGGTTAGGGACGTTTTATAGCGCTTAATTGAGAAGGGATTGATATGCAGCAAACACGCTGCAGCATCCAAAGTAAGTTTCGTATCAGTTATGTGCTTGATCCATGAGGTTACATCATCCCAGAAACTGTGGATCAGGGGGCATCCCCACCAAATGTGTAGGAAGGTGCCTGTGTCGGTTTTACAACGCCAGCAGGTGTCAGAGATCGTCTGGGACCATGCATGAGCTTTCACAGGGGTAATATACCATTGCGTAAGAATCTTGTAGGAAGTTTCCTGGTGTTTGGTACTCAAAGAGCATTTGTGTGCGAATATGCAGGCCTTTTCCCACTGTCGGTCAGTAATTTGTCTATCTAGATCTCTCTCCCATTTCTCCTTGTGCCTGCTCGTGCTCAGAGAGTCCCGCGAATTTAGCCATTTGTATGCCATAGAAGTGGTTTTAGTGACAGGAGACCTCTTGAGGCAGAGTTCTTCTAGATGTGTTAGCCTCTGAGTGTAAGAAGTTGTGTGGCTGCCATTCAACAGGAAACCCTGGAGCTGCAAGTAGAACCACGGAGTAGGTGCAGAATTACCAAATTCGGACTGGAGAGAGGGAAGAGATTTAACCAAATTTCCTGACATGCAGTGGGTGTCAGGAATCTTTTGGGGGGAGTAGGGAGTGGAAGCAACCTTTGGTTTTGCCCCGGAGGGAAGTCAGGGTTCCCCATGAGTGGCGTCAGGGGACCTGGGACCGAAGCTAAGTCATATGTGTCAGCTAATTTGTGCCAGATTTTTAAAGTGTTGGCTATCAGAGGGTTGGTGGCGTTTTTGAAGGATTTAGAGTGAATGGTCCAGGGGTAGTAAAGGAGAGGTTGTGGGGAAGAGGTTAATTCCAGCTGCACCCAATCTTTGTTGGGGCCATTACAGTGCCAATCTATTACCCTAGTAATGTGAGAAGCAAAATGATATTTCTTGAAATCTGGAAGGCCCAGGCCTCCGCTGCTTTTGGAAAATTCAAGAGTTTCCAGTGAGATTCTCGATTTTTTATTTGACCAAAGAAATCCCCGTTGGGCTGATTGTAGCTTGGCAAAAAAGGAGTTCGGGATATGAATTGGGAGGGCATTGAAGAGGTACAGTAAGCGAGGAAGCACCACAATCTTCAAGATGGCTGCCCTTCCGAACCAGGAGCAGAATTTGGAGTTCCACTTCTTCAGGTCTCCGGAGATCGCATTCAGTAGTGGTAGAAAGTTAGTCTTGAACAAGGAGTCTAGATCAGGTGTGAGTTTGATTCCCAGATACCTCATTGAATCCTTTTCCCACTTGAATTTAAAGTTTTGTTTAAGTGAGTTGAGTCTGTCTGGGGGGAGGTTAAGGTTTAATGCCTCGGACTTGGTTGGGTTGACCTTAAAGTTTGAAATAAACCCGAATGTTTTAAATATTTTGGATAGGTTCGGCATGGAGATGTGTGGTTGGGTAACAAAGAATAGGAGGTCGTCCCCGTATGCCGCCAATTTAAATTCTCTATCTCCAATGGTAAGGCCTCTAACATCAGGTGAAAGGTTAACGGTCCGAATTAAAGGTTCCAGGGATAAAATAAAAAGAAGAGGGGACAGGGGGCAGCCTTGGCGAGTGCCATTCCATATGTTAATGGGGTTGGATAGAATAGAGTTAACTTTAATCTGAGCGGTTGGGTTTTGGTAGAGGGCCTTAATCCAATTTGCGATATTCCCATTAAGACCTATATGTGAGCATGTTGCGAACAGGTAGTCCCAAGAAATCCTATCAAAGGCCTTCTCCGCGTCAGTGGACAGGAGAAGGCCCTCGGTTTTCGAGATATGTGTGTAATGGATCAAGTTTAAAGATTTAGTTATGTTGTCTCTCGCCTCCCTGCCGGGCATAAAGCCAACCTGTTCAGGGCCTATGATTCTGGACAGGAGGGGTTTGAGTCTATTGGCTAGGATTTTTGCTAATATTTTTATGTCCAAATTCAAGAGGGATATGGGCCTGTAGTTTGCAGCTTCAGTATGGTCCTTGTCAGGTTTTGGCACTACAGCTATGTGGGCCGAGAGTAGGGATCTAGAGTCATGCATTTGCTTTTCCAGGTGGTTTAGGGCTTTAAGTAGGGGATCAGTGAGGGTGAGAGAGTACGTTTTGTAATATTGTGACGTGTAACCGTCGGGCCCTGGGCTCTTCCCCGACTTCAGGTCCTTAATTGTTTGTTGTACTTCGGTGATAGTAATGGGTTCATTTAGTTTGGAAATATCCTCGGGAGGGAGCGAAGGGAGTTTGCTATCAGTCAAAAATTGTCGTATCGTGTCTTCTTTGGAGGTGTGAATGTGGGTTGGCTTGTGTTGGGGTGGGAGGTCATACAGGCCTGCATAAAAATCATGAAAAATCGTGGCTATTTTTTCAGAGGCGTGTTCGAGAGTGCCAGAGCTATTTCGAATCGAAAAAATTTGATTCGCCAATGTGGCATCTTTAAGGGCTCTGGCCAGATTTTTCCCCCCCTTGTCTCCCTTTTCATAAAAGATGTTTTTTTTGAAAAACAAAGATTTTTGGGCTTGGAAGGTCAGTATTTGTGTGAGGGATTTCCTATGTCTGGTCAGATCATCCAACACTGCGTCAGAGAGTGATTTCTTATGGAGTGTCTCAAGTGAGGCTATGGTGTTTGAAAGGCGTGTGATCTCGTCTGTCCATTCTTTTTTGCGCCTTGCTCCCCAACTGATGAATTCAGCCCTTATAACACTTTTGTGCGCCTCCCAGTTGTTGAGTGGGTCCGTATCAGAGTCTTTGTTTAGCCTGAAGTATGTGTCAATAGAGTCTTTAATACTGTCATGAATAACCTGGTCTGTAAGCAAAGAGGCGTTAAGCCTCCAGTTAAACTGCGATCTTTGTTTAGTTCCTAGTGTTAACGTGACGGCTACCGGGGCGTGGTCAGAGAATGCGATGACGCCTATTTCGGCCCTTGAGAGTGCCTGAAGATTCCTTTGAGAAACAAAAATTAAATCTAGTCTAGAATATTTCTTGTGGGGGGGAGAATAGAAAGAGTAGTCCTTATCTGTGGGGTGCAGGAGTCCAGAGAGGGAGATAATGGGATATTAAAGTCTCCTCCCAGTACAATACAACCCTCTGCGAACCATTTGAGTTCCGAGATAATTTTGGTGCAGAATGTAATATGGGCAGAATTAGGGAAATACCCATTTGCCAGGGTGACTGGTGTGCCCCCCCAAGAACCTTTGAGAAAGAGGAATCTACCCTCTGGTTCGGCCAATTGGCTGGAGACTTCAAATTGGGCCCGCTTACTCAGTATAATAGAAACTCCTTTAGTTTTTGCTAGGGGGTTTGTGGCGTGGAATGCCTTGGTAAAGAAGTTGTTAGTAAGTTTAGGGGGGTTTGGTCCTTTGAAGTGGGTTTCCTGAAGGAAGATTACTGCAGGGTTTGTTTTTTTGAGTTCTCTTAGAAGCTTTGCCCTTTTCTCGGGTACATTGAGGCCATTAACATTGTGGGAAATGATTGTAGGTGTCTTGCCTAAGTGGGAGTAGGACATCTTAAGGGAGGGAAAGGTAGAGGTATTAGTGAGAGATACCAGCAGGGATGTGCTGTGTGGGGGATGGAAATTAAGGATGGAGGTTAGGTCTGGGTGGGGTGGGGAAATCAGGTAGGGGGGGGAGAGGGGAGAGGAGAGCTATGTGTATGTGAGCCAAAAGGGGCTTGCAGAAAAGTAGAGATCTTGCTCTGGATATCGCTTATAAAAGCGCAGAGATATCAGGTGTCACTATGTGTGCACCTTTGGTGTCTCTAGTGGGGGAAAGTGGGAGGTGTCAAAGTGGATATGCAAAGTTGAAAAAGTCTATAAACGTGTATGTCAAGGAACGTGAAGTTCCAGGGAGAAAGTATTAATAGCATCTTTAAGCAAGTATGCATTACAACCCGATGTAGGTACACCAAGCAAACTATTGTAAGAAACTGCTGTGTAGAACCAACCAAGGTAACATAAAACAGAAATTAACATTTCCCCAGGGGTACCCGTATGGGGAACAGCCCCATGCTTGCATCTTAACATAACTATCATTTGAGTTCAGAAGCGATATAACCGCTCTTTTTTTTTTTCCTCTTGTCTCTCCTCCGGCTTAAACTTATCCGGGAGCAGGAGATGGAGTCAATAAAAGTAACATCCCTGAACGCTAAAGGACTGAATGTCCCAGAAAAACGTAAGATGTTGTTAAAGGACTTAAGGAGCTGGGGGACAGATGTGGCCTACGTACAGGAGACCCACTTCAGGGAAGGGAACCTCCCATTTTTGCAGAACAGATTCTTCCCATGCGTATACCACGCAATGAATCGGGAAGCGAAGTCGAAGGGGGTAGCAATTTTGATCTCCAATCGAGTGGTATGGACGCTACAAGACAAACGCCTAGACCCGAATGGTAGGTTCCTTTACCTGAAGGGGAGTATAGGAGGTGTCAAAGTAACCCTGGCCACTATGTATGTACCAAATACTAAACAAGATGTATTTATTAGGAGAGCCCTTGTATGAATGAATGAATGAATGAAAACTTGTATAGCGCGGCACATGCGAACTGAATCGCCTCTGGGCGCTTGTTGTTCCTGTCTCCTTTGATATCAAAAGAGAAAAGTCTTGACCTTTTTCCTAAATGCTAGGTGGTTCTCCTCCAACCGAATGGTGGTTGGTAAAGCGTTCCATAGTCTGGGACCTTGGATCGCGAATCTTCTTTCTCCTTTGGACTTGAAGTTGGCTTTCGGAACCTGGAGCAGGTTCTGATTCGTGGATCGCAAAACGCGATTGGGATTATGCGCTTTTATTATTTCGCATAAATAAAGGGGGGCATTCCCATAGACACATCTATGCGTAAGACAGAGAGCTTTAAAAGCAATTCTGTCTTTAACTGGCAGCCAATGAAGGGCTCTCAGAGAAGGTGAGATGGATTCCCACGGTTTTTTCCCAGTCACAAGTCTGGCGGCCGTATTCTGAACGACTTGCAGACGAGCGATTTGGTACTTGGGGAGGCCGAGGTAAAGGGCATTTGCATAATCCAGCCTGGAGTTTACAATTGCTCCCACCACGACCGCTAAATCTTCTTTAGGGATGAACGGAGTGAGTCTGCGTAGTAGGCGCAGTAGATGGTGAGATCCGCTGACTACTGACCCTATTTGAGCGTCCATTGTCATAAAGGAGTCAAAAATGACCCCTAGGCTTTTGACTTTGGCGCTAGGGGTGATGATTCTGCCCAAAATAGGCGGGGGGGTCCACGCTGTTGAAAGTTGATTCCTGCGCTTGGCGTGAAACAGAAGAAGTTCTGTTTTTGCTCCATTGAGTTTAAGGTAACTCTTTGTCATCCAGTCCTCTATCAAAGAGAGACATGTCTCTAGATTGAGGTGGTGATCCTGTCTGTTGCAGATACGGAAATACAGTTGCGTATCATCTGCATATGAGTGGTAGAGCAGTTTTTGGCTGCTGATAATCTCAAAAAGAGGACGAAGATATATGTTAAACAGCACTGGTGACAGAGGCGATCCTTGAGGGACTCCGCATGTTACTGTGCGTTTTTCCGACGTAAAAGGTCCTAACTTCACTGTTTGCGATCGGTTTTCCAAAAAAGAGGAGAACCAGGATAAATCGCTTTCTGCGACTCTGGCTACTTCAGCAAGCCGAGTCAGTAACAGTTTGTGGTCTACAGTGTCGAAAGCTGCACTTAGGTCCAACAGAACCAGGAGACAAGATTCTCCTTCGTCTGCGGCCTTGAGAACATCGTCCCATACTTTCAGCAATGCTGTTTCCGTCCCATGTCCGGGACGGAAGCCTGATTGCAATGGGTCAAGTAGCTTGTAGGTATCTAGATGCAGTTGCAGCTGTTGTACCACTACTTTCTCCATTATCTTAGAGAGTACGTTGAGGCTTGTTATGGGACGGCGGTGGAGTGGGTCCTTGGGGTCCAGGGAGGGTTTCTTCAGGATGGGTTGGATTATACCCTCTTTCAACTGTGAGGGCACTATGCCCTCCAAGAAAGACTGGTTGATAAGCTGCGTGGTTGTAGAGTTGGCCGAATTCACAGAGGGTAAGTTGATCCTGGGGGGGGGATTTTAATATCACCCTGGACCCCAGGCTTGACACATCATCAATCTCAGGGAATATCAGAAAGGGGATAATACGAAAATTACACGAAGTACAGCTGGTAGATGCTTGGAGGATTTTACACGCAGATGAAAAAGACTATACTTTCTTCTCCAGCTCGCACCAGAGATACTCCCGTATAGACCTTTTTCTGATCCCTCATTTCCTGATTACATCAGTTACGGAGATAACAATAGGGAACATAACGTGGTCAGATCATGCCCCGATAAGTCTGTGTCTCTCCCTCTCCAATGAGGTATTTGCCCAGGACAAATGCTGGCGTTTGAATGAGAGTCTGCTGCAAAACCCAGAGGTTAAAACAGATGTCGCCAAGGAGATTGCGGCGTACTTTCAGGTCAACGACACGCCAGGGAGTGACTTGGGAATGGTGTGGGAGGCACACAAGACGGTTATCAGAGGTGTTTTGATAAAACATGGATCATATCTGAAAAAAAAACGGGAGAAACAGATCAGGGAAATATTAGCGGAGATTCAGAGACTGGAAATCCAACATAAAAAAATACAACTACCTGCAGTTGGGAGAGAACTAGGACAATTGAGAAGGCAGATTTCAGAGATTATGCGATTTAAAGCTAAGGCAGTCATACAAAGAGGTAGAAAGGCGAACTATGAGTTGGGGGATAAATGTAGTAAACTACTGGCAGGGAAACTTAAGGAAAAGAACAGGGCAATATACATCCCGCAAGTTAAGGGGAAAGAGGGACAACTAGTAAAGAAACCAAGAGATATAGCCCAGACATTTGAGGAGTATTATTCCTCATTATACAATTTGAAGCCAGTGGGTGACATACAGGCGGGAGTAAAGGAGTACCTTTCAGCAGCAGGAATGCCGAGACTGCCATCCCCAGCCCAGCTCCAACCATGGGTAACACAACTAGTAGACTTAGATCAGGTAGGGTTTGTCCCTGGACGAGAGGCCAGGGACAATACGATTAAAATGCTTAACCTGATATACTATGTCGGAGAGAAAAAAATTCCCTGCGTATTTCTGAACACTGATGCAGAAAAGGCGTTCGATAGGGTGAATTGGCGGTTCCTGGAAGAAGTACTGAGACAGGTGGGGTTGGGAGATCGGATGGTTAGATGGATCATGAGTGTGTACACGAACCCACAGGCCTCAGTAAGAGTCAATGGAGTATTATCATCCCCCTTTAAGATCAGGAACGGTACGAGGCAGGGATGCCCCTTATCACCGCTGTTGTTCGCTATCTCATTAGAACCACTACTAAACAAAATCCGCCAAAACCCGGATATTCAGGGGATACAGATGGGAGAACGGACACACAAGGTGGCAGCGTATGCAGATGATCTGCTCTTTTCAGTGACCAATCCCCATGTCTCACTCCCTAACCTAATAAGAGAAATTGAGATCTATGGGAAAATATCCAATTTGAAAATCAATAACACCAAATCTGAAGCAATGACTGTAGCGGTCCCAGGGCCCATGGGAGAGGTAATAAAACAAAATTTCAGGTTTAAGTGGGAAAAGGCCCTAAAATATCTGGGGACATACATTCCAGCAAATATTAGGAATACCTATGCGCTGAACTTCCCCCCACTATATAATGCAATTCGGATATTGTTAGACAAATGGGGGCATGGGCTGCATTCGTGGTTTGGGAGAGGAAGTATAGTGAAAATGTGTATCCTACCAAAGGTGCTGTACTTATTCCAGGCTCTGCCAATTTCCATCCCGGCAATCTTTCTCCGACAGGTGAATTCCTTGTTCATGAAGTTTATATGGGCAGGGAAACGAGCCAGAATCAAAAGAGACTTAGTGAGAATGCCAAAGAGTTTAGGGGGGATGGCAGTCCCAAATATAGTAAAATACTACAGAGCAACACACCTGACAAGGCTGGTAGATTGGTGTAGACATGGGAAATGCAAAAGATGGGTAGACATAGAGCAATATGTAAGCCCGATCCCATTGAATAGAGCACCCTGGTGCTATGAAGTACTCCCGAGATACATCAAGAGACACCCTATAATAGGGACTACATTACAAATCTCAGCAAAAATATGTGGAAACAAGAATCTCTCACCAGGCAAATCACCTTTGCTACCTATAATAGGAAACCCTAATTTTACACCTGGGATGGAAAGGGATATTGTTGGAAAGTTTAGAGAGAAAGGCCTTTGTCAGGCCTCAGATTTTGTGAGGTCAGGCCTGTGGCCTTCCATTGGGGAATTAATGGAGGTTGGAGGACCATTTGAGCTTGCAATGTGGCAGGCGCTGCAGGTAAGCCACTTCTTAAGATCATTGGGTCCAGCAATGGAATTTCAAAGACAATTGACAATACTAGAGAGAAGTTGTAGTGCGGTGGAGCCACTCCCAAGAGTGTTATCCAAAATGTATGGGTTTCTGAATACGCCCTCGGAAGACTTTGTGATGCCGAGCATCAGTAAATGGGAAAGAGATCTGGGGAGAACCTTTACCCCAACCCAGCATAAACAAATAATCTTCCTGGCACTAAATTCCTCGGTGTGTTCAAAAACCCAAGAAGCTAACTACAAACTCCTCACACAGTGGTACTATACCCCAGAAAGGCTACACAAATTTGATAATGAAGTAGAGGGAAAATGTTGGAGGTGTGGTGAAGAACAGGGAACTCTCTTACACATTTTTTGGTCGTGTCGAAATGTGAGACAGTACTGGGGAGAGGTAAGGAGAATCTCCCAAAATTTTTTTGAAGACGTGATCCCAGATGACCCTGCCTTCTTCCTGCTGCATGTCTCACAGATGCCGGTGCAGAGGTATAGGAGGTTGGTAGTGTGTCACCTGATCAACGCGGCAAGGGCGGGAGTTATCCTGAGGTGGAGAGACCTACGGCCCCCCTCGGTTACAAGCTGGCTTATCAGGGCCCAGGAAGTAGGAGCTATGGAAGACTTGGTTCTTTCTGCTCAAAACAGGAGGACACAGTATAAAGAAACCTGGGCAGGATGGAATCAATTTATTAGATCAGAAGAGGGGAAGAGGCTCCTTGAGTAGAGGTAGGGGGAGAGACAGGAGGAGATGGGGAATGGGCTCCCCTTTCTTATTTATTCGTGGGGTTGTTTTTTTTTGGGTTGGTGGGGGAGGGGGGGTAGAATAAGGGAAAAAAGGAGTAGGATCGGAAAGGTATTGATCAATATTGGAAGTATGATGTATCACAAGTTATGTATATCTTGGTCTGTAAATGTATGGTATCGGTGAGATTTTGTTATATCCTATTTTTGAAAAATTTAAAATAAAAGATAAGTAAAAAAAGATATAACCGCTCTGTCAATGGTATCCAAACAAAGTGTAAGACAACTTATCTGCTCTAGAAAAAATGTCCAAAAAGAAAACCCGGATCAGCAGTAGTCTTCTCGCACATGGGGACAGCTTGTGTCCTTCCCCGATCTCCATGGACCTGTGAAAATAAAAGATTAACTGGACAAACAGGTTGCATGCTGAGGATGTCATTCGCGATGTGCTCAACCAAGTCCAGGGTCAATCTAATGCAGGATCAGTAGTGGATCAGTGGCGGGCAATAAAGTCATGGGGTGTACAGTAGCAGCATGGTTCCACACATCGTTGAATCAGCAGGGGATGGGGGGAATGTAGGAGATGAGCATAGAAGGCAAACAGGGATTTGCGAGCTGATATAGAGTCGGGTCAGCTCGATTTTGTGGATGCGAAAATATGGGTAATCGGTGAGCAGAGAACCCCAGCTGTCGGTTAGGCTGAACATACCAAGACTCTGTCCATAGAGACCAGCCCTGGTCAGGGTTTGTGCTGCGGGGTTTAAACGGGGAGTGAGAGATCCGTGGCATCGCTGTTCTAGGAGCCATTGAGGGCAACGGATAGTTCAGTGGGTTTACCCGCACGTCCATCTCATCCGATTGGGAACGGTAGTGCGGTCCGTATGGGAGAAGTGTTCGTGGAGCAATATCGAGTTCCCGGAGAGGTTGTAGCAAGATCAGCTTGTCCGCAATACCACTGTCAACTGTCACAGATCTTCTCTAGGGGAGCATAGAATTGACACTGCAATCAAAAGTTCAGAGCAGGTTGTAGAGAACCAAAAACATGAAGGCAGATCTATGGAGCCCAGCGGGCACTGTCCTGGGGAAGAATGCAAAGAAAAAGACGTTCACGGTTGAGAGCTGGGGGTTAACCCCACGACCATCACATCCTGGGGCTTTTAGCAGCCGGGGAGCTGTATTCATTCCAACCCGCATTCCTCCTGGGGGTTCCGTGCCTGTAGGGGGATTTGGCGGGGAAAGGGCCCTGTTTGGCTGAATAGTTGTTGATTTCTGGTGGTAAACGAAATTCCGCATTCCAATCAGGCAGTTCCACCGGGGCAATTTGCACAGATTCGCAGAATTTCTGAAGCTCGTCAGGGGTCTTAAGCAGGTATTGTCTGCCGTTATATGAGGTTTGTAGCGCAATCGGGAACTTCCATCTATACGGCAGACCCTTTCCTCTTAGAGCCTCCAGCAGTGGGCGCAGGGCTCTCCTGTTTTGCAGCGTTATGGGAGACAGGTCTTGGAATAGCTGTATGGTGGATTCATTAAAGTTAATTTGGTCCTTTTGTCTGGCCTTCCGCAATATGTCTTCTTTCAGATTGTAGTTTGGCATGCAGCAAATTATATCTCGTGGCGGGCTGTCATCTGGAGCTTTAGGCCTCAGGGCCCTGTGCGCCCTATCAAACTTGATGGGTGAGGCCTCGGGCCTATCCAGGAGGCCATTGAAGATGGATGTAAGGACGGGTTTGATTTGGTCAGGGGCGACGGACTCGGGGACCCCCCTCACCCTAACATTATTCCTGCGTCCCCTGTTATCCAAATCTTCTAATTGTCTGTTCATGGTTATCAGGTGAGTGGAGTGAGCCATCGCTATGTCATCGAACCTCACCATGGCCCTGTCCCTCCGTTTGCCTGCCCTATCATGTATCGCCATCTGCTCTGAAAGTCTCAGGAGTTCAGACTTAATGTACGTGATGGCCGTTGCAAAGGACTGTTTAATGTCCGCCGCTATGTCGGTCATGATAGCGTAGTTCAGCGGGTGATCGTTAGGTATGTTACCTCGTGATAAGCCTTCCGAGGCTGGGAGCGAGATCTCATCGTCCTCCTCTATGCCCTCTCCGTCTCCGCCGTGCTCCGAGCTGCGGTTCAGCGCCATCTTGGGACTCTTGCTGCTCCCGCCGAAGCTAAATCTCACCAGGTTCGCTTGAGTAAGTTTCCCCTTCGGCGTGCCTTTTGAGCGCAGGGAGCGACTGTAGTGTCCTTTCTTTGTAAGGCTGGACATTTTTGGCCGCAAGAACGGGTTGCAATGAGGCTTCCTTTCTCCCTAAAAGACGGAGCTCCTCTAGAACGCAGCCATCCACCTCGCGCGCCAAGCCACGCCCCCTTTTCTCCTGTTTTTGTCCATCAATACAAGTCTAGAGAAGTTTCCTATAAGTATATGAGTATAAAGACTCACATACCTTGCAGGAACCTCATAAAAAACACCCAACCCCCGGTTGCTATAAAAGGCCAATATCTACAAGACCGTGAAGTTGAACATTGAGCCAACTTCTCCCTGTTCCTGCCAATTGGCAGATAAAATTGCCCTTAAAAGGCATGAACCAATAAGATGTAAGAGTCAGGAAGGTACAACCCTGAAATCCGGAAAAAAGTTTCAGTTTTAAGAGTTAAACTTTACAAGTTTACTACCACTTTCAGGGTTAAACTTTAGGAGTGAGATAACAGTTATGTCCAAGTAAGGGACAAACAAGTGATAATTGTTAAGGAAGGGTTAAAGTTGGGGGACTATGAGGACTTACAGTGATTATCACATTTGCTTTAATCTCAAATACCCAACTCCCACATTTCAGGCATCCAAACCGGACATACAAGTAACAAAGTATTGTCTCAATGTGTCTGATAATATGAATTCATTTTATAATTTATATTTTAATTTTCAGGTCCGTTTTCCACCACCACCATCACCACTCCTCGTAAGTATTTTATTCTTCTATCAGATCACAAGGGAGGAAGTCCTGTGGATTATTTTATACTTGTACAATATAATGTGATGATCATATCATTGATTGGTTACTCTTGTTGTACATTATATATGGTGAGGAGAAAACCAACCAAGATGTCCCTCAATACACATCTAGAGAAGTTTCCTAAAGGGAATATTCTAGAGAAAAGTGTTTCCTATACCTGTATGAAGACTCACATACAGGACCTCATGAAACTCCCAACCCTAAGTTTCTATAATAAACCAATATCTACAAGACCCTGAAGTTGAACACTTGAGCCAACTCTTTCTTGAACCTGACAATTTAATGATAAAACTGTCCTTCAGAGATATGAGCCAATAAGATGTAAGAGTCAGGAAGGAACAGCCCTGAGCTCCGGGAAGAATTTTAGCTGTCAAGGGTTAAACTTTAGAGGTGGGCTAAGTGTTATGGTCTGGTAAATGACAGGTGAATGATAATTGTTAGGAATGGATACATTTGGGGGACTATGAGGACCTACAGTGATTATCACATTTGCTTCAATCCCAAATTCCCAACCCCCACATTTCAGGCATCCAAACTGGACATACAAGTAACAAAGAATCATCTCCACTTGTCTGATAATATGTATTAATTTTATAATTTGTATTTTATTTTCCAGGTCCGTTTTCCACCACCACCATCATCACTCCACGTAAGTGTTTTATTCTTCTATCAGATCACAATGGTGGAAGTCCTGTGGATTATTTTATACTTGTACAATATAATGTGATGATCATATCATTGATTGGTTGCTTTAGAGGAGGGCCAAGTGTTATGGCCAGGGAAGGGACGGGTGAATAATAATTGCGAGGGATGGGTTAGAGTTGGGGGACCATGAAGGCCTACAGTGATTATCACATTTGTGTCAACCCTGAATTCCCAACCCCCACATTTCAGACATTCAAATCGGACATACAAGTTACAAAGAATCTTCTCAATGTGTCTGATAATATGTATTCATTTTATATTTTTTATTTTATTTTCCAGGTCCATTTTCTACCGCCATCACCACTCCTCGTAAGTGTACATTATAATGTGATGCTCTTATCATTGATTGGTTGCTCTTGTTATACATTTTATGTAGTGAGGAGTAAACCAGCCAACATTCTGTACACTTGTGTCCTATTTGTGTCCCTCAATACAAATCTAGAGAAGTTTCCTAAAGGGAATATTCTAGAGGAAAGTGTGTTCTATACCTGTATGAAGACTCACATACCTTCCCGAGACCTCATGAAACCCCCAACCCTAGGTTGCTATAATAAACCAATGTCTACAAGACCATTAAGTTGAACACTTGAGCCAACTCCTCCTTGCTCCTGCCAATTGGCTGATAAACTGCCCTTTAGATATATGATCCAATTAGATGTTAAGAGTCAGGGAGGAACAGCCCTATGCCCTGGGAACATTTTTAAATATTAAAGTTTAAACTTTAAAGGTTGGCTAAATGTTATGGCCAGGCAAGGGACAGGTGAATGATAACTACTGGGGATGGGTTAAAGTTGGGGAACCATAAGAGCCTACAGTGAATATCTCATTTGCTTCAATCCCAAATTCCCAACCCCCAAATTTCAGATATTTAAACAGGACATACAAGTCACAATAAATCATCTCAATGTGTCTAATGATATGTATTCATTTAATATGTTTTATTTTATTTTCCAGGTCCATTTTCTACCTCAACCATCACCACTCCTCGTTAGTGTTTTTTTCTTCTATCAGATCACAATGGTGGAAGTCCTGTGGATTATTTTATACTTGTACAATATAATGTGATGATCGTATCATTGATTGGTTGCTTTAGAGGTGGGCCAAGTGTTATGTCCAGGGAAGGGACAGGTGAATGATAATTGCGAGGGATGGGTTAGAGTTGGGGGACCATGAGGACCTACAGTGATTATCACATTTGTTTCAATCCCAAATTCCCAACCCCAAATTTCAGACATTCAAACCAGACATACAAGTTACAAAGAATCGTCTCAATGTGTCTGATAATATGTATTCATTTTATAATTTTTATTTTATTTTCCAGGTCCATTTTCTACCGCCATCACCACTCCTCGTAAGTGTATATTATAATGTGATGCTCTTATCATTGATTGGTTGCTCTTGTTATACATTTTATGTAGTGAGTAAACCAGCCAAGATTCTGTACACTTGTGTCCTATTTGTGTCCCTCAATACAAATCTAGAGAAGTTTCCTAAAGGGAATATTCCAGAGGAAAGTGTGTTCTATACCTGTATGAAGACTCACATACCTTCCCGAGACCTCATGAAACCCCCAACCCTAGGTTGCTATAATAAACCAATGTCTACAAGACCCTTAAGTTGAACACTTGAGCCAACTCCTCCTTGCTCCTGCCAATTGGCTGATAAACTGCCCTTCAGATATATGATCCAATTAGATGTAAGAGTCAGGGAGGAACAGCCCTATGCCCTGGGAACATTTTTAAATATTAAAGTTTAAACTTTAGAGGTTGGCTAAATGTTATGGCCAGGCAAGGGACAGGTGAATGATAACTACTGGGGATGGGTTAGAGTTGGGGGACCATGAGAACCTACAGTGATTATCACATTTGCTTCAATTCCCAACCCCAAATTTCAGACATTCAAACCAGATATACAAGTAACAATAAATCATCTAAATGTGTCTGATAATATGTATTCATTTTATAATTTGTATCTTATTTTCCAGGTCCGTTTTCTATCTCAACCATCACCACTCCTCGTAAGTGTTTTATTCTTCTATCCGATCACAATGGTGGAAGTCCTGTGGATTATTTTATACTTGTACAATATAATGTGATGATCATATCATTGATTGGCTGCTCTTGTTGTACATTATATATGGTGAGGAGTAAACCATCCAACATTCCGTACACTTTTCTCGTGTTTTTGTCCCTCAATACAAATCTAGAGAAGTTTCCTCAAGGGAATTTTATAGAGGTCAGGTGGTTCTTTACCTGTATAAAGACTCAAATACCTTGCAGGAACCTTATAAAAAAAACCTAACCCCCATTGCTATAATAGGCCAATGTCTACAAGACCGTGAAGTTGAACATTGAGCCAACTTCTCCCTGTTCCTGCCAATTTGCTGATAAAATTGCCCTTCAAAGGCATGAACCAATAAGATGTAAGAGTCAGGAAGGTACAACCCTGAAATCCGGAAAAAAGTTTCAGTTTTAAGAGTTTAACTTTACAAGTTTACTACCACTTTCAGGGTTAAACTTTAGGAGTGAGATAACAGTTATGTCCAAGTAAGGGACAAACAAGTGATGATTGTTAAGGAAGGGTTAAAGTTGGGGGACTATGAGGACCTACAGTGATTATCACATTTGCTTCAATCCCAAATACCCAACTCTCAAATTTTATTCGTCCAAACCGGACATACAAGTAACAAAGTATCGTCTCAATGTGTCTGATAATATGTGTTAATTTTATCATTTTTATTTTATTTTCCAGGTCCGTTTTCCACCACCACCATCACCACTCCTCGTAAGTGTTTTATTCAGATCACAATGGTGGAAGTCCTGTGGATTATTTTATACTTGTACAATATAATGTGATGATCATATTATTGATGCTTTAGAGGTGGTCTAAGTGTTATGGCCAGGGAGGGGACGGGTGAATTATAATTGCGAGGGATGGGTTAGAGTTGGGGGATCATGAAGGCCTACAGTGATTATCACATTTGTGTCAATTCCGAATTCTCAACCCCAAATTTCACACATAATCACAAATCACAGTCACAAAGTCACAAATAATCATCTCAATGTGTCTGATAATATGTATTCATTTTAATTTTATTTATTTTTTTCCAGGTCCGTTTTCTACAACCACCGCCACCACTCCTCGTAAGTGTACATTATAATGTGCTGCTCTTATCATTGATTGGTTGCTCTTGTTGTACATTATATATTGTGAGGTGTAAACCAGCCAAGATTCCGTACACTTTTGTTCTTTTTTTTGAATCTCAATACAAATCTAGAGAAGTTTCCTAAAGGGAATATTCTAGAGGAAAGTGTGTTCTATACCTGTATGAAGACTCACATACCTTCCCGAGACCTCATGAACCCCCCAACCCTTGGTTGCTATATTAAGCCAATGTCTACAAGACCTTGAAGTTGAACACCTGAGCAAACTCTTCCCTGCTCCTGCCAATTGGCTGATAAAACTGCCCTTCAGAGATATGAGCCAATAAGATGTAAGAGGCAAGAAGGATCAGCCCTCAGCTCCGGGAATAATTTTGGCTGTTAAGGGTTAAACTTTAGAGGTGAGCTAAGTGTTATGGCCAGGTAAAGGACAGTTGAATAATAATTGTTAGGAATGGATAAAGTTGGGGGACTATGAGGACCTACAGAGAATATCACATTTGCTTCAATTCCAAATTCCCAACCCCCACATTTCAGGCATCCAAACCGGACATACAAGTAACAAAAAATCATCTCAATGTGTCTGATAATATGTATTCATTTTATAATTTTTATCTTATTTTCCAGGTCCGTTTTCTACTTCAACCATCACCACTCCCAGTAAGTGTTTTATTCTTCTATCAGATCACAATGGTGGAAGTCCTACGGATTATTTTATACTTGTACAATATAATGTGATGATCATATCATTGATCGGTTCCTCTTGTTGTACATTATATATGGTGACGAGTGAACCATCCAACATTCCGTACACTTTCCCCTATTTTTGTCCCTCAATACACATCTAGAGAAGTTTTCTAAAGGGAATATTCTAGAGGAAAGTGTGTTCTTTACCTGTATGAAGACTCACATACCTTGCAGGAACCTCATAAAAAACACCCAACCCCCGGTTTCTATAATAGGCCAATGTCTACAAGACCGTGAAGTTGAACATTGAGCCAACTTCTCCCTGTTCCTGCCAATTGGCTGATAATATTGCCCGTCAAAGGCATGAACCAATAAGATGTAAAAGTCAGGAAGGAACATCCCTGAAATCCGGAAAAAAAAAATAGTTTTAAGAGTTTAACTTTACAAATTTACTACCACTTTAGGGGTTAATCTTTAGGAGTGAGATAATAGTTATGTCCAGGGAAGGGACAAACAAATGATAATTGTTAGGGATGGGTTAGAGTTCGGGGGCTATGAGGACCTACAGTGATTATCACATTTGCTTCAATCTCAAATACCCAACCCCCAAATTTCATTCATCCAAACCGGACAGACTGTACAAGTAACAAAGTATTGTCTCAATGTGTCTGATAATATGTATTCATTTTATAATTTATATTTTAATTTCCAGGTCCGTTTTCCACCATCACCACTCCTCGTAAGTGTTTTATTCTTCTATCAGATCACAATGGTGGAAGTCCTGTGGATTATTTTATACTTGTACAATATAATGTGATGATCAGATCATTGATTGGTTGCTCGTGTTGTACATTATATATGGTGAGGAGTAAACCATCCAACATTCTGTACACTTTTGTCCTATTTTTGTCCCTCAATACAAATCTAGAGGAGTTTCCTAAAGAGAATATTGTAGAGGAAAGTGTATTCTATACCTGTATGACGACTCACATACCTTGCAGAGCCCTCATGCAACCACCAACCCCAGGTTTCTATAATAAACCAATATCTACAAGACCCTGAAGTTGAACACTTGAGCCAACTCTTCCCTGCTCCTGCCAATTTAATGATAAAACTGCCCTTCAGAGATATGAGCCAATAAGATGTAAGAGTCAGGAAGGAACAGCCCTGAGCTCCGGAAATAATTTTAGCTGTCAAGGGTTAAACTTTAGAAGTGGGCTAAGTGTTATGGTCAGGTAAAGGACAGGTGAATGATAATTGTTAGGGATGGAAAAACTTGGGGGACTTTGACGACCTTCAATGATTATTGCATTTGCTGCAATCCCAAATTCCCAACCCCCACATTTCAGGCATCCAAACCGGATATACAAGTAACAAAAAATCATCTCCGCTTGTCTGATAATATGTATTAATTTTATAATTTTTATTTTATTTTCCAGGTCCGTTTTCCACTACCACTCCTCGTAAGTGATTTATTCTTCTATCAGATCACAATGGTGGAAGTCCTGTGGATTATTTTATACTTGTACAATATAATGTGATGATCATATCATTGATTGGTTGCTTTAGAGGAGGGCCAAGTGTTATGAACAGGGAAGGAATGGTTGAATGATAATTGCGATGGATGGGTTCTAGTTGGGGGACCATGAATGACATTCAAACCAGACATACAAGTCACAATAAATCATCTCAATGTGACTGATAATATGTATTCATTTTATCATTTTTATCTTATTTTCCAGGTCCTTTTTCTACCTCAACCATCACCACTCCTCGTAAGTGATTTTATTCTTCTATCAGATCACAATGTTGGAAGTCCTGTGGATTATTTTATACTTGTACAATATAATGTATCAGTAATTGGTTGCTCTTTTTGTACATTATATATGATGATGAGTAAATCATCCAACATTCCACACACTTTTGTCCTATTTTTGTCCCTCAATCCACCTTTAGATGAGTTTCCTAAATGGAATATTGCAGAGGAAAGTGTGTTCTATACCTGTATGAAGACTCACATATCTTCCTGAGACCTCATGAAGCCCCAACCCTTGGATGCTATAAAAAGCCAATATCTACAAGACCCTGAATTTGAACACTTGAGCCAACTCCTCCCTGCTCGATTAGTCAATGAATCTGCCCTTCAGAGATTATAATGTGAGAGTCTCAAAGAAACAGCCCTGAGATCTGAACCACAGGCCCATGTCATCATTGGTAGGCTTGTCTGGAAATGAACAGACATGGGATTTGCTCCTCTTGTCTGACTCAAAATGCGCTTCTTACACCTGTCATATGGTATGATGTCATAGAGCATCAGTAATAATTTTATAAAAAATAGGACCAGTTGATGTTGTACTGTAAATGTACTCATGGTAATAAAGTTTTGACTAAATCATATAATAAGAAAAATATCTGTGACATGTCATCTGTTTTGATTCCCTATAGAACCCAGTTCTCCCACCAACACTAGTAAGTTTTTTGTTTTTATCGTATATATCAGCCTAATAGTTATGGTGAACATGTAACCTTTGGTGTTAAAAAGGTAAAGTTTTAAGTTTTCATTGGACTTTGGGTTAGGGGTTAGGTTGCTTAAAGAGGAACCATGGACAAAATAAATGACATATACAGGGCAGTCTGTCAGTATAATCATTACATCAGGTATTGTTTTCCTAATCCCACCCCATAACATAGTTGTATCACATGTTGATCCTGCCAGTAGATCCATTGTTTTTTCCACTTCCTGTAACTGGCCATGGTATCTGTCAAAAGTGGAAGTTCCGAGAAGTCCTGATTACAGCAAAATGGTCAGCCAATCAATCAACCAGCAGGGGGCATTGAGTGGATGAAGGCACATCTTTCTGTACTACCCACAGGGGGGTGACCACACCTGTCAGTATTGAAAGCTGGTGGTCTCTCTATCATTGGAAGACCTCAGAGACAGCAAAAAATGGAGACCAACAGATAGTAATTCAAAAATTTCTAAAAGTAAAATCAAAAAGCGGACACAGCTACCTTTACGAGACAAAGAAGGAAATAATTACAGAACTTCAGTATTTGGGTTTACACACACTTTAATATTAGAGGAAGAGAGAAGATTACGTGTTTATGTTAGATAACTTTTAAGAGTTAATCTTTTACATTTAGTTAGGAGTTATTTGTTGGAGTCAAGCATCAGGATAAAATGAAAGTTAATGATCTTCTCCTCCCCGCCAGCTGCTAAATTGAAAAAAGTATGTGGCCGCTCGGGGCTCCGCTACCCTGCTGCGTCACTTATATACAGTACTCTGTGAATTAGAGAACTACAAATACCGACATCCTTAGCAGCTGTCGGATTGTAGTTCTCAATGAATTACCACGACACTGTGGAGCACCGTTGTGGTTCCTCATATGAGGTGCGAGGAAGCAGATACACTGACAGGTCTGCAGGAAACCTGCATAGCATCAGCGATCTGCTGGTCTTGGGTGCAATGCTTTATAGGTCCCTTCAACAAAAATATAATACATGTCACATTTTAAACCTACATTTATTATTTTTTTGTTAAAGGTGAACTTCTCCTTTAAGATTTAGGTCAGGGATGACACATAAGTGTTAAGGGTTAAACTTTAGAGGTGGTCTAAGTGTTATGGCCAGGGAAGGGACAGGTGAATGATAATTATTAGGAATGGATAAAGTTGGGGGACCATGATTATTACATTTGTGTCAATTCTAAATACCCAACACCCACATTTCAGACATCCAAACCAGACATACAAGTCACAATAAAGCATATGTATTAATTTTATCAATCTTTATTCTATTTTCCAGGTCGGATTCCCACCACTCCTGGTAAGTGATTTTATTCTTCAGATCACAATGGTGGAAGTCCTGTGGATTATTTTATACTTGGTTGCTCTTGTTGTACATTATATATGGTGATGTGTAATGAGTAAACCATCCTATTTCTGTCCCTCAATACACATCTAGAGAAGTTTCCTAACGAGAATATTGTAGAGGAAAGTGTTTTCTAGACCTGTATGAAGACTCACATACCTTCCCGAGACCGCAGGAAGTAACAGCCCTGACCGCCGGGAAGAATTTTTAGTGTTAAGGGATACATTTTAGAGGTGGGCCAAGTGTTGTGGCCAGGGAAGTGAGAGGTGAATGATAATTGTTAGGGATGGGTTAGAGTTGGGGGACCATGAGGACCTACAGTGATTATCACATTTGCTTCAATCCCAAATTCCCAACCCCCAAATTTCATAAACCCAAACCGGACATACAAGTAACCATGAATCATTTCAATGTGTCTAATAATATGTATTCATTTTTTTTTTCAGGTCTGTTTTCCAACACTACCATCACCACTCCTCGTAAGTGTCCACAATGGGGGAAGTCCTGTGGATTATTTTATACTTGTACAATATAATGTGATGATCGTATCATTGATTGGTTGCTCTTGTTGTACATTATATATGGTGATGAGCAAACCATCCAAGATTCTGTACACTGTTGTCATAATTTTGTCCCTCAATACACATGTAGAGATGTTTCCTAAACCCGTATGAAGACTCGCATACCTTGCAGAGACCTCATGAAACCCCCAACCCCAGGTTACTATAATAGGCCAATGTCTACAAGACCCACTTGGGCCAACTCCTCCTTGCTCATGTCCATTGGTCAATGAATCTGCCCTTTCATGTAAAGAACACCCTTGAGCTCTGAACAAGAGGCACATGTCATCATTTGTAGGCCTGTCTGGAAATCAGCAGACATGACATTTGCCCCACTATACCTGTATGAAGACTCGCATACCTTCCCGAGACCTCATGAAGCCCCCAACCCTTGGATGCTATAAAAAGCCAATATCTACAAGACCATGAAGTTGAACATTTGAGCCAACTCTTCTCATGTCGATTAGTCAATGCATCTGCCCTTCAGAAATTATAATGTAAGAGTCTCAAAAGAACAGCCCTGAGCTCTGAACCACAGGCCCATATCATCATTGGTAGGCTTGTCTGGAAATGAGCAGACATGGGATTTGCCCCTCTTGACTGACTCATAAAGCGCTCCTTACACCTGTCATATGGTATGATGTCATAGAGCATCACCAATCATTTTTTGAACAGACTAGTTGACTTTGTACTATAAATGTACTCATGGTAATAAAGTTTGACTATATGATATAATCAAAAAATATTTTTGGCCTGACATCTGTTTTTATTTTCTATAGAACCCAGTTCTCCCACCAACACTAGTAAGTAGTTTTGTTATTATCAATAAGCCTAATAGTTCAGGTGAGGATTTAATATTTGGTATTAAAAAGGTAACGTTTTAAGTTCTCATTTGACTTTGGGTTGGGGATCAGAAGGTGAAGTATAGGAGTTAGGTTGCCTAAAGAGGAACCATGGACAAAATAAATTACATATACAAGACAGTATATAAGTAGAATCATCACAGCAGGTTTTGTTTTCCTAAGTTCACCCATACCATTGTTTTATCACCTGTTGATCCTGCCAGTAGATACATTATGTTTCCTCTTCCTGTAACCGGCCAAGCTATCTGTCAAAAGTGGAAGTTCCGAGAAGTCCTGGTTACAGCAAAATAGTTAGAAGAAGTCCAGGTTTTAGCAAAATGGTCAGCCAATCAATCAATCAATCAATCAACCATCCAATTGAGTGGATGAAGGCTCAACTTCCTGTACTACCCACAAGAGGGTGACCACACTTTTACAGCATTGGAAGCTGGTGGTCTCTCTATCATTGGAAGACCTCATAGGGAGCTGAAAATGGAGAACGACAGATAATTATTAAAGATTTTCTAAAACTTTGAACAAAAAGTGGACACAACTATCTTTACATGACAGAAAAGGGAAAATAACTACAGAACGTTAGTATTTGGGTGTACACACACTTTAAGGTTAGGGGGAGGAAGAAGATAAAGTGTTTGGAATATGTTAACTTTTAGAAGTTATTGCTTAAAGTTAGTTTAAGGCGGCGTACACACGATCGGACATATCCGATGAAAACGGTCCGCGGACCATTTCCATCGGATATGTCCGATCGGGAGTTTGATCCGATGGCGTGTACACACCATCGGATCAAATTCCCCGCCGCCGGACGGCGCGGTGACGCGGCTGTGACGTTGACGCCGCCGCGTCACCGCCACGTCACCGCACCAGGAAGTAAAACACTTCCGCGCATGCGCCGAATCCATTCGGCAGCGGCGCGGCGGCGGTGGGGCACGGCATGTCTGCTGGTAAGTGTACTAACCAGCAGACATGTCGGGCGGACAGATTCCACCGGATAGATTTCAAAGCTTGCTTTGAAATCTGTCGGGTGGAGAAATCTGTCCGCTAGCCCATACACACGAGCGGAGATGTCTGCTGAAACGGTCCATCGGACCGTTTTCAGCGGACATATCCCCTCGTGTGTACGCCGCCTAAGAGTGAGGAGTAAGTTGAAAGTTAAGAGTTAATTTTCAGGATCAGGTCCAGGATAGAGTTTTACTGTTAAGGGGTAAACATTGGGAATATGCTAAGAGTTCTGGCCAGGGAAGGCACAGGTAAGTGACAATTTTAGGGAGGGATACATTTGGGGGACTATGAGGGTCTACAATGAAAATCTCACTTGTTTCAATCCCAAATACCCAACCTTAAGGCCGCGTACACACGATCAAATCTGTCTGCTGGAAACGGTCTGCCAGACCGTCCCAGCAGACAGATTCGATCGTGTGTACGGGCGAGCAGACGGATTTGGCCAGCCGACAGATTTGAAAGCATGCTTTCAAATCTGTCGGCTGGGAACCCGTCCGCCCGACATGTCTGCTGGTTAGTACGCTAACCAGCAGACATGTCTTTTCGCACACGCGTCGAATGGTTTTGACGCATGTGCGGAAGTGTTTTACTTCCTGGTGCGGTGATGTGGCGGGGTCAACGTCACCGCCACGTCAGCGCGCCGTCTGCGCGCGGGGATTTTGGTTTGATCGTGTGTACACGATCAAACCAATACGTCCCCAGCAAACCGATTTGAACAAATTTGTCTGCTCGTGTGTATGGGGCCCAAGATTGTATCCAAACCGGACATAAAAGTAACAATGAATCATGACAATGTATCTGATCATATGTATTCATTTTATATTATTTATTCTATTTTTACAGGTCAGATTCCAACCACTCCTAGTAAGTATTGTATTCTTCTAAGGCCCCATACACACGATCGGACATATCCGATGAAAACGGTCCGCGGACCATTTTCATCGGATATGTCCGATCGGGAGTTTGATCCGATGGCGTGTACACACCATCGGATCAAATTCCCCGCCGCCGGACGGCGCGGTGACGTGGCGGTGACGCGGCGGTGACGTTGACGCCGCCGCGTCACCGCCACGTCACCGCACCAGGAAGTAAAACACTTCCGCGCATGCGCCAAATGCATTCGGCAGCGGCGCGGCGGCGGTGGGGGCTGACATGTCTGCTGGTAAGTGTACTAACCAGCAGACATGTCGGGCGGACAGATTCCCACCGGATAGATTTCAAAGCATGCTTTGAAATCTGTCGGGTGGAGAAATCTGTCCGCTAGCCCATACACACGAGCGGAGATGTCTGCTGAAACGGTCCATCGGACCGTTTTCAGCGGACATATCCCCTCGTGTGTACGAGGCCTAAGTGTTATGTCCACAGAAGGGTCAGGTGAATGATAACTGATGGAGATGGGTTAAATTTGGGGGACCATGAGTGATTATCACATTTGCTTCAATCCCAAATTCCCAACCCAAAATTGTATTCATCCAAATCAGACATACAAGTCACAATGAATCTTGTCATCGTATCTGATAATATGTATTCATTTCATATCATTTATTCTATTTTCCAGGTCCAATTCCCACCACTCCACGTAAGTGATTTTATTCTTCTATCAGATCACAATGGTGAAAGTCCTGTGGATTATTTTATACTTGTACAATATAATGTGATGATCAGATCATTGATTGGCTGCTCTTGTTGTACATTATATATGGTGAGGAGCAGGGGTGGACTGACAACTCATGGGGCCCTCGGGCAATAGCCCCCTGGGCTTACAGATGGCCACCACACCAGAAGGCAGGGCAGCTAAAATCTCAGGATTTTCACATCAAAAGCATGTTGGTTTCGGACATATCAGGGATAGATGTAAAAAAAAACATATTTTCACATACTGTCCCTGGTTTTATTGAGCCTGGCAATCCAGATGGGGCCCCCTAGTGGCATGGGGCCCTCCCCTGGTGAGGAGTAAACCATCCAAGATTCCGTACACTTTTGTTCTATTTTTGTCTCTCAATACAAATCTAGAGAAGTTTCCTAAAGGAAATATTCTAGAAGAAATAGTGGTGCCGTAAACATGTCATACAGTATAGTGTCATAGAGATCATTGGTAATTTCATGAATGATTGGACTAATCAATGGTGCACTGTAAATGTATTCATGTTAGTTAAATTTGATTATCAGCCCAATAGTTCAGGTGAAAGTTTCGTCTTCGTCTTTAGTTCACACAGGAAGGTGAGCACACTGCTGAAATATTGGAAGCTGGTGATCTCTTTGTCATTGGAAGACCTCAAAGGGAACACAAACTAGCAAGACCAACAGATATATATATTAAACTTTTTTTTTTTTCAATAATATAACAACCCAACATAACTACATTTACAGAATAAAAAGGGAGATCTTTATATAAATTTAGTGTTGTGGTTCACACACACTTTAAGGTTAGGGGGAGGAGAAGATTGGGTGTTTGTTTTTGGTTAATGTTTAGAGTTAGGTTAGAGGTGAAGTGTTGGAGTTATGTATCGAGGTAAGTCGAAAGGTAAAAGTTAATATTCAGGATTAGGTCAGTGATAAATGTTCAGTGTTAAGGGTTCAACTTTATGAGTGGGCCAAGTGTTATGATCAGGAAAGGGACAGAAGAATGATAATTGTTAGGGAGGGACGGGTAAAGTTGGGGGACCACAGAGGCCTACAGGGAATATTACATTTGCTTTGATCCCAAATTCCAAGAAACAAATTTCAGGCATTCAAACTGGACATACAAGTAATAATAAAGAATGACAGCATGTCTGATAATCTGTATTCATTTTATAATGTTTTACTCTATTTTCCAGGTCCAAATCCTACCACTCCTCGTAAGTGTTTTATTCTTCTATCAGATCACAATGGTGGAAGTCCTGTGGATTATTTTATACTTGTACAATATAATGTGATGATCATATCAGTGATATCATTGACATTATATATGGTGAGGAGTAAACCATCCAACATTCCGTACACTTTTCTCCTATTTTTGTCCCTCAATACACATCTAAAGAAGTTCCCTAAAGGGAATATTCTAGAGGAAATTGTGCTCTATACCTGTATGAAGACTCACATACCTTCCAGAGACCTCACGTAAGCCCCAACCCTTAGTTTCTATAATAGGCCAATGTCTACAAGACCCCGGAGTTGAACACTTGATCCGACTCTTCCCTGCTCCAGCCAATTGGCTGATAAAACTGCCCTTCAGAGATATGAGCCAATAAGATGCAAGAGGCAGGAAGGAACAGCCCTGAGGTCAGGGAAGCATTTTAAGTGTTAAGGATTAAACTTTAGAGGTAGTCTAAGTGTTATGGCCAGGGAAGGGATGGGTGAATGATTAATGTTAGCGATGGGTTAGAGTTGGGGGACTATGAGGACCTACAGTGATTATCACATTTGTGTCCATCCCGAATTCCCAACCCCCACATTTCAGACATTCAAACCAGACATACAAGTCACAAAGAATCATCTTAACATGTCTGATAATATGTATTAATTTTTTTCTAGGTCCGTTTTCCACCATCACTACTCCTAGTAAGTGATTTTATTCTTCTAGCACAGTGATGGGGAACCTCGGCTCTCCAGATGTTTTGGAACTACATTTCCCATGATGCTCATGCACTCTGCAGTGTAGTGGAGCATCATGGGAAATGTAGTTCCAAAACATCTGGAGAGCCAAGGTTCACCATCACTGTTCTAGCAGTTCACAATGGTGGAATTATTTTATACTTGTACAATATAAAGTGATGATCATATCATTGATTGGTTGCTCTTGTTGTACATTATATATGGTGAGGAGTTAACCATCCAACATTCCGTACACTTTTCTCCTATTTTTGTCCCTCAATACACATCTATAGAAGTTTCCTAAAGAGAATATTATAGCGGAAAGTGTGTTCTACACCTATATGAAGACTCACATACCTTGCAGAGACCTCATGAAACCCCCAATCCCAGGTTGCTATAATAGGCCAATGACCCTGAAACCAAACACCCAGGCCAACATATCCAACATAGGCCAACATATCCCTGCCGATTGGTTGATGAAGCTGCCCTTCATAAAATTGAGCCAATAAGATGTGAGAGGTAGGAAGGGACAGCCCTGAGCTCTCAACCACATGTCATCATTTTACAATAAAGCATGGTGTTTACGGACCACCCTGATTCTCCACAAGGTATGAGAGATGCTTTGAGGTCCAAGGAGTGATCTGGGTAACCATTTCCTCCACATCAATTAAGCTGTATCAGATGAATCCATTATTGGTTCTCTTCCTGAATCATTCTTTACAAAAATTCTAAATTTCCTCTCTAATTGAGAAGCCTAACAGTGAAGATACCCAGTGCTCAATGATATTGGCGGTGGACCTTTCTGGAAATGAGCAGACATGTAATTGGCCACACTTGTCTGAATCATACAGAGCACCTTACACCTGTCATACAGTATAGTGTCATAGAGCTCATTGATCATATAACCACTTCAGCTCCAGAAGGTTTTATTTAAAAAAAATTGAACATTCGAAAATTCGTGAATTTGAAACATTCCTAATTTTATAAATTTGAAATTTGAAAATCCGAATTAGAATATCTGAAAACCCAAACAATTGAAAATCTAAAATAATAACTAATTAATAATAACAACACAATTATTACTAACTATTAAATGTATAGATCAGAAAATTCTGAAATTCTAAATTGGAATATCTGAAAACCTGAAAACCCGAAAATCTGAAATAATAACTAACTAATAATAACTTAACTATTACTAACTGTTAAATTATAGGTATTGAAATTTCCTTTCAAATGTGTCTGTTTTAGGGAACTTAACAAATACAAATTCATCAGAAGTTACGAATTATCAGAAATGATGAATGCCGTATCTAAACAAATGGAACATAACAAATTAATAATAATAAATAATAATAAATGATACATTATTACATTTGTATTATTATTATTATTATTATTATTATTATTATTATTATTATTATTATTATTATTATTAATTAGTTCTGTTACATTTGTTTAGATGCGGCATTCGTTATTTGGGATAATTCATAACTTTAGATACATTCGTATTCAGTACATTCTCTAGTAGCCAAATTTACAAAGAAATTCCAATACCTATCATTTAATACTTAGTATTAGTTAAGTTATAATTAGTTTGTTATTATAAGTTAGTTAGCTATTCATTTACATTTTTGGACTTTCTTTCTTATTTTCGGACTTTAGAATTTTCAAATTTTCAAATTTTAGAATTGTAAAATTTGTAAAATTTTCAAATTCTCGAATTTACGAATTCTCAGATTTACAAATCTACGAACTGTGATCATAGCAAATGACCTGAAAAACTAAAAAGAAAAAACAAATGAAATTAAAATGAACACATTTTTCGGCAGTGCACATTTCTAGATATAATCAGTGAATAATATATTATCTATCCCATTATATCCCCTTGACACGTTTATCTATTTTTATCTACAGAATCCGGCTCTTCCACCATCAACTGTAAGCTTTTGTACTCTCTTTATGTTGTTATAATAAGTAGGGATGAGAGAAACTGACAAACTCTTTGTTATTTAAGCCAAATGATTTGAATCCTTGGTGATCCTGCCATGAAAGTCCTTGTTCAGACAGGTCCTGTTGTTGGGTGACAACCGTCTTGTGATTGTCCTCCTGAGTTGTCACCCTTACTTATGAAATTCTGATGTAGAATATAGTGTGATAAGTGGTGAAAATCCGGCCATAAGTGGCAATGTCAGATTTAATGACTCATCATGGTGATAAGTCCCTAGTGAGATGTTTGTTAGGAATGAGGTTTGGACTGATAGAATTCGTTTTTTTTGGCAAACAGGCATACTAAATAGGGTAACCAGCCGAGCCAAACCTTCAGCTGAAGCAGGAAGTCATGCATAACATTTGTATTACTATTCAGTGGCGGCAGTTCGGGTGACGACGGCAAACAAATCTGCCCACCACCACCAGCACCACCCCCCCCGGTAGGCTCACTCTGTTTCCCGCTCTTCGCACCGACTCATCACTCTATGCACCGACTCTCACTCATCCTCCTGAGAAGGCAGACCATGCTTCACCTCCTTGGCCAAGACTCCCTGGCCAATCAGGTCTCAGGACCCTTTTCCTGATTGGCCTGGGAGGAGAATCAGAAAGGAGGAGAATCAGAAAGACAATAGCAAATATTAATTTTCCATTGTCGCACAACTGGGTGGGCTCAGGGCGCAGTGCTCTGCTCTCTCTAATTACAAGCATGGACAGAAATCTGATACATTATTATGTCTCCGTGTGCCATTTAAGGGAACCAATTTTTTAAATATTTACACTCGATTTCATGGAGATTCATCCAATATGGCGGCCAATGTAGACCAGACTCTACTTCAGAAAAGGATAATAACACAAATATATTTCTTTTTCAGGCGCTCACATATTCTGGACTCTCCTCATCCCGGCTCTGATCATCCTCATACAATCTCTGTAGTCACCGCCCAGAACTGGATGAACTTTTGTCTTTTTCAAACCCGATTATCTATGTATCCAGATGAGACAATGGAACCGGTTTTAATGTGATTTGGGTTTATTTGAGAATGCAAAATCCTGATATTTTTTAAAAACATTTCAATGAGTTTTTCTTTTTTCAATTATTGTTTGCAAATTTACGGAAATTAAAATGTCATACTCTGTCAACTCTGCCAATCGATCCCTTAGGTATTTAATTGTAATCATTATAGGTGAAATATGCACATCTTCCTTCTATTGGTTTGTTGGTATCAAAGAAAATTAAAATTAAATTGTAACTCCACCTTTCAGACCATATTTTATAAGTTATAACATTTTGTAACCTACAATTGTTGACCTTCACGTGGGCAGGACGAAACACGTCATGTGGGATTGGCCTGGATGGAGGCTGGTCTGAGGTTACATTAAGTAGACATGTGCACTGCCGAAAAATGTGTTTGTTTTTTGTTTCATTCAGTTTTTTTTTTATTTTGTTTTTCAAATTAATCAATGCCAATTTGTAAATTTAAAAATCCAATAATAAGAAAGAAAATCCAAAATTTCTAAATAATAATTAACTATTAAATTATAGATATTGTGTTCAATAAAAACTATTGGCAAAGCATAATACAAATCATATTAATATTCACTGGTATCCATATATGAGAAGTGATCAATACTTGATGTTGTATCCCAACATGTTTCGTCAACATTGGCTTCTTCAGGGGCTTTACTACGGACCACCAGTTTTCATACAGCTCTAGTGTTAAGATCATATACATAAATCAATGGTCATTCTTACAATTGCAGCAGGTAATAATTATTCTATATCATGATTCATTCATCAATCATAACCATATACAATATTGGCAAAACATGTTACAACATCAAGTATTGATCACTCCTCATCTATGGATACCATTGATTATTAATATGATCTGTATTGTGCTTTCCCAATAGTTTCTTATTAACCCCCTGGCGGTATTCCCGAGTCTGACTCAGGGTTAGATTTCTGAGCTGCGATCGGTAACCCCGAGTCAGACTCGGTCCCGCCTCGCTGAATCCACAGGCTTGGTTTACTTACCTTGTTCCTGGATCCAGCGATGCATCCACGCTGTGTGAGCGAGCGGGTGCTCGCTCGATTCGCACACCGTCACAGTGTGCCGCCGAGCTACGTTCCCTGCGACGTTACGACGCACGGGGCGGAGAACGGCGCCATATTCAATCAGCTAGAAAACAGCGATAATAAATCAGAATCATTTGCAGAATTGAGCGATAGCGATTTGTGGGGAAATTCGTCATAAAAAAAATAAAATAATGACAGCGACAATTCTGCAGCTGATCAAATTTCAGTGATTTTGATTTGATTGCACCATTGGGGTTGCATTTTCTTTTTCTTTTTTTCCCCTACGGTGTTCAGAGTCATCTAGTTATACTCATCCTACCCTCCTAAGGGTTATACCATCACCCCTCTACACTATCCTTGAGAACGGACCACTTGAGAACAAGGCTACCAGTCCAGCATACTGTGCACTTGTGGCCCTCCATTGAGGATTTGAATCATCTTCATCCAGCTCGAGTGAGCCCAGCTGACTGTGCCGTTGGAGTGTTCATGATTTATCGATCTGCTGTCCACGACAGACAGGTCCAACATTTCTGGTAAGCGCATTTTATCTTCATTTGATTTAAGTGCCATTCCATCTATGAGGTCATCCTACATTTATTCACTTCACCATTGTGGATGGACTATTACTATTATCCATTTATGTTTGGGTTTGGATTTGTGTTATCACAGCACTATTCCACGCAAGGACTTCACCCTTCACTGCTGATTTTGTTTATTATCATTCATATCATTGTCTCAGTTCAGTGATTTTTGATTTTGATTTAATTTATCCATAGATATCCCTGTCTTTTTGGTTCCATAGCGCTATATTTATTCCTTCACAAACTTCATCCCTGAAATGGTTGAATACATTGGTACCATGGAAATGATTTAAAAACTGTTTACACAGGTTTGCTCCGTGATTTAGATGTCGGCATTGCAATGAAATCCATCCTGGTTATGCAAAGTCACTCATGAGGCGGATCTCTGAAGGTGTTTTCCATCTTTGAGATTTTAATACTATCATTCTGTCTGCTATCACTGAACGTGTCCGTCATCTCTGTCCGGAGATCACACCAAACCTCAACATGATGAATCCACACTCCATTTATTGCTTAATCTCCTCAGTCTTAGGACTGGTGTTGGCAATCCCTTCTAACACTTGTATTGTGATGGGTAATCTGGACATCATCAGAAAGAAAGGGAAGTTGAGTCCCTCAGATGTGATCTTTCTGGGGATGGGAATTGTGAATCTGATTCTCCCTTGCTTGTTGGTTCTCCAGGGACTGCACCTTGTTGTGTCTCCTGAAGTCCAGTCCTCGCACTTCAGACACCTACGCTTAGTTGCTAAGATATCACTTTACTTCCTAATGTATTACAGCTTCTGGTTGACCTTCTGGCTCTCGGCTCATTACTGTACCAGCATCACCAATCTCAGCTATGGGTTCTTCATCTGGATAAAGAGAATTGTGTCCAATTTCCTGAGTCACCTTCTATTCCTGACAGCACTTGTGACATTCGTAATGAGTGTCCTGGTGGTCCAGGCTTTCAGTGAAGAAAGTCGTACTCAGTCTGCTAAGAACAGTACAGAGGCCCCTGCTACCTATATCATTTACCACGTCAGCCTCTCCTACTTTGTACCTGTGACCTTCCTAGGCTGCATTCTTCCATTCTTCCTCAGTCTTCTGTGTCTGGTCCTCACTTTTTCCTTTCTGCTCAGACACGTCTGGAGGGTGAAGAAGAACGACTCGGGATCAACACGTCCAAATCTTCAGGCTCATGTCACGGCACTGAGGACAATCTTCTTCTTACTTCTCATGTTCACCTCCTTCATCATGCTGCAGGTGCTTATTTTTTCAAAAAACCCACAGAGTCCACAGATCCGATAGATAGGGTCACCTGGACTTTCCGATCATTATCTCCATCGGTGGAGGCCGCCGTCATCTTCCAGGCCAGCAACAAGCTGAGAAGGATCATTCTGAGAAGATTCTGGACCAGAAGCTGGAGGAACACAGAGACTTAAAAAATATGTAAATGTCCTTTACCATGAACTTTGAATGTCTAAATATATATACATATATACTTATCCACTTCAGCAACAGACCATTTGGTTGACCAAAGACCAGAGCACTTTTTGCGATTCGGCACTGCGTCGCTTTAACTGACAATTGCGCGATCGTGCGACGTGGCTCCCAAATAAAATTGATGTAATTTTTTCCCCACAAATAGAGATTTCTTTTGGTGGTATTTGATGACCTCTGCAGTTTTTATTCTTTGCGCTATAAACAAAAATAGAGCCACAGTTTTGAAAAAAAAAAATTTATCCGAAGTTATGAGTTATCTGAAATAACAAATCTAAACAAATGGAACTAAACAAATTAATAACAAATAATAATAATAATAATAATAATAAAAATGTATCACTATTATTGTTATTTATTAATATTAATTAGTTACATTCCATTAGTTTAGATAATTCAGATTTTTTTTATAGATTTGTATTCATTACGTTCACTGACAGACAAATTTGAAAGACAATTCCAATGCGTATAATTTTATGGTTAGTAATAGTCAAGTCATTATTAGTTAGTTATTAGTTCAGATTTTCAAATTTTGGTGTTTTCAGATTTTCGAATTTTAAATTCACAAATTTTCGAATTTTACATTCACAAATTTTCGAATTTCAAATTTACAAACTTACGAATTAATGAAATTTGTTAAAAAAAATTGCACATATAAAATCACACACGAGTCATGTCAGCATACTACCAGCAAGGTGAAAATATATTCAAACCTAGCTTAACAGTAAATAACATAATAAATCATTAATATATCCTGGCTCACTAAACCAGATCCATGACAACCCTTATAAACAAAGGGGTGAGGTCTCCCAGGTGATATCATTGACCATATATGGACATGACATGACCAATGGATTTGGCCATTTTTGTTTAAATAGACCCCATTTTGTATTTAACCTATAGGCGTATAGTCATATGACGTCCGCAGGAACCTTTCGTCCCTCTAGGCGGGACGTCATATGACGTCCAGAGATTCCCTGCAGTGAGGAGAGCATGTGCGCTCCACCGGTTTTTACCGCATCACTGGGGACCCGACGCTCCTGCCCGGTGGCTGCGATGGCCGCTGGGCACCCGCGATTGCTCATCACAGAGCAGGGACGTGGATCTCTGTGTGTGTAATGATGAGGTGTAAACACAGAGATACACATCCTGTAAGGGAGAGGAGACGGATGGTGTGTCCCTTGTACATAGGGACACAGATCGATCACCTCCCCCAGTCAGTCTCCTCCCCCCCCACAGTTATAATCACTCCCTAGGGAACAAATATAACCCCTTGATCGCCCCCTAGTGTTAACCTCTTCCCTGCCAGTCACATTTATACAGTAAACAGTGCATATTTATAGCACTCTTCGCTGTATAAATGTGAATGGTCCCAAAATAGTGTCAAAAGTGTCCAATGTGTCTGCTGCAATATCTCAGTCCTGACAAAAATCCCAGATTACTAGTAAAAAAATGTCATAATTCCATCCCCTATTTTGTAGACGCTATAACTTTTGTGCAATGCTATCAATGCACGCTTATTGCGATTTTTTACCAAAAATATGTAGAAGAATACATGTAACGGAACCCCAAATGGGATAGGGGTTAAAGCCGTTTAAGATATTCCTTTCCCAAACCCAACACAGTCAGGCACACAGCTCTGTTTGAGGTTCCACACGAATAGACCCTTTATTGAGAAAATCAGGCTCTTATATACAGTTAGGATCCTGCAGTAACCAAAATGAACAATGACCCAACTCCACCCACAACGTCACACAATGAGCCCCAATACACATGTTTTTTGGTAGACATCATGACTCCGTCTTCTGATCTAATTTACATGAGCTAATTAACTACAGCTGATCTCTCAGACACAGGACCTTTAGGCTGTCTGTTAACTTACAATACACACATTATCATCAATAGACCTTCACACAATACAGTGTCAATTAGCACATGCCACAATGAAAGATCCTCAAAAGCCATCCTAGATTCCTTTACATCACACCAGACAGACAGATGGCTGGAGCTGATGACATTAACACCTATCAGGCTGTGTCCCCACATTATGAATGAGTCACTCTTTCAATTAACCTGCCGGGTTCAGAATCAACAAACAGCAACCAGTTCTCCACAGACATCCTGGAATACATTGTTGAAAATAACCACACAACAGTCCCATCTCAGGTAGTTCAAGATATTCAGAATGTCTAATATTTTCTGGCTCAATCTGTGCCCAAAAGTGATTCCCGTTACAATACGTATCGGCCTAAACTGAAAAAAAACAATGGGCACATTTATTATAGCAAAAAGTAATAAATATAGGGCTATATTCACGTAGCCCGTCTTATCTTTGTGCGGACGTAAGGTATGTCATTTACGTTACGCTGCCGCAAATTTTTCAGGCAAGTGCTTTATTCACAAAGCACTTGCCTGTAAAGTTGAGGCGACGTAGCGTAAATGGCCTGTCGTCATTCAAATTCGGCGGGTAGGGGGCGTGTAGTATTTAAATCAAGCGCGTCCCCGCGCCGAACAAACTGCGCATGCGCCGGCCGTGAAAGAATCCCAGTGCGCATGCTCCAAACACATCGCAAATTGTCATTTATCAAAATTTATTTGGGTACAACATCGTATGACGGCACAATTCTCATTCAAAGTGTAACAGCACTGAAAGATGAAAATTGGCCTGGGCAGGAAGGGGGTGAAAATGCCCGGTATGGAGGTAGTTAATGGTCAACTGGAGAACTGGGTCTAAGGCCGCATACACACGATCGGTTCAAACCGATGAAACGGACTGAGGTTCGGTTTCCATTGGTCCAAACTGATCGTGTGTGGGCCCCATCGGTCTGTTATCCTTCGGTCAAAAAACAGAGTGTTTGTTTTAAAATTGAACCGATGGACGGCTAACCGATAGATCAAAACCGATCGTTAGTATGCAAAAGAATCGGTTAAAAAGCCGTGCATGCTCAGAATCAAGTCGACGCATGCTTGGAAGCATTGAACTTAGTTTTTTTCATCACGTCGTTGTGTTTTACGTCACCGCGTTCTGACACGATCGGTTCATTAACCGATGGTGTGTAGGCACAACAGTCCATCAGTCAGCTTCATCGGTGAACCTTCAGACCGTTCTAATCGGATGGACTAATTCGTGGTCTTAGATTTTTCTTAAATTTGCTTCATTTTAAAATCAAATGTACAAAATAAATTTTGTTTTTGAGATAGTTCTCCCAATAGAAAGCCTTGTTTGCCCCTCACTTATAGATCATATTTAGGGTCATAATAGTTATAGAGCTAAATGTATATAATGTTCAATAAAGGACCAACAGCCTCCAGTCCTGAAGTGGTGAATTATTTCGGTAGAATGGAAATGAGTCAGAGGTTGTATTACACGGGATGTTCTGTACTTTAGATGTCGGCATTGCAATGAAATCCATCCCGGTTATGCAAAGTCACTCATGAGACGGATCTCTGAAGGCTTTTTCCATAATTCCAACTCTAATTCTATCATTCTGTCTGCTATCACTGGACGTGTCCCGTCATCTCTGTCCGGAGATCACACCAAACCTCAACATCATGTCTGTGCACTACTTCTTTCTTTTAGTCTGTGCAGTCTTGGGACTGGTCTTGGGACTCCCTTCTAACACTTGTATTGTGATGGGTAATCTGGACATCATCAGAAAGAAAGGGAAGTTGAGTCCCTCCGATGTGATCTTTCTGGGGAAGGGAATTGTGAATATTCTCTTCCAGTGTGTGATGAGCCTACAGGGAATACTCTTTGTCTTTTTTTCAAAAATCTTATACATTAGACAAGTTTATGTGTCTCTTACTATATCAATTTACTTCCTGACATATTACAGCTTCTGGTTGACCTTCTGGCTCTCGGCTCATTACTGTACCAGCATCACCAATCTCAGCTATGGGTTCTTCATCTGGATAAAGAGAATTGTGTCCAATTTCCTGAGTCACCTTCTATTCCTGACAGGAGTTGGGGTGTTCATTGTGAGTGTCCCGGCCAATTGGGCTGTCCTTGCAGGAAGCCCTAATTATTCTTCTGAGAACAGTACAGAAGACTCTGTTGTCAGATTTCATTCCAGTGTTTCCTTTTTTGTGCCATCAAATGCCCTTGGCGTCATTCTTCCATTCTGCCTCAGTCTTCTGTGTCTGGTCCTCACTTCCTCCTTTCTGCTCAGACACGTCTGGAGGGTGAAGAATAACGACTCGGGATCAACACGTCCAAATCTTCAGGCCCATGTCACGGCACTGAGGACAATCTTCTTCTTACTTCTCATCCTCATAGTCTTCTGCTTAACTCGGGTACTTCTGTATGATCAAAACTCCTCAGAGTTTAAGAAAGTAGTCAATTGGAGTTTGCGATTTTTCTGTACATCGGCGGAGGCCGCCGTCATCTTCCAGGCCAGCAACAAGCTGAGAAGGATCATTCTGAGAAGATTCTGGACCAGAAGCCAGAGGAACGCAGAGACTTAAAATGTAGAGATTCTTTAAAGGGGTTGTAAAGGTTGGTTTTTTATTTTCTAAATTGGTTCCTTTAAGCTTGTGCATTGCGGGTTCACTTACCTTTTCCTTTGATTTCCCGTCCAATGTTTTTTTTCTTTGTTTTCTTTGTCTGAATTTCTCACTTCCTGTTCCTCCTCAGTAAGCTGTTCTGGCTGACAAACCACCGCTTGGATGATGGTGGCAAGTTTACTGAGGAGGAACAGGAAGTGAGAAATTCAGACAAAGAAAAAAAAACATTTAGAAGGGAAATAGAAGGAAAAGGTAAGTGAACCAACAATGCACAAGCTTTGCCACTAGCCGTCCAGCCGCCACAGTTATATGGCGGCAGGTCGGCTCAGCTGTGCGAAATCACGTAATATTACGTAATTTCGCATTTCAGCCAATAGGGGAGCGCGCGCTGCTCACCCCTGGTGCCGATGCGCATGCCCGGTGAGCGCGATCGCTGACAGGTACCCACGATCGCTCGTTACAGAGCAAGGACCGGTAAACACACAGCTCCCGGTTCCTGTCAGGGGGAGAAATGCCTGAGCGTCTGTTCAAACAATGTATGAACAGCGATCTGTCATTTCCCCAAGTCAGTCCCACCCCCCCTTCAGTTAGAACACACCCAGGTAACATAATTATTAACCCCTTCCTCACTCCATAGTGTTAACCGTTTCCCTGCTAGTGACATTTTTTACAGTAATCAATGCATTTTTATAGCACTGATCGCTATAAAAAAAAACAATGGCCCCAAAAATGTGTTAAAAGTGTCAGATGTGTCCGCCATAAAGGCGCAGTACCGATAAAAATCGCAGATCACTGCCATTACCAGTAAAAAAAATATTAATAAAAATGCCAAAAAACGATGCCCTATTTTGTAGACGCTGTAACTTTTGCGCAAACCAATCAATAAACGCTTATTGCATTTTTGTTTTACGAAAAATATGTAGAAGAATACGTATCGGCCTAAACTGAGGAAACAAATATATATTTTTGTGGGATATTTATTATAGCAAAAAGTAAAAAAAAAATATATATTTTTTTTAAATTGTCGCTCTATTTTTGTTTATAGAGCAAAAACTAAAAACCGCAGAGGTGATCAAATACCACCAAAAGAAATCTCTATTTGTGGGGAAAAAAGGACGCAAATTTTGTTTGGGAGCCACGTCGCACGACCGCGCAATTGTCAGTTAAAGCGACGCAGTGCCGAATCGCAAAACAGGGGCCTGGTCTTTGACCAGCAATATGGTCCGGGGCTGAAGCGGTTAAAGGAACCTATTTAAAAAAATAAAAAAACAAATCTTTACAGACTTGAATTTCTAAAGATTCACTATAATCTTTCTGCTATAGAAATCGGTGTGATAGAGGTCATGATAGAGGTCATGTAAAAGTGTCATATGAAGAGTAGAAGGGGTTATCTCTCCCGTCTTTTTCAGGTTTTTTTTGTGTCTGTGTTCCCTTCTTGGGACACCCCCCTCTCTGTTTGCCCTGGTTATCATTGACAATGGGGCCAAAAATGATGAGAAGGTTCAAAATCTGAAGCTGTTATCACAATCGGAATAGAGGAGAAATCTTATAATGGGGACGCCTGTTATGGTGACAACTCTTGAGGAGGGAATCTCCCTCATTTTTCAAAGATTTCTTCGAATTACATATTATGTTGTATATGACATAAAAGTGATATGGTCACAAGGAGGAGACAGAAATCAGCATAACATTTATTATAGTGGATATGGCACCAGCGTCCCTAAAAATTGAGAAATGATTTTATGAAGGATATGGGACTGTTAAGGTGCAATATATGAATATTTGTCAATATATAAAAATAAAAAAAATAGAAAAATATTTAAGACAAAATTGTAAAAAATACAGAATACCATTTATTCAAAGTCATAGATGTACACCCACTATCTATTGAATGACAATGAAATACTATAAACATGTACGCATTAGCGTGGAGTCCATAATTTTCAACATGTTTCGCCGTAGAGGCTTCTTCAGGAAAGGTCGCTAAAGTGCGTTTATTATATACAGAGGAACATAAGTCACTCAGCTCTAATAAAAGTGCGGTCTTAACCACTTGACCACCGGGCCTATTTTGGCACTTCTCTCCTTCATGTAAAAATCACCATTTCTTTGTTAGAAAATTAATCATAACCCCCAAACGTTATATTTTACACCCTAGGGAATAAAATGGCAGTGCATATTTTTTTTAATTATTTATTTATTTTTACATATTAATTATCATTTTTTTCACTTTTTTTATTTATTTTTAATTTTTTATCACTTTTCTTCCTATTAAAAGAAATAAAAACATCCCTTGAAATAGGAAATGTGTGTGACGGGTCCTATTTATGGAGAGATGCGGGGTCAATAAGACCCCACATCTCTCCTCCAGGCTGGAAAGCATGAGATCGGTGAAAAATATTTCACCGATCTCATGATTACTGTTGCTTAGTAGCCGCAATCGCGGCTTTGTATACTTATGGGGAACCGGGCGTGACGTCATCACATCGCGCCCGGGCCTCTGGCGGTCATAGAGATCACTGGTGTCCTTTAACAATATGGAGCCACCTAGATATTGCCCCCCCCCATGTGAATGAGTACCCCTAGCTATTCAAAAAAACAAACAAAGACAGTTTTAACAAATCTTTTTAAAAAATGAAAACATTTCAACAAGCTTAGATATGGAAAAGAGAACAAGTTTGAGAGTATTTGCCAGCATAAAGCTGTTATATGATGTCAAAATAACACATGATAACAAATCATATCCAGAGGATATGAATATTATATTCTAGAAATAACAACATACAACCAGCAAGGTGAAAATATATCCAAATCTAGCTCAACATTAACCACTTAAGCCCCGGACCAAAATGCAGGTAAAGGACCTTGCCCCTTTTTGCGATTCGGCACTGCGTCGCTTTAACTGACAATTGCGCGGTCGTGCGACGTGGCTCCCAAACAAAATTGGCGTCCTTTTTTCCCCACAAATAGAGCTTTCTTTTGGTGGTATTTGATCACCTCTGCGGTTTTTATTTTTTGCGCTATAAACAAAAATAGAGCGACAATTTTTAAAAAAATGCACAATTTTTTACTTTTTGCTATAATAAATATCCCCCAAAAATATATAAAAAAACATTTTTTTTCCTCAGTTTAGGCCGATACGTATTCTTCTACATATTTTTGGTAAAAAAAATCGCAATAAGCGTTTATCGGTTGGTTTTCGCAAAATTTATAGCGTTTACAAAATAAGGGATAGTTTTATTTCATTTTTATTAATTATTTTTTTTTTACTACTAATAGCGGCGATCAGCGATTTTTTTCGTGACTGCGACAATATGGCGGACACTTCGGACAATTTTGACACATTTTTGGGACAATTGTCATTTTCACAGCAAAAAATGCATTTAAATTTGCATTGTTTACTGTGGAAATGACAGTTGCAGTTTGGGAGTTAACCACAGGTGGCGCTGTAGGGGATGTGTGCCTATGTGTTGTGTTTACAACTGTAGGGGGGTGTGGCTGTAGGTGTGACGTCATCGATCGCGTCCCCCTATTACAGGGATGACGCAATCGATGCTACAGCCACAGAGAAGCACGGGGAAGCACGGGGAAGCCGGGAAAGCCGCGGTCCCGGTCCTGGAGCTTCGGACTGGCTGGGTACTAAAATCAACATATATATACGTTGATGTGCCCAGCCGTGCCATTCTGCCGATGTAAATGTGCAATAGGCGGTCCTTAAGTGGTTAAATACCATAATAAATTATTAGTTTGAAGGATGGCCGCAGGCTAGCCTGTATTTGTAGGAGGAGTCTGAGGGAATTTATCCCTCCTCCTCTCTCATCTCCTGCGTCGGCTTGGTTTCCTGGGACTCACGTCATTTCCGGTTTTCTTGCAGAGCGGTGGCAGCAGCTGCAGGTGTGATCCCCATAGGATATGGCTGCCAGAGGGGTGGTGTTACTGGGGGGTTCTGCCGGGCCTCATGATGGGGGGCTTCCTCCTCTCCCAGATGAGCGCCATTTGCCACCCCCCGGGTTTGCTCCCAGCGTAATATATCCTGGCTCATTAAACAAGAACAATGACAACTTAAATAAACAAAGGGGTTTTCCAGGTGACATCATTGACCATATATGGATATGACATGACCAATGGAGTCAGAAATTTTATTTAAATTGATTATTTTTTTAATAGTCAACTGGGGAACTGTATTTTTTATAAATTTGCTTGAGAAAGGACTGAGAAAATAAAATGATAAAATAAAACATATAAAAAAGTTATTTTTGAAGACAACCCTGCCAACAGAACGCCTTGTTTGTCCCTCATTGATGTATCATATTTATGGTCATAATAGTCATAGTGCTGAGCCTACATAATGATCAATAAGGGACAAACAGTCACCAGTCCCGAAGTAGTTAAGTACTTTGGTATAAGAGGAATGATGATTGTGTTACACGGGATGTTCCGTACTTTAGATGTCGGCATTGCAATGAAATCCATCCCGGTTATGCAAAGTCACTCATGAGACGGATCTCTGAAGGTTTTTTCCATAATTCCAACTCTAATTCTATCATTCTGTCTGCTATCACTGGACATGTCCCGTCATCTCTGTCCGGAGATCACACCAAACCTCAACATCATGTCTCCATACTCCATCTCTCTTTTAATCTGTGCGGTCTTGGGACTGGTCTTGGCAATCCCTTCTAACACTTGTATTGTGATGGTTAACTTAAACATCATCAGAAAGAAAGGGAAGTTGAGTCCCTCCGATGTGATCTTTCTGGCTAAAGGAATTGTGAATATTCTCCTCCAGTGCTTGATGAGTCTTCAGGCAATGCTCTATGTCTTGTCTCTGGAAATATTATGCATTATGCAAGTATATGTGTCTTTAAATGCATCAGGTTACTTCCTAACATATTACAACTTCTGGTTGACCTTCTGGCTCTCGGCTCATTACTGTACCAGCATCACCAATCTCAGCTATGGGTTCTTCATCTGGATAAAGAGAATTGTGTCCAAGTTCCTGAGTCACCTTCTATTCCTGACAGCACTTGGGATGTTCATTGTGAGTTTCCCGGCCATTTGGGCTGTCCGTGCAGAAAGCTCTATCTATTCATCTGAGAATAGTACAGAAGACTCTGTTATCAGGTTCCATGTCAGTCTTTCCTATTTTGTGCCTACAAACATCCTTGGCTGCATTGTACCATTCTGCCTCAATCTTCTGTGTCTGGTCCTCACTCTCTCCTTTCTGCTCAGACACGTCTGGAGGGTGAAGAATAACGACTCGGGATCAACACGTCCAAATCTTCAGGCCCATGTCACAGCACTGAGGACAATCTTCTTCTTACTTCTTGTTTTCACATTCTGCTGCATATCTCATGTACTTATGTATATTCGAGATTTTTCAGGGTTCACACAGTTAATGAAAATAGTCAATTGGAATTTACGATTATTGTCTCCACCAGTAGAAGCCGCCATCATCTTTCAGGCCAGCAACAAGTTAAGAAGCATCATTCTGAGAAGATTCTGGACCAGAAGCCAGAAGAACACAGAGACTTAAATTGTAGAGATTATTTAACTTGAATTTCTAAATATTCACTATAAACTTTTTATTAAAGAAATCGATGTGATGGAGATCATCTAAAAAGTGTCAGATTGAGTGTGACCCCAAATTTTTTAAATCCGAAATAATAACTAACTAATAATTTAGTAAACATTACATTATAGATGTTGGAATTTCCTTTTAAATTTGGCTGCTAGAGAAGTTAACAAATACAAATGTATGCAAAGTTACAAATTTTCCAAAATAATGAATGCCGTATCTAAATAAATGGACTTAATAAATTAATATTAATAAATAACATTAATAATAAAACGTTTTATTATTCTTAATATTAGTTCATTCTGTTCCATTTGTTTAGATGCAGCATTCATTATTTCAGATAATTGCTAACTTCAGATAAATTCATATTCATTACAAATGACAGCCAGATTTGAAAGGAGTTTCCAATATGTATGATTTAATAGTTAGTTAGCTATTATTTCAAATTTGGGCTTATTGTTCTTTCAAATTTTTTGATTTACTTTCTTATTTTAGTATTTTCAAACTGTATTTTTGAATTTCTGAATTATTGAATTTCCGGATTTACACATTTTCAGATTTTCAAATTTATGAATTTATGAATTTTTGAATATACCAATTTACAGACTTTGGGGTAGATTCACATACACTTAATATTCCGCTGCGTAATTGAAATACTCTACGCTGCCGTATTTCCCCAGGCTCTACACCGAATCCTGGTAGATTTTTGCCTGTACGCTACGGCGGCGTAGTCTATTTCTCACCGCGTAATCGAAATACGCGATTGGGGGGCGTGGAGCATTTAAATTAAGCGCGTCCCCGCGGCGATCGAACTGCGCATGCTCCGTTCAGAAATTTCCCACCGTGCATTGTGCGAAATCACGTCGTTACGTCATTCGTTGTTTGAGTAGCGGTGTTTATGAACATTCCTATTCCCGGAACAACTTACGTTAAAAATAATAAAAGACGTCGGAAAACGTAGAAATTTGACGCGGGAACGACGGCCATACTTAACATGGGCTGTCTAATATTAGAGCGGCAAAAAGCTGGTATAGTGTCACGCAAATAAAAGATGACTAAAGGTGCTGTAAGAGATTGCGATTGAAGATCGTAATTTCGGGGATCGCCGGCAAAAGCTCATTTGCATACCCCGACGCGGAAAACGACGGGAAGTCCACCCAGTGGCCGCAATTTTATTGCAGCGTAGATCCGAAGGCGTATGAACACGTAATCCAGTCGAATTGAAGCCCGCAGACGTCTATTCATGGTTTGAGGTTTTCGACTAGCTAGAAAATGCGCGTAATTTGAAATCACTCCAGTCTAACACCAGTTACACAGGCATAATGGCTCTCTGAATCTGGCCCTTTGGAATTAACTAATTTACAAATTTTCTAATTTACGAATTTTTCAAATTTCAGTCATAATGAATGACCCAAACAACCCAAAAAAAAGGAATGGAATGAAAAAGAACACATTTGTTTGGCAGTGCACATGTCTACTACAGGGCAGGAGGTGTTGAGGGGCAAATCCACCTATGACCAAGATCAATGACAACTTATATAAACAAAGGGGTAAAGTCTCCCAGGTGACATCATTGAACATGTATGTATTTTTTTTTTATTTAAATTGATTCTTTTTTTTTTAATAGTTAACTGGGAAACTGGATTTTTCCTAAATTTGCTTGAAAAAAGGACTAAGAAAATAAAAATTAATAAATAAAATAAAACATATACAAAAGTTATTTTAAAGACAACCCTGCCAATAGAACGCCTTGTTTTTCCCTCATTGATGTATCATATTTATGGTCATAATAGTCATAGTGCTGAGCCTACATAATGATCAATAAGGGACAAACAGTCACCAGTCCTGAAGTAGTTAAGTACTTTGGTATAAGAGGAATGATGATTGTATTACACGGGATGTTCCGTACTTTAGATGTCGGCATTGAAATGAAATCCATCCCGGTTATGCAAAGTCACTCATGAGACGGATCTCTGAAGTATTTTTCCATAATTTCAACTCTAATTCTATCATTCTGTCTGCTATCACTGGACGTGTCCCGTCATCTCTGTCCGGAGATCACACCAAACCTCAACATGATGTCTCCTCACTACATCTCTCTTTTAATCTGTGCAGTCTTGGGACTGGTCTTGGCAATCCCTTCTAACACTTGTATTGTGATGGTTAACCTGGACATCATCAGAAAGAAAGGAAAGTTGAGTCCCACCGATGTGATCTTTCTGGCTAAGGGAATTGTGAATATTCTCTTCCAGTGTATGCTGAGTCTACAGGCAATGTTCTATGTCTTGTCTCTGGAAACATTATGCATTATGCAAGTCTATGTGTCTTTGAATGCATCAGGTTACTTCCTAACCTATTTCAGCTTCTGGTTGACCTTCTGGCTCTCGGCTCATTACTGTACCAGCATCACCAATCTCAGCTATGGGTTCTTCATCTGGATAAAGAGAATTGTGTCCAATTTCTTGAGTCACCTTCTATTCCTGACAGCACTTGGGATGTTTATTCTGAGTGTCCCATCCTTTTGGGCTTTCCATGCAGAAAGCCCAATCTATTCTTCTGAAAACAGTACAGAAGACTCTGTTATCAGGTTCCATGTCAGTCTTTCCTATTTTGTGCCTACAAACATCCTAGGCTGCTTTCTCCCATTCTGCCTCAATCTTCTGTGTCTGGTCCTCACTTTCTCCTTTCTGCTCAGACACGTCTGGAGGGTGAAGAATAACGACTCGGGATCAACACGTCCAAATCTTCAGGCTCATGTCACGGCACTGAGGACAATCTTCTTCTTACTTCTCGTTTTCACATTCTGCTGCATATCTCATGTACTTATGTATATTCGAAATTTCTTAGGGTTCACACAGTTACTGAGAATAGTCAATTGGAATTTACAATTATTATCCCCATCGGTGGAGGCCGCCATCATCTTCCAGGCCAGCAACAAGCTGAGAAGGATCATTCTGAGAAGATTCCGGACCAGAAGCCGGAGTAACACAGAGAGTTAACCACTTGCCGCCTGCCTTAAGCAAATTGACTTTGGCAAAGTGGTTTCAATATTCTGAGTGGACCTCATATGACATCCTCAGGATATTGAGCCGCTGCGCACCCCCAGGAGCGCGCATCGCGGTGATCCAAGTATCCGACATATCCGACGGCTGATCATGATGTAAACAGGAAAAGCCGGTAATCGTCTTTTTCTCGCTCGCGTCTGTCAGACGCGTGTGGAGGAGAGCCGATCGGCTGCTCCTCTGACAGGGGGGTTTGCGCTAATCGATTATCAGTGCAGCCCCCCTGAGGATGCCCACACTGGACCACCAGGGATGCCACTAGACCATCAGGGATGCCCACCACAGGTATGCCACCCTAGACCACCAGGGATAACAATCACAAAAAAAGGATGCCAATCAGTGCCCACTATGGATGCTAATCAGTGCCCACAATGGGCATCACTGATTGTCAGGCATTATTGTTTGGCACGGATTGGCATCCATTAGTACAACACGTACATTAGTGCCACCTATCAGTGCCCATCTATGCTCATCCGTGCCGCCTATCAGTGCACATCAATGCCGCCTATCAGTGCCCATCAATGCCGCCTATCAGTGCCCATCAATGCCGCCTATCCGTGCACTTCTGTGCCGCCTATCCATGTCCTCCCATGCCACCTATTCGTGCCCATCCGTGCCGCCTATCAGTGCCGCATGTTAGTGCCCATCATCAGTGCCCATCAATGCCACCACATGAGTGCCACCACATCGGTGCCCATCAGTGCCGCCTTATCAGTGCCCGTCAGTGTAGTACCATCAGTACCCATCAGTAAAGGAGAAAACATACTTATTTACAATGTTTTATAACAGAAACAAAAACAAAAAACATTTTTTTTTTCTAAATTTCCGGTCATTTATTTTTGCAGAAAATAAAAATCCCAGAGGTAATTAAATACCACCAAATAAAAGCTCTATTTGTGGGTACAAAATGATAAAAATTTAGTTTGGGTACAGTGTAGCACGACCGCGCAAATGTCATTCAAAGTGCAACAGCACTGAAAGCTGAAAATTGGCCTGGGCGGGAGGGTGTTTAATTCCCCTCCGGTATGGAAGTTGTTAAATTGTAATGATTCTTTACCTTGAAGTTCAAAATATTCACTATAACCTTTTTATTAAAGAAATCGGTGTGATGGAGATCATCTAAAAGTGTCAGAGGGGGTGATATCTACTGTCACATTTTATCTTTTGTCTGTGTTCCCCTCTTGGGACATCCCCCCCTCTCTGCTTGTCCTGGTTATCATAGACAATGGGGCTGAAAGTTGTGAGAAGATACATATATTGTCTCCCTTTTATATTGTAAAGCACTGTATAAACTGTTGGTTATATATAAATCCTGAATTATAATAATAATAATAATAATAATAATGTGTTTATTGAAAGTAGGTCTCCTGCTATTGTCTGAAGGTGTTCTGTGTTTATACTTATGTTAATGTGTATTGTGCCTTCTGAGCTTGAAACCTACAAGTCTGACCTGCAATGAGACTTTTGAGTCCTCCAGGTGGCTAATTATTGTAATCAGTGCTGATCCTGACCTCCCTGGGGCTCTAAGCAAAATTACATTAAAGTTCAGAAGCGGGGGGGGGGGGTCTGTCGAAAATGACATGTCACATTAAATTTGGGGGTGGGGGTGGGGTGCGCTGCCTACGGAGTGACATGTCACATTAAAGATTAATGTTTAGAAGCGGGGGGTGCTGACTTCTTACCTCTTCTCCAATGCAGCCAGCAAGTTGAGAAGCCGGGTGAGGGGCCTCTAGTAATTTGGGGGGCCCTCCGCAGATTAGCGGGTCCCTAAGCGGCTTGCTTATTGAGCCTATAGGGCGGATCGGCCCTGATTGTAATGTTTGTAGTATATGTTGGTTGTTGTAATTATATTCCTGTGTGCAGTTTGTATTGTTACGGTATATGATCAGGAGGGGGGGTTGTCCCCCCCCCGTGTATAAATTCCCTGTAAGATTTCAAATAAACAGTTCTTATTCTGGTTTAATCCAAAACTGTTGTTGCCTAGTTCTTGGGGTATCTATAGCCAGATTCACAAATCTCATGTTTCAGGTATCGGGAAGCAGCTTCTTGGTGGAGATACCCAGTCAAGATGTCCGGAGTCCATCACAATAACCTTCCCTTAAGCCTTGTACACACTATAAGTTTTATTCCATTCAACCCAACCCCGATCTCCCCCACTGAACTGTTGTGTTCCGACAAGGGGACCCCCCCTCACCAGAACACTGCAATGTACGGGAGCCGGTTGGGTGATGGTTTTCGAGCACGCTTGTGCTACAGAAGCCAGCAAAACAGATGGCTTCTGTTGGACCGGTTGACATACACAGGGGCTTAACGTTAGACAGTTTTTATACAACCGGCCGATGTTGTGTACGGGGCTTTACTGTATCCAAAATGGAAAAAAAAAAATTTTGTCTATAGTTCTACTACTTGTAGATACTGTAGTTAAGGAAGGCTGGTGAAAATAAACAAAAGCCAGAGAGAACCTAAAGGGGTTGTAAGGTCCCTTTCACGTGATCGGACCGTTTGGGTCCGCCTGTCAGTTTTGACGGCAGACCTGAACGGCCACTCCATGCAATCCTATGGTGCGTCGGATGTCAGCGGAGACATTTCCGCTAAAATCCGAACCACCAAAATCTGACGGATGGCGATACGCCCCTATGTGTCCATGGCGGATCGGGTGAGATCTGATAAAAACAGACATGTTGTCCGTTTTCATCGGATCTCCCCATAGGAGACAACGGTGCTGCACAAGCCCCTCCCCACTCAGTGAGCAGAGAGGGACTTGTCATCCACCGCCTCAGCAGAGATCAGCGGATAGGTCTCCCGCTGTGCCGGTGGGGGCAGGAGGACTCCGTAGAGACGGAGTCCGCCTGTGTGGAAGAGGCCTAAACCTTTGTGTTCACCTTAATGCACCCTATACATTAAGGTAAAAAATAAAAAAAACTTTCTGTGCCTAGCCCCCCATTTTACTTACCTGAGCACCACATTTCCATGGGCGCGATCCCGCGTTGATTTCTCCACGGATTCTCGGCTCTTCATTGGAAAGATTGATAGCAGTGCAGCTATAATAATGTCAATAAAATCCAATGCACGGCTGCGGGGGGGGTAAGGCTGAGTCATTTACTTAGACGCCGTGGGGTAGATTCACATAGAGATACGACGGTGTATCTACTGATACACCGTCGTATCTGTGAGATCCGACGCTCGGATCTATGCGGCTGATTCCTCGAATCAGGTTCCACATAGATCTCCCTTAGAGCCGACTGGTGTAAGTGAGTCTTAGGCTGCAATCTCCCGCCGTCCGTTAGGTGGCGCTTCTGTTATTATACGTGACGAATATGCAAATGAGGAGAACCGCCGATTCAGAAACTAACGCCCGGCCGTCGCTTTTTTTTTACGTCGTTTGCGCTCGGCTTTTTCCGGCGGATCGTTACCCCTGCTATATGCGGGGTAAGTGCGGCGTATCCTATGTTAAGTATGGCCGTCGTTCCCGCGTCGAGTTTTGAATTTTTTACGTCGTTTACGTAAGTCGTTAGGGAATACGGCCATACGTTAATAGCGTTAACGTCGAAAACAATGACGTCCTTGCGACATCATTTAAGGCAGTGCACGCTGGGAAATTTAGCCGGCGGCGCATGCGCAGTACGATCGGCGCAGGGACGCGCGTGATTTAAATAGTAAACTCCCCCTAGCCGCGGAATTTGCATTCCGCCGGGGGATTTACGATCCGCCAGGGCAACTTATGAGGCAAGTGCTTTCAGAATACAGCACTTGCCTCAAAAACTGGCGCAGGCGGATCGTAAAAAAGATAGATCACGCGGATCAAAAGATCCGCTGATCTATGTGAATCTACCCCCGTGTGTATAACACGGGAGCGCGCCTGAAAGGTAACCCCCTTGGGAGAGAGCTTTCCAGAGGGGGTTATCTAATGCAGGGAGGAGCCACGAGAGCAGCCGTGGGACCCCAGAAGAGGACGATCGGGGCCACTCTGTGCAAAACAAACTGCACAGTGGAGGTAAGTATGACGTGTTTGTTATTTTAAAAAAAAAAATCAAAGCTTTAACATCACTTTAATAAAAAGACACAGGTTGTCAGCTCTGACCAAACTTTAAAGGTGACTAATAGGGATGGGCCGAACACCCCCCTGTGTTTCCAAATTTGATTGTTTGGCGAACAGCCGGACAGGCTAAACCATTCACCCATCCCTAGTGGCTAATAAGAACCTGCAACATGGTCTTGCTACAACACAGGAGAAGGTCCAGTTGATGGTGATAAAAGACAACTCGGGGATTCAGACACACAGAAGTGGAGGGAGCATTAGCTGCTTGAACCCTATGAGCTCCATTCAGCTGCAGACAGATCATTACAGGGTTGGGGAGAATATACTACTTCTGAAGACCACCGACACCGGGGCATTTCTTTCCTCCCACTGACACTGATGCCTGGCTATATTTTTTAAGAGATTGATCACTGATTTTAGGACACGTTCTTCTTCCAATGGCTAGCGGTGCCTGGTATGGACTGGGGGGAAACCCACGTCATCTTTTTCTTCCTTTTTTTTATATTTAAATAGCTGGGCTTGCAATTGGAAATATGAGTCAATTTAAATAGGATTTGACTGATTATTTTTTTTTCTTTAGAAATTTCATTACTGCTGCAGCAGGTTCTATACATGGTACAGATGCACCACTTTACAGACAAACTAAGGGGACCCCCAGGCACTATATTAAAAAGGATTTTTAAATTTTTATTGCTTCACTTCAAGTGGGATCCCCCCAAATCACCTTGTCCCCATGTTGATGTGGGCGGTGGTTGTCGGGGTCTGCAAAAAGGGCTTATCAGAATCTGAAGTCCTCCTTTAACAAAGAGGCCCCCAAGATCCCGGCCTCCCTCCCTATGTGAATGGTTGGGGGGGTTCAGCAGGAAAAAGCCTCAAAATTGTCTTGCATACACACGGTCACACAAATCTTGGCTGAAATTTTGAACGTCAAGAATGCGGTGATGTACAAGACGTGCGACAAGCTGAGATCAATGAAGTTCAATAGGCATTTCGGCTCTTATGCTTGATTCTGAACATGCGTGATTTTTTTTGCATCATAATTGCATACAGACGACCGCGATTCCCAATAGGAATTTTTCCTGTCCCAAAAATTGAGATCCAGCTCTCAATCTTTTCTTGGCAGGAATTCTCACAGAAAAAGTGTGATGGAGCGTACACATGGTCGGAATTCCTGACAAAAAGCTCACATTACACTTTTCCTGTCTGGAAAACTGATCGTGTATATGAAGCATTAGTATTTTGACTAAAATGGCATTGTTTTAGTTTTAGTCGTATTCAGTCGACTAAATTTCCAGTACATTTTATTTGTCTAAAATTTAATGGGTGTAGTTAAATTGTAGGTGCACTCCTGATTCACCTGGCCTCACGTGACCTGACAGCAATGAATAGAAAACTGCAAAAGTTTTCAATGCCACTTTGCCAAAGAAAACAAATATGGTACCAGCCACCATTATGGTCTCCTGTCACCTCTTATGGTCTATTACAGTGCTCTGCCACTGTAGGGCCACATATAATGAACATCAGCTTCCAAATGTTCTACTGTGGTGTAAGCCCTGTCTTGCTCCTCAATGTTTATTGCCTATTTCTTTGGCCATAAAACACTCTAATATGTATTTCAAGATGAAACCTGTCTCCTCTCTCCCTCCTAAACCTAACCAAGCTTCTAACATGTAGCACCCTCTAGTGAGAGAGTGTGGAGACTGTCAGGACCTACAGTGAGCTCCCCAGTATGGGGGGGATGACCTTGGTCCTGGGCTCGGGTGCATCTAGAAGGAGAAAATCCTGGAAGAAAGGCACACGAGAGAGCAAGGAGAGGACAGCGAGAGAGATCACTGCTAAGAGACTCCAGGGAGATCACAGCCAGGAGGGCTGGTGAGTGAGGCATGCTCGGGAGGACTGGGAAGGCATGCCTGAGAGAACTGGGAGTTTTCAGTTTGAGATGGGTGCAGAACCAAAAGAGAGGACTGTGGGAAGGGCAGTGGAGAGTGGTCTTTTCAGCCAGGCTGGCTGGCAGGGCCTGAAGAGCGTTATCTGGGATCATTAGCACCAGAACTATAGTAGAGGAAAGTTAGCACCAGAACTACATCTATGTCATAGGGACAAGGCCCCTGCCCGCAAAAGGCAATTCACTGAGGTCTGGCTGAGTTAGTGTCAGGCCTAACCATGTGGTGCTAGCTGGTCTGGGAATCTGCAGAAAATGAAGTGCTACAGGAGTAATGGTCTGCAGCAAGTGAAATGCTGGAGGAGTGAAAAGGAAAGAGGTCTTAAAGGAGTTGTAAATGATTGTTTTTAAATAACAAACATGTTATACTTACCTCCACTGTGCAGTTCGTTTCGTTAAGCCTCCCCTCTTGTAAGGCAGCTTTTCTCAGTGTTCATGGGGGCAAGGGTGGAGTAGTTTAAAGAAAAAGGGCCTTTAAGGTATAGTGTGAATTTTAAGAGGGCCCTAATAAAAAAAAGTGTGGACCCCAAAATTCTATGCCAGACCCTTTATGTCTGATATGATTTTTAAGGGGGGAACACCACACAAATATTATCGAAAAAGCATTAGGTAGGTCCCTACCAAAAATCCACACCAGACCCCTACCTGAATTGCTTGCAAAACATGTGGAGTTCCTTGCCAGGGGGGCCATCCCTGGAAAAGCACTTTATCCCTGTAACGGAAGGGCCCGTGGGACCCAGAAGCTCCTTGATGCTTCTTATGTGTAGATCACCATGTATCTCTAATAGGGGGCACAGGGTGAATGAGAACCCCACTATGGTCTGTGCTAGTTAGATTGTATGTGGTATATATTGTGTATATATTGTGTGTTGGCTGTTGTGTACTATAAAGCTTGCTGTGGAAATTAAGTCTGCTACTGTGATAAATGTGTATTGAATCCAGACTAACTTCTAAGGATCTTTCACTGTGGCTTGTGCTAATTGACCCTGTATTGTGTGAAGGTCTATTGATGATAATGTGTATTGTAAGTTAGCAGACAGCCTAAAGGTCAGGTGTATGAGTCATCAGCTGTAGTTAATTAGCTCATGTACATTAGGTCAGAGCCGGAGACAGAATGTCTACTAAAAGATGTGTATTGGGGCTCGTTAGGAACCATTGTGTGATGTTGTGGATGGAGTTGGGTCATTGCTCATTTGGTTACTGCAATATTCTAAACTGTATATAAAGAGCATGTATTTCTCAATAAAGGGTCATTCCTGTTAAACCTCAAACAGAGATGTGTGTCGTATGGGTCGTGTTCGCCGGATTGTGGAGTGTCTGGTAGCTGCCTTGTGTTCGGGAATGGAATATCCTAAACGGCTTTAACCCCTGTCCAATTTGGGGTTCTGTTACAGTCCCCATACTGATGTGGACAAGGGCCTCTTCCTCACAACCCTGGTCCGATTGTTGTGGGCTTATATGAATCTGGTAGTCCTATTTAACAATATGGGGCCACCCAGATACTTCCCCCCGTGTAACTGAGTAACCCTACTCATTAAAAAATAAAAAAAATAAAGACAGTTTTAACAAATCTTTTAATAAAAATACATTTTTTTAAATGAATACCCATGGGAAAGAGAACAAAGTTCCAGAGTATTTGCCAGCATAAAGATGTTATACGGTGTCAAAATAACACAAGATAACAAATCCTATCCAGTGGATATGAACAATATACAGTGGAACCTTGGATTATGAGTATAATCCGTTCCAGGAGAATGCTCGTAATCCAAAGCACTCGCATATCAAAGCGAGTTTCCCCATAGAAGTCAATGGAAACGAAAATCAATTGTCGTCTATGGCATGCAATACAGCATGTGGCCAGAGGTGGGGCGGCGCCGGAAAGCATTGGAAAACCTCGGAAAGGCTCGGGGACAGCTCAGCTAAACTCGGAAATCCTCTGAAAGGCCTCGGGAATGGAGTGTTTCTGAGTTTTTTCAAGTATTTCTGAATGGCTTCGCTCAGCTCTGGCACCCCCGCACCTCAGGCCAAATACGATACTGCACACCAATGTGGCTTGAATCATTTTTGTTTTGCGAGACAACACTCACAAATCGAGTCCGGATTTTCAAAAAAACAGTGCTCGTATTGAGAAACGCTCGTTAGCTGCGCTACTTGCAGTGTCATGGATATGCAGTAATGTCTGGCAGCTTACCCTGCTCTCCATGTGTTCATCTTAGAGGCCAGGCCCTCTCACCTGGCTGCCTTTATCATCTCTCCTCCCTGTATGGCTCCACCCCAGGCCATCCCAGGAACTTTATATTAACCAGTGCACTGCAGGTCTGCATTGCTGATCAACGTTGTTTGTTAAGCATTGAATGTTTGGGTTCCTGCTTGCCGTGTGCTACGTTTATCTCTGTGTCAGCGACTACTCTTGTTTGCCTGTGACCCTGACCCTTGGCCTGTCCCTTGGTTATCCTTGTCTGCTTGTTGCCCTGACCTCGGCTTACCCTTCACTATCTCTTGTGTCCTGAGTGGCTGCTTCCCCTCTCTCCCTACGGAGCATGAACTAGGGGACCCTGGGGACCACGACCTGGATCCAGTTGCAGCTAAGGCCATCCTCACCACTGGAGGCCCTGGTAAATACCAGCTGGATACCTGTGGGATCCTTGTTTGAACTCCAGTGGACCTGTCCTCCATATACACCCTGTGGTCAATCCGCAGCAGTCTGCCAATAGGTTCACTACCTTGTGGTGCACTCCTGACTCCAACGGGGTGCATCGGTCATCTGGCCACAGGTGACCTGACAACCAGCAATGTGAAAATACATTCAAACCTAGCTTAACATTAAATAACATAATAAATGATTAATATATACTGGCTTTTTTATTAAACCAGATAAATAACAAGTTTTATAAACAAAAGGGTCGGGTCTCCCAGGTGACATCATTGACTATATATGGACCTGAAAAGGGCCAATGGTATCAGCAGTTTTTGATTAAATAGGCCCCTTTTTTGTTTTTAATAGTCAACTGAGTAAAGTATGCTTTACAGGCATACTTTACACCCCCCTCGGTACGAAATTTAAAGGAATATTTTACTTTTATTGTTTCACTTTAGGCATTATTAAAATTTCTCCCCTTTTACAAGGTGTTCCGTGGCTTTTCAAATTTGACGCAAACACCCCAAATTGTTCGCTGTTCGACGAACAGGCAATGTTCGAGACGAACATGAGTTTGACTTGAACTCGAAGCTCATCCATAGTCACCTGTCCTGAAGTAGTTAAGTACTTTGGTATAAGAGGAATGAAGATTGTATTACATGGGATGTTCTGTACTTTAAATGTCGGCATTAAAATGAAATCCATTCCAGTTATGCAAAGTCACTCATGAGACGGATCTCTGAAGACTAATTCCATAATTCCAACTCTAATACTATCATTCTGTCTGCTATCACTGGACGTGTCCCGTCATCTCTGTCCGGAGATCACACCAAACCTCAACATCATGTCTCTGCACTACTTCTTATCTATTTTAGTCTCCTCAGTCTTGGGACTGGTGTTGGGAATCCCTTCTAACACTTGTATTGTGATGGGTAATCTGGACATCATCAGAAAGAAAGGGAAGTTGAGTCCCTCCGATGTGATCTTTCTGGGGAAGGGAATTGTGAATATTCTCCTCCAGTGTGTGATGAGTCTACAGGTAATGATCTATGTCTTTTCTCTGGAAAAATTACATATTATACAAGTTCATGTGTCTCTGAACACATCATGTTACTTCCTAACATTTTACAGCTTCTGGTTGACCTTCTGGCTCTCGGCTCATTACTGTACCAGCATCACCAATCTCAGCTATGGGTTCTTCATCTGGATAAAGAGAATTGTGTCCAATTTCCTGAGTCAACTTCTATTCCTGACAGCACTTGGGGTGTTCATTGTGAGTGTCCCGGCCATTTGGGCTCTCCGCGCCTATAGCCCAATCTATTCTTCTGAGAACAGTACAGAAGACTCTGTTATCAGGTTCTATGTCAGTCTTTCCTATTTTGCGCCTACAAACACCCTAGGCGTCATTCTCCCATTCTGCCTTAGTCTTCTGTGTCTGGTCCTCACTTTCTCCTTTCTGCTCAGACACGTCTGGAGGGTGAAGAATAACGACTCGGGATCAACACGTCCAAATCTTCAGGCTCATGTCACGGCACTGAGGACAATCTTCTTCTTACTTCTCGTTTTAACATTCTTCTGTGTGTCTCGATTACTTCTGTATTTTCAAAATCCCTCAGATTTCACAGATTTAATGCAAATCGTTATTTGGAATTTACGATTATTATCTCCATCGGTTGAGGCCGCCATCATCTTCCAGGCCAGCAACAAGCTGAGAAGGATCATTCTGAGAAGATTCTGGACCAGAAGCCGGAGGAACACAGAGACTTAAATTCTAGAGCTTCTTTAAAGCTGGGTTCACACTTATGTGAATTGAAATGTGGGTTTCTCCGCATTCCAATTCGCATGAAAAGAAACTGTGACCGCCTCTCAATCTAGCCGGTTCACACATCTCCGGGGCGGTCGCGGAGCACACAACACAACTGCTTCTGGTCCGATTTCAGTCAAAAATGTGGACCTAATTTCTTCAAATTTTCTATTATTTAATTTCATCATACAAGAAACAGAGGGGAAAAAAAGAAAAAAAAAGAAAGAGGCGGACCTAATTTGTACCCGAAACATTGAACAGGGAAGCACCGGACCCCCTGATGTGCAACGCTGTCGTACATAGTGTGAACGCAGCCTAACTTGAATTCCTAAATATTCACTATCACCTTTTTGTTATAGAAATCAGTGTGAATGTGTGTGATAGATATCATCTAAGGCCTCGTACACACAAGGGGATATGTCCGCTGAAAACGGTCCAATGGACCGTTTCAGCAGACATCTCCGATCATGTGTACGGGCTAGCGGACAGATTTGTCCATCGGACAAATTTCAAAGCATGCTTTGAAATTTGTCCGCTACAAACCTGTCCGTCGGATATGTCCGCTGGTTAGTACGGTAAACCAGCGGACATATCCTCCCACACATGCGTCGTATCCTGTGAATGGATCCGACGAATGCGCGCGGAAGTGTTTACTTCCTGGCGTGTGACGTAGCGGTGACGTGGCGGCGTCAACGTCACCGCCGCGTCACCGACACGTCACCGCGCCGTCCGCCGGCGGGGAATTTGATCCGATGGTGTGTACACGCCATCGAATCAAACTCCAGATCGGACATATCCGATGGAAATGGTCCGCGGACCGTTTTCATCGGATATGTCCGATCGTGTGTACGAGGCCTAAAAGTGTCAGAAGGAATGTTATACTTTATCTCCGGGCACATTAAAATGTTTGTCTGTGTTCCCCTCTTGGGACGTTCACCCTCTCTGTTTATCTTGGTTATCATTGCCACTGGGGCTAATAGTGATTAGAAAATTGTAATTGTAAATCTGAAGCTGTCAATAGGATAGGAATAGAGAAGAAATCTCCTAATGGGGACTGTTCTGGTGACAACTCTTGAGAAGGGAATCTCCCCCGTTCTGCAAAGATTTCTTATAATCTTATGTTATGTGTACGCGATCAAAAGAAATGACAAAGTTATATATTGGGACACATAAGGAAAAAAAAAAAAACATTGAAAGAGGTTTCAAACTTTTTCTTCCCCATCTGTGAAAGGTTTCCTTTAATTAAATGTTAGAATACCAAAGGATATTGTTCCAGCTACAGGACAACTATACCACTGAAGATTGTGGAGGAATATCCCTGATCTGAGTGATGAGCTTGTTTGACCTCTATAATCTGAGATCCATCTGTAGTGATATAAAGATGTATAGTGTCCAGTAGTCCGGTTAGATAATTGATATTTAGGTGTTAGTATGATGACTATAAATGATGTTGTTTCGCAGGCAACACACAGGCTCTCCAGAGAACGCAATTTTATTGACTTCCAATACAGAATAAAGTCCAAATTCCACAGACGATACAAATCCAACAGAGTAATTCAGAATCCCATCTTTTCCTAGACCAATTCTAGACCTGTGCCAAATTCATACCGAGAATATACCGGGAATATATTCTGAGTGACAAGACTGAACTCCCAGATTATATTCCCTATTCACTGAATAGCTGAGCAATTTGATTGGCCGTCTTTGATCTACATCCTGTCTTTCAGAGTGACAGGACAATGACCCCAGATAGAGACCTTTTCCTAATTTTGCATCCTTGCATACTAATAAGCTTTCTCTAATATGTAATTAGATTACATGTGGCCTGAGTAATGGTCTGATTGGTTTGATGTGAATAGACTTATCCTGTCTCTTTGCATATTGACAATCAGACAAGCGTCTTTTGATGTGTAACATGTAATTATAGGTTACTGAAATCTGGCCTGGTCAATTTTGGACTTATAATACAATAATACAAAATACAAACACACACATATATGTATATATATATATATATATATATATATATATATATATATATATATATATATATACTGTATATATACAGTACAGACCAAAAGTTTGGACACACCTTCTCATTCAAAGAGTTTTCTTTATTTTCATGACTACGAAAATTGTAGAGTCACACTGAAGGCATCAAAACTATGAATGTAACACATGTGGAATTATATACATAACAAACAAGTGTCCTTTTGCTTTGATTACTGTTTGCACACTCTCGGCATTCTCTTGTCACCTGAAATGGTCTTCCAACGGTCTTGAAGGAGTTCCCAGAGATGCTTAGCACTTGTTGGCCCTTTTGCCTTCACTATGCGGTCCAGCTCACCCCCAAACCATCTCGATTGGGTTCAGGTCCGGTGACTGTGGATGCCAGGTCATCTGGCGCAGCACCCCATCACTCTCCTTCTTGGTCAAATAGCCCTTCCCCCGCCTGGAGTTGTTTGGGGTCATTGTCCTGTTGAAAAATAAATGATGGTCCAACTAAACGCAAACCGAATGGAATAGCATGCCGCTGCAAGATGCTGTGGTAGCCATGCTGGTTCAGTATAAATCCCCAACAGTGTCACCAGCAAAGCACCCCCATACCATCACACCTCCTCCTCCATGCTTCACGGTGGGAACCAGGCATGTAGAGTCCATCCGTTCACCTTTTCTGCGTCGCACAAAGACGCGGTGGTTGGAACCAAAGATCTCAAGTTTGGACTCATCGGACCAAAGCACAGATTTCCACTGGTCTAATGTCCATTCCTTGGGTTCTTTAGCCCAAACAAGTCTCTTCTGCGTGTTGCCTTTCTTTAGCAGTGGTTTCCTAGCAGATATTCTACCATGAAGGCCGGATTCACACAGTCTCCTCTTATCAGTTCTTCTAGAGATGTGTCTGCTGCTAAAGGACCTAGAATATGACAGATTTTACGTTGTGTCACACTTTTTTGTTATGTATATAATTCCACATGTGTTACATTCAAAGTTTTGATGCCTTCAGTGTGACTCTACAATTTTCATAGTCATGAAAATAAAGAAAACGGAATGAGAAGGTGTGTCCAAACTTTTGGTCTGTACTGTATATATATATATATAACATCCCACATAAATCGGCCAACATATTACTACATATACTACAACACCATCGAATCGTTGCCTTTTTGGAAAGAAGCATCCAGTGATTTCTTCAGTGTCCTGCAATATCGTTTACTATTGGAGCACCTTGTTTTGGACTTTTGGTGTTTTTTAACCACTTCATCCCCAGACCATGTGGGTGGTCAAAGACTGGTCCACTTTTTGCGATTTGGCACTGCTTCGCTTTAACTGACAATTACGCGGTCGTGCGACGTGGCTCCCAAACAAAATTTACGTCCTATTTTTCCCACAAATAGAGATTTCTTTTGGTGGTATTTGATCACTTCTATGTTTTTTGTTTTGCGCTATAAACTAGTAATGGCAGCGATCAGCGATTTTTGCTGTGAAAAAGGACAATGGTCCCAAAAATGTATCAAAATTGTCCGAAGTGTCCGCCATAATGCCATAAAAGAATCACTGATCGCCGCCATTAGTAGTAAAAAAAAATATTAACAAAAATGCACTAAATCTCCTGTTTTGTAAACGCTATAAATTTTGCGCAAACCAACTGATAAACACTTTTTACCAAAAATAGGTAGAAGAATACGTATCGGACTAAACTGTGAAAAAAATGATTTTTTTTTTCGATATTTATTATAGCAAAAAGTAAAAAAAAATGTTTTTTTTTTCAAAATTGTCGCTCTATTTTTGTTTATAGCGCAACAAATAAAAACTGTAGAGGTGATCAAATACCACCAAAAGAAAGCTCTATTTGTGGGGAAAAAAGGACGCCAATTTTGTTTGGGAACCACGTCGCACGACCACGCAATTGTCAGTTAAAGGGACGCAGTGCCAAATCGCAAAAAGTGGCCAGGTCTTTTACCTGCCTTAAGGTCCGGGGCTTAAGTGGTTAATAGTCATCTGTAGAACTGGATCTTAGGGTTTTCTTAAATTTGCTGGAAAAAATATATAATATAAAAAATATTATTGTTTTGAATAAAAAAAAATATAAAAAAATATATATATATTTTTTTAAGACAATCCTGCCAATAGAATGCCTTGTTTGTCCCTCATTTGTGTATTATATTTATGGTAATAATAGTCGTAGTGCTGACCAGTGTACATCAAGATCACTAAGGGACAAACAGCCTCCAGTCCTGAAGTGGTGAATTATTTCAGTAGAATGGAAATGACTCAGAGATTGTATTACACGGGATGTTCTGTACTTTAGATGTCGGCATTGCAATGAAATCCATCTATGCAAAATCAATGAGACGGATCTCTGAAGACTGTTTCCATAATTCCAACCTTGAATCTATCATTCTGTCTGCTATCACTGGACGTGTCCTGTCATCTCTGTACGGAGATCACACCAAACCTCAACATGTTGCCTCTGGATTTATCTCTTTTAATCTCCTCAGTCTTGGGACTGGTCTTGGCAATCCCTTCTAACACTTGTATTGTGATGGGTAATCTGGACATCATCAGAAAGAAAGGGAAGTTGAGTCCCTCCGATGTGATCTTTCTGGGGAAGGGAATCGTGAATATTATCTTTCAGTGTGTGCTGAGCCTGCAGGCAATACTCTATGTCTTGTGTCAGGAAATCTTATATATTATACAAGTATATGGGTTTGTGAACATATCAACTTACTTATTAACATACTACAACTTCTGGTTGACCTTCTGGCTCTCGGCTCATTACTGTACCAGCATCACCAATCTCAGCTATGGGTTCTTCATCTGGATAAAGAGAATTGTGTCCAATTTCCTGAGTCAAGTTTTATTTCTAACAGCTCTTTGTATGATCATTGTGAGTGTCCCGGGCATCTGGGCTGTGTATGCAGAAAGTCCTAGCCATTCTTCTGGGAACAGTACAGAAGACTCTGTTACCAAGTACCATGTCAGTCTTCCCTATTTTGTGCCTACAAACACCCTAGGCTGCATTCTTCCATTCTTCCTTAGTCTTCTGTGTCTGGTCCTCACTTTCTCCTTTCTGCTCAGACACGTCTGGAGGGTGAATAATAACGACTCGGGACCAACACGTCCAAATCTTCAGGCTCATGTCACGGCACTGAGGACAATCTTCTTCTTAATTCTCATTTTCACATTCTTCTGCATAACTCGGGTACTTATGTTTATTAGAAATCCCACAAAGTTAATTGAGGTAATGCTTACAGTTAATTTGAGCTTACGTTTATTGACTCCATCGGTGGAGGCCGCCATCATCTTCCAGGCCAGCAACAAGCTGAGAAGGATCATTCTGAGAAGATTCTGGACCAGAAGCCGGAGGAACACAGAGACTTAAAATGTAGACGATACTTACCTTGAATATCTAAATATTCACTACAACCTTCGTGTTATAGAAATCAGTGTGATAGTGATCTTCTAAAAGTGTAAGATTGAGTGTAGAAAGGTTATATCTCCTGTAAAGTTTTTATTTCTGTCTGTGTTCCCCTCTTGAGACATATTCTCCCTCTCTTGTAGATCATTATCACTGAGGCTAAAAGTTATGAGAAATGCCAATGCATAACCTTATGAGAAAGGCCAACACACAGCCCTTACAGAAATTATTATTATTATACACAATTTATATATGTAGAGGGGGGACAACACAATTACAAATACAATACAGTTCAATACAGAAGGCACAGGAGGGACCCGTCTTATAGAGCTTACATTCTAAAGGCAGGGGGTGGTACAAAAGGTAATAGCTGCAGAGAATGATTTGATGGGGGTGGTTCAGGGACAGTTGTTAGGTGGGTGTGGAATAGGCTTCTCTGAATACATGAGTTTTCATGGATCTCCTAAAGCTGGACAGGGTAGGGGCTGATCGGACATACCGGGGCAGGGATTTTTAGAGGATGGGAGAGGCTCTGGAGAAGTCCTGAAGGTGAGGGTGTGCGGAGGTAACACGGGAGCTAGAGAGCAGGAGGTCCTGGGTGAAGCTGAGGGGACAATTTTGGCAATATCTACAGATGAGGTTGGTAATGTAGATGGGGGATAATGTTGTGAATGGCCTTGTATGTTATTATTAGCATTTTGAATTTAACACAGTGAGGGAGGGGAAGCCAGTGAAGTGATTGGCAGAGAGGAGCAGCAGTCACGGATCGGTTAGTGAGGTGTATTAGTCTAGCAGCAGAATTCATAATAGACTGAAGGGGAGAGGAGCCTACTTAAGGGTAGGCCAGTAAGGAAAGAGTTTTAGTAGTCTAGGCGGGAAATAGTCAAGGAGTGAATAAGTTGCTTTTGGTGCCATTAGTCAGGAAGGGTTGAATTCTGGAGATGTTAAGACGGCAGGATTTAGCCAGTGATTGGATATGGGGGCTGAAGGAGAGGTCAGAGGTCAGAAATGAGGATGTATGCCACTACTACTGTTTTGGAAGCCCACAAGGCAGACCTGGAACAGCTACAAAGTGAGATTACTGCCTTTGCTCCCAGCTAGAAGATGCAGAGAATAGAGGTAGGGGAAGCAACATAAGAATCAGAGGGCTCCCTGGAAAGTATTACAGGTTTGCAAGGCTCCACCCTGGCCCTTCTGTAAAAACTGGCCCCCAACATCCTTGTCTGCAATTGGACTGAGTCCATAGAGCGTTATCTTGTAGACAACCTGATAGCCTGAAGCTGTAATGCAGGCTGCCAGAAATGCCTGTAATCTATCCTTCCAGGGACACCCCTATCAAATCTATGCAGAGCTGGTGCAATCAACGATTTTGAAACGCAAGATTTTGGAATCCCTTTTACAGATCCTACAGGCCAACAACATCATCTTTGCAGGTTTCCCCTTTAAATTGTCCTTCAACTACTGTGAAGCATTTACCTTCTCAGAGCTCCACAACTGCCTTCAAAGTATAGGCCTGGAAGTTCCAGAGGTCATAATCCCTGCAGCTTTTCTACTCCCAAGCTTACAGGGGACACATCATGCTCTGGGACTACTTCTATTTTTGACTTCTGGGTCAGATTTCTCACCAGACGAGGACCATTGCCCTTTTGTGTGTACCGAAGTACTTTGACATGTTTTCTTCTGAGGTCTTCAGCTCTTTCCTTCTTGCTTCTGTTGAAGCTTCATCTGCACATCCGATATTTTCATATTTCATGACTAGAGTGGTCATCCTCTACCATGTTACTTTGTGATCGATAGACGCCTTGATTTGACCAAAAACAAAACGGTTTCCTAGGCCTGCCTCGCATAGGTCTCTGTGGAGGCTTTCTAAGTCTTTCTCACTTTTTAGTTTGGGGGTTTTCATCTATTTCTTTTGGGGGGGGGGTCTTTTGATTTAGTTTATAGGCTTAAATGGGGCTCTCACCCTATATTTTGTACTTATTGAGCATAATTATTGAATGACAGGTTTTGCTATGCAATCATTTTATGGGTTGCGCCACTATAACCATAGATCCCAATCTGGAGGCTGCACTTGGGTGACCTGGCACTGGTCTATTGTATGCCTTTTGGGAGAGTGGTTCCAAGATGAGACTCTGCCTCTTTTAATGTCATGCAGTTTCATACAGCTTAGTGCCTGTTATAAGTTCTAAGGGGAGTGGGAGGCTTTCATTTTGCACTAGTTATACTGTGATTTTGTTGTGCACTTAAACAATCGTTTTTTTGCCTTTTGTTTTGCTTTTGCTCCCCCTATCTGTGTAGAAGGTGTCCCATTTATGATCTCTCCCCTAATGCATACCTTGGAAGGGATGTGATCACTCCTCTCTGGGTCGAAGTAAATCCTTACTCCCTTCTCCCTCCACTTCACGGGCCCACCCTGCTCCTGCTGTGGTGTAGCAGGCCGTTTCTGACAACAGCCAATCTATGAGCGGGGTGGTCCCTGATGCATCTTTTCATGTTTATTGCTCTTTTATGTGGATATATAGCTTTAGGAAGGGGCCCTCAGATCCTGCACCCCCCCCCCCATGTGAATGAATATGAACTGTGAAGCGGTAGAGGAGGCATGGGATGGTCAGTTGTAAACATCCCTTGTAATAGAAAAAAGCATGACAGGTCCGGGCGAAATTTCAGCTTTTAGCACCGCGTCGCTTTAAATTAAAATTGCGCGGTCGTGTGAAGTGGCTCCCAAATGAAATTGGCGTCCTTTTTTTTCCCACAGATAGAGATTTCTTTTGGTGCTATTTGATCATCTCTGCGATTTTTATTTTTTGCGCTATAAACAAAAAAAAGGGACAATTTTGGAAAAAAAAAACAATATTTTTTACTTTTTGCTATAATAAATATCCATTTTTTTTTTACAAAAAGCCATTTTTTTTCTCAGTTTAGGCCGATAAAAACACAATAGTGGCTACAAAATAGGGGAGAGAATTCAGATTTTTTTTATTATTATTTTTTTTACTAGTAATACTTTGGACACATTTTTGTGACCATTCAAATTTATACAGCGAACAGTGCTATAAAAATGCATTTATTATTGTATAAATGTGACTGGCAGGGAAGGGGTTAACACTAGGTGGTGAGGAAGGGGTTAAATATGTATCCTGTGTGTGTTCTAACTGTGTGTGGAGGGGGACTGAGTGGCGGAGGTGACTGATGCTGTGTCCCAATGTACAAGGGACACAGCAACTGTCTCCTCTCCCTGACAGGATGTGGAGCTCTGTGTTTACACCCCATCATTTATACAGAGATTCACGTCCCTGCTCTGTCATTGCCGATCGTGGGAACCTGGTGGACATCGCGGCCGCCAGGCATGCGCATCAGCATCTCGGGGATGCGCCTGGTGCGTGCGCACCGCCGCCGGCGCGCACTTCCCCAGTGGCCGGACGACAAGAGGACATCAGAAGACGTCCTCCCGGATTTATAGAGCCACCTAGAGGCCATCTTTTGACTATGGCCTGGGGCTCAAGTAGTTAAGACAGGGGTTCTCAACCTGAGGGTAGGGACCCCCTTGGGGGTCAAATGACAATTTTCCAGGGGACACCATATCCTGGGCTGTTTCTGAAGCCCGCAGCACTCTCAGCCTTTTCAGAGCCATCCAGCAGGGCTGTCCCTGGAGCCTGTGGCCGCCCAGCTGGGCTGCTCCTGAAGCCTCTGCCTGCCCATTCAGTTCACAGCATGGCTGGGGGGCAGAGACTAGAGGTCAGCTGACTGGTGAGAAATGTGAATTGGAAAGGGCTGGAAGAGACCCTATCTCCTGATTTTGGCATAGTTGTCACTGATGCGAGACACCACAGAGCTAGAGACACATTGAGTCACACTACCTGTGATTAGAGTTGCCATTTAAAGACCCCACTACAGTTCTCAGATCAGCAGATGACCTTCATCAAAAGCATCTAAGCTGGCTGATCAGAACTCCCATCATCACCCCCCCCCCCAGGAGTAAGCGAAGGAATAAAAGTAGAAAATACATGGAAGGGAGAGGAAAACAGGGGGAGGAACAAAGAAAAAAGGGAGAGAAAGAACAGGAAAGATGACTAGAGAGAAGGATGGGGGGGGGCAAGAAATTAAGAGAAAGGAGAACATAGAGAGAGTGGTACATCCTAAAAAAAAAAAAAAAAGGGGTTTTAATACTGTACGAGTGTAAGGGACTTAGGGGTCCCTAAATGTCCATGGGCTAGGGGCGCAAATTACTTGTCTGGCCTTAGGTGCTGAAAACCCACGCTAAAAAAAATTCTACTGTTAGGGGTCCCCACAACTTGGGAAATGTTATTAAAGGGTAACGGCACTAGAAAGGTTGAGAACCACTGCTTTAAGAGCTATGGGTGGAAGTGACGTTTTGACGTGTCTTCCGCCCTATAGTGGTATGGAGACGGATGGGGGCCATCTTCCTCTCACTCGTCCCCTGGCCACTGACATAGAAGTATCAGTTTGCCTCCGCTGGTGCTGACAGCTCTGGAGAGCAGCAGGAGGCCACTCTCCTGCCGCTGATAAAAATGATCTTGCGGCAATTCCGTTGCAGAAGAGGATACCGGAGTTATGGCAGCTATCTGCTACCATAATGACGGTATTCCTCTTCAAATTAGTGACGTATAACGATGGCGGGTGGGGTCAGAAGTGGTGAAATCAAAAATACAACAGAAAATACCCAAAGGACACCTGATCAAAAGTTATAAACAAAAAAGAGGGACAATTTTGTTGCTACTCCCCACACTAACCTTGTATGCTACCACGCATGCGTCAAAGTCTTATTGAGAATACGCGGTTTCGTTTCAAGGCAGGTATACATACTGACGACCGGTTTTCTTGGCAGGAAACACACTGCCGGGAATCCTGACGGGAAAATAGAGAGCAGGGTTCTTTATTTTCCCGTCGGGATTCCCAGCCAAATGCTCTCCTGGCAGTTTTCCTGCCGGGAAAACCAATTGTGTGTACGAGGCTTTAGTTCTTTAGTTCATGTTTCAAGATTAGGGATGAGCTTCGAGTTCGAGTCGAACTCATGTTCGACTTGAACATTGCCTCTTTGCCTGTTCGGCGAACAGCCAACAATTTGGGGTGTTTGCGGCAAATTTGAATCCCACGGAACACCTTGTAAAAGTCAATGGGAGAAATCTAAAATGCTAATTTTAGAGGCTAATTTGCAAGTTATTGTCTTAAAAAGTTTTGGGGACCCGGGTCCTGCCCCAGGGGAATGTTTGGGGACCCCGGATCCTGCCCCAGGGGAGTGTTTGGGGACCCGGGTCCTGCCCCAGGGGAGTGTTTGGGGACCCGGGTCCTGCACCAGGGGAGTGTTTGTGGACCCGGGTCCTGTCCCAGGGGAGTGTTTGGGGACCCGGGTCCTGCCCCAGGGGAGTGTTTAGGGACCCGGGTCCTGTCCCAGGGAAGTGTTTGGGGACCGGGTCTTGCCCCAGGGGAGTGTTTGGGGACCGGGGTCCTGCCCCAGGGGAGTGTTTGTGGACCCCGAGTCCTGTCCCAGGGGAATGTTTGGGGACCGGGTCCTGCCCCAGAGGAGTGTTTGGGGACCTGGGTCCTGTCCCAGGGTAATGTTTGGGGACCGGGTCCTGCCCCAGAGGAGTGTTTGGGGACCTGGGTCCTGTCCCAGGGTAATGTTTGGGGACCGGGTCCTGCCCCAGGGGAGTGTTTGAGGACCTGGGTCCTGCCCCAGGGGAATGTTTGGGGACCGGGTCCTGTCCCAGGGGAGTGTTTGGGGACCCGGTCCTGCCCCAGGGGAGTGTTTGTGGACCCGGGTCCTGTCCCAGGGGAGTGTTTTGGGACCCGGGTCCTGCCCCAGGGGAGTGTTTGGGGACCCGGGTCCTGTCCCAGGGAAGTGTTTGGGGACCGGGTCTTGCCCCAGGGGAGTGTTTGGGGACCCGGGTCCTGCCCCAGGGGAGTGTTTGGGGACCGGGGTCCTGCCCCAGGGGAGTGTTTGGGGACCGGGGTCCTGCCCCAGGGGAGTGTTTGTGGACCCCGAGTCCTGTCCCAGGGTAATGTTTGGGGACCGGGTCCTGCCCCAGGGGAGTGTTTGGGGACCTGGGTCCTGTCCCAGGGGAATGTTTGGGGACCCGGGTCCTGTCCCAGGGGTGTGTTTGGGGACCCGGGTCCTGCCCCAGGAGATATTTATCAATGCAAAAAAAGTTTTAAAAAAGGCATTTTTTTCGGGAGCAGTGAATTTAATAATGCTTAAATTGAAACAATAAAAGTGAAATATTCCTTTAAATTTCATACCTGGGGGTGTCTATAGTATGCCTGTAAGTAGCACTTGTTTCCCGTGCTTAGAACTGTCTCTGCACAAAATGAAATTTCCAAAGGAAAACAAGTCATTTAAAATCACAATGAATTGTGAGTTCCCGGCAATACAGAGCAAAGGCATTGAAAGTCATTAAGAAACAAAAATGTGTGAGGGTCCCCTTAAATTCAATTACCAGGCCCTTCAGGTCTGGTATGGATATTAGGGGAACTCCACCCCAAATTTAAAAAACAAAATTACTTGGAGTTCTCCCCAAAAATCCAACCTGGCAACCTGGCAGGCCGTAGGAAAAGAGGGGGGAAGAGAGAGCGCCCCCCCCTCCTGAACCATACCAGGCCACATGCCCTCAATATTTGGAGGATGCCTTGGGGGTCTGTGACCCATCAAAGCACCATGTCCCCATGTTGATGGGGACAAGGGCCTCATCCCCACAATCCTTGCCTGGTGGTTGTGGGGGTCTGCAGGTGGGGGGCTTATCGGAATCTGGAAGACCCCTTTAACAAAGTGAATTGTGAAATGTGAATGTAACGCAGGTTTGCCCTTACATCAGAGTGGGGCGGGGTCACCCGTCATGTCACTGGGAAAGCCTGGGTTTTCCCTTGCGTCCGAGGGGAGGGGGGTCACGTGGTGGGGGGCCCCCGCCCTTACCTACATAAGAGCTATCACTGGCTGAAGCCATGTCATTTCTAGGGTGTCTCCCGTGGAGACAGGTTGTGCTGTGCTGCGCTGCAGACATCCCATCGCTGGATCCTGGACCTGGATGAAGAGGAGATCTTCTCATCGCTGGACCCCGGAGAGAAGATCACCCATCGCAGGATACTGACAGCATTGGAGCAGAGACAGAGAGTGGATTACCACCACAGGAATCTTTTTTTATTTGCAATGCAGTGCGCAGCGATTTATATAGGCATGGGGCGTGGTCACCTGGTGATGTCACCCATTGACCCCGCCTCTTATGACATCACAGTCCCATCACCCCCTTTATTGAGGTCCTTACATGATGCCTTCACACCCATCCGGGGTTCCTCCCACTGGGGAAGAAGAGCACCACAACCAATCCATCTCCATGGCCCACATCGGCGCTGGGAGCGGCACAGTCATCAGGACAAGGGGATTAGAGCATCAAGATTAGCAAAAGTATTTATCCTGTAATTGATACCATCACACAAATATCTCAAAATAAATACATTATTTTAAAAATAAATACAAATATAAAGTTATAGTAGATGGGTTTAGATTCACTTCAAGACCAGGCCTATTTCTGACACGGGCTGTTTACAAACGAAAAATCTGTTAATTTATGCGAGAAACCCCCAAACATTATATATCATTTTGTTTAACCACTTAAGGACCGCCTACTGCACATTTACGTCGGCAGAATGGCACGGCTGGGCACATCAACGTATATATACGTTGATTTTAGTACCCAGCCGTGGGTCGCGGGCGCGCGCCCGCGGGCGCACGCCCGCGACCCGGTCCGAAGCTCCGGGACCGCGGGATTCGCGGACCCGATCGCCGCTGGAGTGCGGCGATCCGTCCCTGGAATGGAAGAACGGGGAGAGCCGTGTGTACACACGGCTTCCCCGTGCTTCTCTGTGGCCGCAGCATCGATCGCGTCATCCCTGTAATAGGGGGACGCGATCGATGACATCACACCTACAGCCACACCCCCCTACAGTTGTAAACAAACACACTAGGTCACACATCCCCTACAGCGCCACCTGTGGTTAACTCCCAAACTGCAGCTGTCATTTCCACAGTAAACAATGCAATTTAAATGCATTTTTTGCTGTGAAAATGACAATTGTCCCAAAAATGTGTCAAAATTGTCCGAAGTGTCCGCCATATTGTCGCAGTCACGAAAAAAATCGCTGATCGCCGCTATTAGTAGTAAAAAAAAAAAAATTAATAAAAATGCAATAAAACTATCCCTTATTTTGTAAACGCTATAAATTTTGCGAAAACCGACCGATAAACGCTTATTGCGATTTTTTTTCCCAAAAATACGTAGAAGAATACGTATCGGCCTAAACTGAGGAAAAAAAAAGTTTTTTTATATATTTTTGGGGGATATTTATTATAGCAAAAAGTAAAAAATATTGCATTTTTTTTAAAATTGTCGCTCTATTTTTGTTAATAGCGCAAAAAATAAAAACCGCAGAGGTGCTCAAATACCACCAAAAGAAATCTCTATTTGTGTGGGAAAAAGGACGCCAATTTTGTTTGGGAGCCACGTCGCACGACCGCGCAATTGTCCGTTAAAACGAAGCAGTGCCGAATCGCAAAAAGGGGCAAGGTCCTTTACCTACATTTTGGTCCGGGTCTTAAGTGGTTAAAATAAATGTTTTATTAATGAAATCAGGTAAAATAACGTATTGTACAAATAGATTGAACAGGGATTGTACAGTGACAATGACAATAGGTAATACAATACAATAGTTTAGCAGAAAGTCAAATGCATAAACCTTGATGGAGTAAATCCTGCAGTAGGTCGTTAGGTTTTCAACTAGAGGGCAATATTTGTGTTCTCTCGCTATAATTATTGCTCTCGCTCTAACGATTGCGGTGATATCTCACATGTGTGGTTAGAACACCGTTTACATTCGTGAGGGCGAGATATGTATGCGTTTTCTGCGGCGCGCGAGCACGTGGGAATGGGGGCGCTTTAATTTATTTATTTACTTTTTTTATTATTTTGACCGTATTCCTTTAACCACTTCAGCCCCGGAGCATTATGCAGCTAAAGGACCGGGTCACTTTTTGGGTTATGGCACAGCAGTCGCTTTAACTGTCAATTGCGAGGTCGTGCGACGTGGCTCCCAAACAAAACTGGCGTCCTTTTTTTCCTCACAAATAGAGATTTCTTTTGGTGGTATTTGATTACCTCTGCGTTTTTTTTTTTTTTGCGCTATAAACAGAAATAGAGCGACAATTTTGAAAAAATGCAATATTTTTATCTTTTTGCTGTAATAAATATCCCCCCAAAATTTATAAAAAAAAACAATTTTTTTTTCCTCAGTTTAGGCCGATACGTATTCTTCTACATATTTTTGGTAAAAAAAAATCGCAATAAGTTGTTATTGATTGGTTTGCGCACAATTTATAGCGTGTACAAAGTAGGGGAACGTTTAATGGCATTTTTATTAATATTTTTTTCACTAGTAATGGCGGCGATCAGCAATTTTTTCATAAATGTGACATTATGGCGGACACATCGGACACTTTTGACACCATTTTGGGACCATTGTCATTTTCACAGCGATCAGTGCTATAAAATTGCACTGATTACTGTGAAAATGACACTGGCAGTGAAGGGGTTAATCACTAGGGGGTGCCGTAGGGGTTAAGTGTTCCCTAGGAAGAGTTTCTTACTGTATGGGGGCGTGACTTGGCTTGACACATCACTGATTGCCTGTTCCATATTATAGAGCCTAGGATGCTGCGCCGAATGATGTCACACTCCGGCTTCGGATGGGTGTGAATGCATCAGGTAAGGACCTACATAAAGGGGGTGATGGGACTGTGATGTCATAAGAGGCAGGGGCCGCCGGGTGACATCACCCGGTGACCGCCCGCCATTCCTATATAAATCATTTCACACGGAATTACAACGGGAGAGAGCGTTGTGTCAACATCGGAGGAAGAGGAGAGGGAAGAAGACGATGGGGAAGTCCGAGCCACCACTAGTAAAAGAGCTGGAAGAAGATAGCGGAGGAGTCCGGCAGAAGGTAGAAGGCACTGAAAAGCGAGAGAAAAACCGGAGAGTGGGAGAGGAGGCCGAAGAGAGCAGAGAAGTTGGAAGAGACCCCCAAATTTGGAAGAAGACCCCTGGAGCTGCCTAATAAATGACGTTAAAAACCTGTGTAGTGTGTTTTTTTCCTTGACACTTTTTTCCTCCAGGTGAATCGATAAGGGTACGATGTCCCCAATACTCATTCACACAGGGTGGGGGGGGGTTGGGATCTGGGGGCCTCCAACCCTATGTGAGTGGTACTGCCCCCCCCCACCCTATGTGAATGAGTATGGGGTACATCGTACCCCTACCCATTCACCTGGAGGAAAAAAATGTCAAGGAACAAAACACACTACACAGGTTTTTAACGTCATTTATTAGGCAGCTCCGGGAGTCTTCTCCCAAATTCGGGGGGTCTCTTCCAACTTCTCCACTCTCTTCGGCCTCCTCTACCACTCTCCGTTTCTTCTCTCGCTCTCCGGTGTCTTCTACCTTCTGCCAGACTCCTCCGCTATCTTCTTCCAGCTCTTTTACTAGCAGTGGCTCGGTCTTCCCCGTCGTCTTCTTCCCTCTTCTCTTCTTCTGATGTTGACACAACGCTCTATCCCACTGTAATGCAGTGCACAGCGATTTATATAGGCATGGGGCGCGGTCGCCGGGTGATGTCACCCGGCGACCCCGCCTCTTATGATGTCACAGTCCCATCACCCCCATTATGGATGTCCTTACCTGATGCATTCACACCCATCCGAAGCCGGCGTGTGACATCATTCGGCCCAGCATCCTAGGCTCTGCCTCCACCTCACCCATCAGACACCCCCCTAGATCAGAGGAGGAACACAGAGACTAATGCAACAAAAGGACGTGAACCCGTGCTGGGAGAGTTCCTCCCACTGGGGGGGAAGAGCACCACAACCAATTCATCTTCATGGCCCACATCGGCGCTGGGAGTGGCACAGTCATCAGGACAAGAGGAATAGAGCGTCAAGATTAGTAAAATGATTTATTCTGTAATTAATTCCATAACACAAATATCTAATAAATAAATAAATAATTAAAAAAAAAACACACATATAAAGTTATAGTAGATGTGTCTGGATTCACTTCAAGACCAGGCCTATCTCTGACACTGGCTGTTTACAAACGAAAAATCTGTAATTTTTTGCGAGAAAGCCCCAAACATTATATAAATCATTTATTTTATTTTTTATTTTAGCATAAATGTTTTATTAATAAAATCAGGTAAAATAACGTATTGTACAAATAGATTGAACAGGGATTGTACAGAGACAATGACAATAGGTAATACAATACAGTAGTATAGCAGAAAGTCAAATGCATAAACCTTAATGAAGTACATTTTATCTCAAGTCGGTCGTAGGTATCCAACTAGAGGGCAATATTTGTGTTCTTTTGCTAGAATTATTGCTCTCGCTTTAACGAATGTGGTGATATCTCTTTAACTGACAATTGCGAGGTCGTGCTACGTGGCTCCCAAACAAAATTGGCATTGTTTTCCCCACAAATAGAGCTTTCTTTTGGTGGTATTTGATCACCTCTGTGGTTTTTATTTTTTGCGCTATAAACAAAAATACAGCGACAATTTTGAAAAAAAAATCTACATGTTTTACTTTTTGCTATAAGAAATATCCCCCAAAAATATATATATAAAAAAAAGATTTCCTCAGTTTAGGCCGATATGTATTCTTCTACATATTTTTGGGCGCCGCCGGCATAGACCGAGCCAAGCCGAGTGTACCCGAATGTACTGCGCACTCGGCTAGTCTCGGCTCCGCTAGCGGTCACGCCCTGTCCCGCCTCCTAGCCTTTATGCGAGAGGAGCCGAGTGTGGCTGAGCCTAGCCGAGTGCGCAGTACATTCGGGTACACTCAGCTTGGCTCGGTCTATGTCGGCGGCGCTCAGAGACAGTGTGCTCTGAGCCGAGAGAAGCGCGGAAGACACCACCAAGGCCGCAGATGGATGCCGGACAAGGCCGCCGATGGACGCCGGGCAAGACACCAACGAGGGGCATTCAAAAGTATTTTTTTTTTCCTTGAACTTCCCTTCTAGGGTTGGGGTGTGCAATATACGCCGGCGCGCGGTATACCCCGATAAATACGGTACTTGAAATCTGACTGTCTGCTCTAAAAAATATTGTAACGGGGTGATGCCTCTGTCTGCAGACCCTGGTACAGCCACTTCAACAAGATAACATGCAGGTACGTTATTTTGCGTTATTTTGGTTAAGCTAATCTTCTTTATATAAAAAAACATTACCAGGACAACAGTTCCCCTTCATAGCATTGACATCTTTATTTATAGTTTTAACATCCATTACCAAAATTACTTACACTAACCTCCTTACTATCACAGATATCTACAAAAATCAGAAGAGTTATGGTGTATAATAGTGCATGCAAGGTAACGATCCTCTACATCTCTGTGTTCCTCCGGCTTCTGGACCAGAATCTTTTCAGAATGATCCTTCTCAGCTTGTTGCTGGCCTGGAAGATGACGGCGGCCTCCACTGATGGAGATACTAATCGTAGGTTCCAACTGACCGTCCCTAAGAGATTTCTGGATTCTATGTTTAATCTGATACACATAATCACCTGAGACATGATGACGGAGGTGAACATGAGAAGTAAGATAAGGATTGTCCTTAGTGCCGTGACATGGGCCTGAAGATTTGGACGTGTTGATCCCGAGTCGTTATTCTTCACCCTCCAGACGTGTCTGAGCAGAAAGGAGAAAGTGAGGACCAGACACAGAAGACTGAGGCAGAATGGGAGAATGACGCCTAGCATGGTGACTGGCAGGAAATAGGAAAATATGACATAGTCGGAGTGACTGGTGATAACAGATGATTCCGTGTTGTTCTCAGAAGACTGGATATAAGTTTTAACGGAAAAAAACCTGATAGTCAAGACACTCACAATGAGCATCCCAAGTGCTGTCAGGAATAGAAGGCGACTCAGGAAATTGGACACAATTCTCTTTATCCAGATGAAGAACCCATAGCTGAGATTGGTGATGCTGGTACAGTAATGAGCCGAGAGCCAGAAGGTCAACCAGAAGCTGTAATACATTAGGAAGTAACCTGATATGGTCATGGGTGAGTATACTTCAGTGGTGTAAAGGTCTGCAGGAGACAAGACATAGAACATTCCATGTGCGCTCAGCACACACTGGAGGAGAATATTCACAATTCCCTTCCCCAGAAAGATCACATCGGAGGGACTCAACTTCCCTTTCTTTCTGATGATGTCCAGATTACCCATCACAATACAAGTGTTAGAAGGAATTCCCAAGACCAGTCCTAAGACTGAGGAGACTAAAATAGATAAGAAGTACGGAGACATGATGTTGAGGTTTGGTGTGATCTCCGGACAGAGATGACGGGACACGTCCAGTGATAGTAGACAGAATGATAGAATTAGAGTTGGAATTATGGAAAAAACCTTCAGAGATCCGTCTCATGAGTGACTTTGCATAACCGGGATGGATTTCCTGTCACTCTAAAGTACGGAGTAAGCTATGTAAGTAATACTCATGGAATGATTGATGTTTGTTTCCTACTAACATTTTCCACATTTAGCAGTACTTATTTTGATTGGTTGTCTTAGCGGGGGGGGGGGGGGGGCAAACAAGGCTTTCTTTATTTGTTTATTTAATTTTATTTTCTAAGCCTTTTCACCACTTCATCTACTGAAGATTTTACCTCCTTCCTTCCTGAAATGTAGGATCGCGGCGTCGTACAGTTTAGCTGCTTGTCGAATCTTCTTAGAACATTCAACAGACACCATGAGCCTTCAATTGACAGATTCCACCTTAATTAATTCTGATTTTCAGACAAATGCATTTTTTAATGAAACAAAATAAATAAAAACATCATTTAAATTCCTCTTTTCTTTTTATTAAAGGGACCAGAGGTCCCCATTGCCCACGGATGGCTACCCCCCTTTTTTATATATTTTTTTATATATACATTTATTTATTTTTTTATTTATTGTAAGGGGCCCAGAGGTCCCCAGGGCAACCCGATTCCAATTTGTGGCACCCACCCGCTTCTCAATTTGCGGCGCCCCCCCCCGCTTGCTTCTCAATTTCAGTGTGGCAGAACCCCCCCTGTTCTCTGCTCCAGGGGGCCCATGCCTGAAGCTGTGTAAGGAGCCCCATAATTCCTGATGGCAGCCAAGACTGCACTGTATTACCAACCGTACACCACTGAATGCACTGTAGATTTAGGCTACACTGGATGCAGAATATATATATATATATATAGTACAGACCAAAATTTTGGACACACCTTCTCATTCAAAGAGTTTTCTTTATTTCCATGACTATGAAAATTGTAGAGTAAGGCGGCGTACACACGACCGAGGTTCTCGCTGGAAACCAGCGAGAACCTTGCTGGAAGCTGCATTCCAGCGAGGACCTCGGCCGTGTGTACGCTCTCGGCGAGCTTCCCGTCGGGAAGCCCGTCGAGCAGAAATAGAGAGCACGCTCTCTATTTGCTCGACGGCCCGCCTGGATGAATGGCTGGTTGCCATTCCCGACGGGCGGGTCGCCGATTTCGACGGCCGGCAGAGAACCTCGACGGGCGGAATGATGTGTTCTGCCCGTCGAGGTTCTCTGCCGTGTGTACACGGCCTCACACTGAAGGCATGAAAACTATGAAGTAACACATGTGGAATTATATACATACGGTAACAAAAAAGTGTGAGACAACTGAAAATCTGTCATATTCTAGGTCCTTTTGCAGCAGACACATCTCTAGAAAACTGATAAGAGGAGACTCCGGTGTGAATCCGGCCTTCATGGTAGAATATTTGCTAGGGAACCACTGCTAAAGAAAGGCAACAAGCAGAAGAGACTTGTTTGGGCTAAAGAACACAAGGAATGGACATTAGACTAGTGGAAATCTGTGCTTTGGTCTGATGAGTCCAAACTTGAGATCTTTGGTTCCAACCACCGTGTCTTTGTGCGACGCAGAAAAGGTGAACGGATGGACTCTACATGCCTGGTTCCCACAGTGAAGCATGGCGGAGGAGGAGGTGTGATGGTGTGGGGGTGCTTTGCTGGTGACACTGTTGGGGATTTATACTGAACCAGCATGGCTACCACAACATCTTGCAGCGGCATGCTATTCCATCCGGTTTGCGTTTAGTTGGACCAAAAGGACAATGACCCCAAACACACCTCCATGCGGGGGAAGGACTATTTGACCAAGAAGGATAGTGATGGGGTGCTGCGCCAGATGACCTGGCCTCCACAGTCACCGGACCTGAACCCAATCCAGATGGTTTGGGGTGAGCTGGACCGCAGAGTGAAGGCAAAAGGGCCAACAAAGTGCTAAGCATCTCTGGGAACTCCTTCAAGACCGTTGGAAGACCATTTCAGGTGACAAGAGAATGCCGAGAGGGTGCAAAGCAGTAATCAAAGCAAAAGGACCTAGAATATGACAGATTTTCAGTTGTTTCACACTTTATATATATATATTATACACTTGCTAACCGCCCCATAGGGAAAGTACATCCTATTATCAAAGATGGATATCTCGGTAACGGCAGCAGCTGCTGCCACAACCGAGGTATCCATCTTTGCAGTGGGCGGTGCTGTACACGATAACGGCGGTCTCTGCGGCGGATTCGCCGCGAGATCGCCGTTATCGGTGGCGGGAGAGGGCCCCCCTCTCCCGCCGCTCTCCCGCGCCCTCCGCTGCTTACCGGAGCCGTCGGTAGCGGCGGAGGCGATCGGGTCCTGTCGGCAGCTGTGTTGGGATACGAGTGACGGAAAAATCGCCCCCACCCATCCCCAGAGCTCCGCTGGGCGGAAGTGACGTCAAAACGTCAGTCCCGCCCAGCGTCTTAAAGAAACATTTTTTTTTCTGACATTTGAAAAATGACTTTTAAGCCTAAATATGAGATCTGAGGTATTTTTGACCCCCAGATCTCATATTTAAGAGGACCTGTCATGCTTTTTTCTATTACAAGGGATTTTTACATTCCTTGTAATAGGAATAAAAGTAATCTTTTTTTTTTTTATTTCAGTGTAAAAAATTATAAACTAAATTAAAATAAATAAGAAAACAAAAAATAATAATTTTTAAAATGCCCCGTCCCGACGAGCTCGCGCACAGAAGCGAACGCATACGCGACTAGCGCCCGCATATGAAAACGATGTTCAAACCACACAAGTGAGGTATCGCCGCGATCGTTAGAGCGAGAGCAATAATTCTAGCCCTAGACCTCCTCTGTATCTAAAAAAATGCAACCTGTAGAATTTTTTAAACGTCACATATCGAGATTTTTAAGGGTAAAAGTTTAACGCCATGCCACGAGCTGGTGCAATTTTTAAGCGTGACATGTTGGGTATCATTTTACTCGGCGTAACATTATCTTTCACAATATATAAAAAAAATTGGGCCAAATTTATTGTTGTCTTATTTTTTTATTTAAAAAGTGTTTTTTTTCCAAAAAAAGTGCACTTCTAAGAGCGCTGCGCAAATACGGTGTGACAAAAAGTATTGCAATGACTGCCATTTTATTCTCTAGGGTGTTAGAAAAAAAATATATAATGTTTGGGGGTTTTAAGTAATTTTCTAGCAAAAAAAAACTGTTTTAGTCTCGTAAACACCAAATCTGAAAAACAGACTCGGTGGGCAAGTGGTTTTAGAGCCTAGGATGCTGGGCCGAATGATGTCACACTCCGGCTTCGGATGGGTGTGAATGCATCAGGTAAGGACCTACATAAAGGGGGTGATGGGACTGTGATATCATAAGAGGCGGGGGCCACCGGGTGACATCACCTGGTGACCGCCCCCCATTCCTATATAAATCATTGCACACGGAATTACAATGGGAGAGAGCGTTGTGTCAACATCGGAGGAAGAGGAGAGGGAAGAAGACGATGGGGAAGTCCGAGCCACCACTAGTAAAAGAGCTGGAAGAAGATAGCGGAGGAGTCCGGCAGAAGGTAGAAGGCACTGAAGAGCGGGAGAAAAACCGGAGAGTGGGAGAGGAGGCCGAAGAGAGCGGAGAAGTTGGAAGAGACCCCCGAATTTGGAAGAAGACCCCTGGAGCTGCCTAATAAATGACGTTAAAAACCTGTGTATTTATGTATCTATGTGAATGAGTATGGGGTACATCGTACCCCTACCCATTCACCTGGAGGAAAAAAGTGTCAAGGAACAAAACACACTACACAGGTTTTTAACGTCATTTATTAGGCAGCTCCAGGGGTCTTCTTCCAAATTCGGGGGTCTCTATTTTACTCTTTTACTAGAAGTGGCTCGGTCTTCCCCGTCGTCTTCTTCCCTCTTCTCTTCTTCTGATGTTGACACAACGCTCTATCCCACTATAATGCAGTGCACAGCGATTTATATAGGCATGGGGCGCGGACGCCAGGTGATGTCACCCGGCGGCCCCCGCCTCTTATGATGTCACAATCCCATCACCCCCTTTATGGAGGTCCTTACCTGATGCATTCACACCCATCCGAAGCCGGCGTGTGACATCATCCGGCCCAGCATCCTAGGCTCTGCCTCCACCTCACCTATCAGACACCCCCCCTAGATCAGAGGAGGAACACAGAGACTAATGCAACAAAAGGACGTGAACCCGTGCTGGGAGAGTTCCTCCCACTGGGGAAGAAGAGCACCACAACCAATTCATGTCCATGGCCCACATCGGTGCTGGGAGCGGCACAGTCATCAGGACAAGAGGAATAGAGCGTCAAGATTAGTAAAATGATTTATTCTGTAATTAATTCCATAACACGAGTATCTAAAAATAAATAAATAATTAAAAAAAACACACATATAAGGTTATAGTAGATGGGTTTAGATTCACTTCAAGACCAGGCCTATTTCTGACACGGGCTGTTTACAAATGAAAAATCTTTTAATTTATGCGAGAAACCCCCAAACATTATATATCATTTTGTTTAACATAAATGTTTTATTAATGAAATCAGGTAAAATAACGTATTTTACAAATAGATTGAACAGGAATTGTACAGAGACAATGACAATAGGTAATACAATACAATAGTATAGCAGAAAGTCAAATTCATAAACCTTAATGGAGTAAATCTTGTCTCAAGTCCTGCAGTAGGTCGTAAGATTTTCAACTAGAGGGCAATATTTGTGTTCTTTTGCTAGAATTATTGCTCTCTCTCTCTAACGATTGCGGTGATATCTCACATGTGTGGTTTGAACACCGTTTACATTTGTGAGCGCGAGATATGTATGCGTTTTCTGTGGCACGCGAGCACGTGGGAACGGAGGTGCTTTAAATTATTTCTTTATTTTTATTATTATTTTGACCTTATTCCTTTAACCACTTCAGCCCCAGACCATTATGCAGGTTAAGGACCGGGCCCATTTTTTCGATTCGGCACTGCGTCACTTTATCTGACAATTGCGCGGCCGTGCAACGTGGCTCCCAAAAAAAATTGGCGTCCTTTTTTTTCCCCACAAATAGAGATTTCTTTTGGTGGTATTTGATTACCTCTGCGTTTTTTTTTTTTTTTGCGCTATAAACAAAAATAGAGCGACAATTTTGAAAAAAATTCAATATTTTTTCCTTTTTGCTATAATAAATATCCCCCAAAAATATTAAAAAAAAAAAATTTTTTTCCTAAGTTTGAGCCGATACGTATTCTTCTACCTATTTTTCATAAAATAAAAAAACGCAATTAGAGTTTATTGATTGTGTGGCGCAAAAGTTATAGCGTCTACAAAATAGGGGATAGTTTTATGGCATTTTTATTAAAAAACTATTTTCACTAGTAATGGTGGCGATCAGCAATTTTTATCGTAACTGCGACATTATGGCGGATACATCGGACACTTTTGACACCATTTTGGGACCATTGTCATTTTCACAGCAACAGTGCTATAAAAATGCACTGAATACTGTGAAAATTACAAGGGCAGTGAAGGAGTTAACCACTAGGGGGCGCTAAGGGGTTAAGTGTTCCCTAGGAAGTGTTTCTTACTGCAGGGGATGTGGCTTGGCTTGACAATCAATCTCCTCCGCTGACAGGGAACAGACAATCACTGACATGCCACTAGGTAGAACGAGGAAGGTTTGTTTACACTCACCTCTCCCCGTTCTTCCTCTCTGTGACCCAATAGTGGGACACCGGCAGGGACAGGGTCCGCAGGTCCCGTGGATGCGGTCACGGAGCACATGACCGGGGTCACGAGCGTGCCGCTGGCGGCGTGCCCATGATCGACTCTGCCTACATATATCGTCATGAGGCGGTCCTTAAGTGGTTAGAAAAATTATAATAATCTGATCATTTTGTTGCTTTCACAAGAAATGTAAACATTCCTTGTGACAGTAATAAGCAGTGACAGGTACTCTTTATGGAGGGATTTGGGGGTGTAAAAGACCCCAACCCCCTCCTCTGCACTTCAAAGTATTCAAAACGCCAAAATCAGATTTTTATTAAATCGGCGCCGTTGGCTGCCGAGTAAACCGGAAGTGATGTTGCTTCCAGGTTACCACATCAGAGACCCAATTCTGGCTTTGTTTGGGACTCTAACCAGCCAACAGACATTCCAGCTGATGACTCGGGTCTCCCGGTGGGACAGGAGACCCAGGAGGAGCGGTGGAAGGTGGTGGGAAGAGGGGGATGTGCTGCTTGTGATAACAGCCGAGCAGCTCATTAGCCGCATTGGTTGTAATTACCGTATTTATCGGCGTATAACGCGCACTTTTTCCTCCTTAAAATCAGGGGGAAATTGTGGGTGGGTGTTATACGCCGATCCGCGATGTCTCTGAGCGCCGCCGACATAGACCGAGCTGAGCCGCCTGTACCCAAGTGTTGTGTGCACGCAGCTAGGCTTGACCATGCTCGGCTCCGCTCGCGGTTGCGCCCTGTCCCGCCTACTAGCCTTTATGCGAGAGGAGCTGAGCGTGGTCAAGCGTGGCCGAGCCTAGCCAAGTGCGTAGTACACTCGGCTCGGCTCGGTCTATGTTGGTGGCGCTCAGAGACAGCGTGCTCTGAGCCGAGAGAAGCGGGGAGGACAGCACCAAGGCTGCAGACAGATGCCGGACAAGGCCGCCGATGGACGCCGGGCAAAACACCGACGTTGGGCATTCAAAATGTTGGTATTTTTTTTCCTTGAACTGCCCTTCTAGGATTGGGGTGCGCACTATACGTCGGCGCGTGGTATACCCCGATAAATACGGTACTTGAAAGCTGACCGTCTGCTCTAAAAAATGGTAGCAGGGTGATGCCTCTGTCTGCAGACCCCGGTACAATCACTTCAACAAGATCACATGCAGGTACGTTATTTTGCGTTATGTTGGTTAAGCTAATCTTCTTTATATAAAAAAAACATTACCAGGACAACAGTTCCCCTTCATAGCACTGACATCTTTATTTATAGCTTTAACATCCATTACCAAAAGTACTTACACTAACCGGCTTACTATCACCGATATCTACACAAATCAGAAGAGTTATGGTGTATAATAGTGCATGCAAGGTAACGATCCTCTACATTTTATGTCTCTGTGTTCCTCCAGCTTCTGGTCCAGAATCTTCTCAGAATGATCCTTCTCAGCTTGTTGCTGGCCTGGAAGATGACGGCGGCCTCCACCGATGGAGATACTAATCGTAGGTTCCAACTGACCGTCGCTAAGAGATTTCTGGATCCTATTTTTTTTCTGATACACATAATCACCTGAGACATGATGAACGATGTGAACATGAGAAGTAAGATAAGGATTGTCCTCAGTGCCGTAACATGAGCCTGAAGATTTGGACGTGTTGATCCCGAGTCGTTATTCTTCACCCTCCAGACGTGTCTGAGCAGAAAGGAGAAAGTGAGGACCAGACACAGAAGACTGAGGCAGAATGGGAGAATGACGCCTAGCATGGTGACTGGCAGGAAATAGGAAAATATGACATAGTAGGAGTGACTGGTGATAACGGATTCCGTGTTGTTCTCAGAAGACTGGATATGAGTTTCAACGGAAAAAAACATGATAGTCAAGACACTCGCAATGAGCATCCCAAGTGCTGTCAGGAAAAGAAGGTGACTCAGGAAATTGGACACAATTCTCTTTATCCAGATGAAGAACCCATAGCTGAGATTGGTGATGCTGGTACAGTAATGAGCCGAGAGCCAGAAGGTCAACCAGAAGTTGTAATACATTAGGAAGTGACATGATACGTTCATGGATGAGTATACTTCAGTGATGTAAAGGGCTGCAGGAGACAAGGCATGGAGTATTCCCTGTAGACTCATCACACACTGGAGGAGAAGATTCACAATTCCCTTCCCCAGAAAGATCACATCGGAGGGACTCAACTTCCCTTTCTTTCTGATGATGTCCAGATTACCCATCACAATACAAGTGTTAGAAGGGAGTCCCAAGACCAGTCCCAAGACTGAGGAGACTAAATTAAATAAGGAGTGTGGAGACATGATGTTGAGGTTTGGTGTGATCTCCGGACAGAGATGACGGGACACGTCCAGTGATAGCAGACAGAATGATAGAATTAGTTGGAATTATGGAAAAAACCTTCAGAGATCCGTCTCATGAGTGACTTTGCATAACCGGGATGGATTTCATTTCAGTCTAAAGTACGGAGTAAGCTATGTAAGTAATACTCATAGGGCCAGATTCACGTATTCCAGAGCATCTTTGCTCTGGAGTAACGCTTCTGATTTGCGTTGCGCTGCCGTAATTTTAGGAGCAAGTGCTGTTATTCACGAAGCACTTGCTCCTAAAGTTGCGGCAGCGCATCACAAATGAGCCGGCGGAATTCAAATGTAGCGGGTACGGGGCGTGTAGTATGCTAACTACGTGCGATCCCGCCGCCAACGTACTGCGCATGCGTCGAGTGTCAAAACATCCCCGTGCGCATGCTCCAAAATCTGTGAATGAACGTCAATGACGTCACATTCCCATTCATGACCGTTTTACGCAAGCGACGTTTTTTTTTTTTTTTCCCGACGCGATGACGACGCCTATACCTAACATAGGATATTCCAACCCCATGTAGGTATAACTATGCGCCGCGTATCCCGTCCGGAAACGTCGTATCGTCATTGCGTCGCGCCGGATTTCGATCGTGAATTGCCGATTTCCGCTCATTAACATATTTTTTGAGCGGAAATCGGCGAGAACGCCCCCGGCGCCATTTTTAAGTTGAAGTAACGATGCAATGGCGAAACTCAGTTACGCTGCTCGCATCAGAACTTCAACCCGGCGTTTCTTGTTTTCTGGTTACAGAAAACAGAAACGCCGGCTCAAAGCCACAGTTAGGCTGGCGGATCACTCGATCCGCCAGCGTAACCTTTCCTGAATCTGGCCCATAGAGTGATTGTTGTTTTTTCCACATTTAGCAGTACTTATTTTGATTGGTTGCCTTAGCAGGGGGAGGGGGGACAAGGCTTTCTATTTATTTGTTTATTTCATTTTATTTTCTAAGCTACTGAAGATTTTACCCCCTTCCTGACCAGAGATTGTTTTACAATTTGGCACTTCCTCACTCTGACAATTTCATATGACACTGTACACAAACAAAGCTGACATCCTTTTTTCTCCCCCAGAAACAGAGCTTCCTTTTTTTGGTATTTGATCACCTCTGCGTTTTAATTTTTTTGACTATGAACAAAAAAGGGGCAACAATTTTGAAAAAAAAATAATTGGGGGGTATTTTCGTTTTAGCGCTTTAACAAACAATAATGAATGCGCAGAATCTTATATCCAAAAGATCTAACACAAAACAAAAATGCTTTATTTTCATTTAGTTGCAACAACAGTTGGATATAGATAGAAGTTTGGACATGACGGTGACAATAGTGATCTGTGTCTATTGAACCTGCGGTAGAATTTGCCAAACCTAAGGCCGCGTACACACGGCAGAGATCCTCGACGGGCAGGACACATCGTTCCGCCCGTCGAGGCTCTCTGCCGGCCGTCGAAATCGGCGACCCGCCCGTCGGGAATGGCAACCAGCCATTCTTCCAGGCGGGCCGTCGAGCAAATAGAGAGCGTGCTCTCTATTTCTGCTCGACGGGCTTCCCGACGGGAAGCTCGCCGAGACCGTACACACGGCCGAGGTCCTCGCTGGAATGCACATTCCAGCGAGGTTCTCGCTGGTTTTCAGCGAGAACCTCGGCCGTGTGTACGCCGCCTAACTCTATTAGTCCGAGATGATTCTACATGGAGAGAAAAGATTCAAGAGACAGTGGCCCAGATTCAGAGAGAATTCGATTCTCGTAGCGTATCAGAAATACACTACGCCGCCGTTTTTTACCTGGCTCTACGTGGAATCCAGGTAGATTTTGTCCAGTAAACGACGGCGGCGTAGTGTATTTCTCCCGTCGCAATCCATCTGCGCGAGTAGGGGGCGTGAAGCATTTAAAATAGGCGCGTTCCCGCGGCGATTGAACTGCGCATGCTCCGTTCGCAAATTTCCCGCCGTGCATTGCGCGAGATCACGTCGTTACGTCGTAGTAGCGTCGTTTACGTACATTCCTATTCCCGAACGAGTTACGTTAAAAAAATATATATATTTTCAAATCGACGTGGGAACGACGGCCATACTTTACATGGGTTACGCACTGTTAGACCAGCAAAAAGCTCCTCTAACATTACGTAGCCAAAAAATGACGTAGGCGATTGCGAGGGACATTCGTACCTTCGTGGATCGCCGTAAAAACTAATTTGCATACCCCGACGCATGAAAACGATGCAAACTCCTCCCAGCGGCCGCAAAAATATTGCAGCGTAGATCCGAAGGCTTACGAAGACGTAAGCCTCTCGGATCGAAGCCCGAAGCCGCCGTATCATGGTTTGAGGATTCAAACTAGTGATACGGCGCACGAAATTTGAAATTACTCCTGTCTAACACCAGTTACACAGGCGTAATTGCTCTGTGAATCTGGGCCAGTGTTGGGGGAGACCATTCGACATGAACAATGAAGATTCGTCAAAGCAGCGAAAAACATACAAACGTTGAATCTGTCATTGAAGGCTTATGGTGTCCGTCGGATGTTCTAAGAGGATTCAACAAGCAGCTAAACTGTACAACGCCGCCATTGTACATTTCCGGTCAAATGCTCCGCCCACAGGCTATAGAAGAATACTAATGTTGGATGACTAGTAATAATAATTCATAAATATAATTATTACTCGTGTCATACAACATTAGAGTTCTTTTATAGCTTGTAGGCAAAACATTCGACCTGAAATGTAATTTCCTCAGTGTCCCCAGTACACCATCAAAATATGTCTTTGTGTCCCTATTCACCATCAACATCAGTCATTATCCCCAATGCACCGTCAGTGTCCATGTCAGTGTCCCCAGAGCACCATTGACACCTATTGGTCTCCCCAGTGTACCATCAAAATCTGTCGGAGCCTCAAGTTTGGCGAACAGCGAACAATTTGGGGTGTTCGTGGCAAATTCGAAAAGCCGCGGAACACTCTGTAAAAGTCTATGGGAGAAATCTAAAGTGCTAATTTTAAAGGTTTAATTTTCAAGTTATTGTTCTAAAAAGTGTTTGGGGACCCGGGTCCTGCCCCAGGGGAGTGTTTGGGGACCCGGGTCCTGCCCCAGGGGAGTGTTTGGGGACCCGGGTCCTGCCCCCGGGGGAGTGTTTGGGGACCCTGGTCCTGTGCCAGGGGAGTGTTTGGGGACCCGGGTCCTGCCCCAGGGGAGTGTTTGGGGACCCGGGTCCTGCCCCAGGGGAGTGTTTGGGGACCCGGGTTCTGCCCCCGGGGGAGTGTTTGGGGACCCGGTTCCTGCCCCCGGGGGAGTGTTTGGGGACCCGGTTCCTGCCCCAGGGGACATGTATCAATGCATACAATTTTTTTAAAAAACAAAAGTTTTTTCAGGAGCAGTGATTTTAATAATGCTTGAAGTGAAACAATAAAAGTAAAATCTTCCTTTAAATTTCATACCGGGGGGGGTGTATAGTATGCCTGTAAAGTGGCGTGTGTTTCTTGTGTTTAGAACCGTCCCTGCACAAAGTGCCACTTCTGAAGGAATAAAAGTCATTTACAACTACTTGCGGCTTATTCATGAATTGTCGGGTCCCGGCAATACAGATAAAAGTAATTGAAAAAAATTACATGGGTACCCCCAGTCCATTACCAGGCCCTTTGGGTCTGGTATGGATATTAAGGGGAACCCTGCATAATTAAAAAAAAATGATGTGGGGTTCCCCTAAAAGAATGCATACCAGACCCTTTATCCAAGTACGCAACCTTGTGTTGTAATATTAATATAGATGTGTAGGTATTTTAAATATTGTGTTATTTATATGGCATGGTATTTATGTGTTACATGCAGGCATTCAAGTTACACATCAAAGGGGTGCTTGCTGACCAAATCTTGTGGCCAAACAACACATATCAAAAGGTACAGAGGACCCTTTGATGTGTAAATCTTATCTAAGATGACCTAGGTGTGTGAGATGGCCTGGTACTTTCTTAAATACATAAGAAAGTATTTATTAATGGTAATTAGACTTGAGGGGGGCATTCATTCAGGGAAGCATTTGGTTGACCTGAAAAGAACCCCTCCCTCCAGTGTGAGCATTTGAGGCAGACAAGCTGGCATTCAGTGGATCTTGTCACTAAGGAATATGGCACAGGTCTAAGATGAGACTGAATTACTCTGTTGGATTCTTATATTGTGTGTAGACTTTGGGCCAGATTCACGTACATCGGCGCATTTTTTGACCGGCGTAGCGCACCTCCTTTACGTTAGACCGGCGCAATGTAGCGGCGCAATCACTGTATTCTTGTTTGATTTGCGCAGAAATTAGCGCCGGTGCAACGTAATTTCAGAGGCGTAAGGATCGCATGCGCACTTGAAGCAGACCATGGTCAGCACCTCTGTGCGCATGCTCACAACTCGGGAACGGCGCAATCAGTGAAATTGGAAGTGGACCCGGGCAACTTTGTGAATTACGCAGACAGCATAAATAGACAGACACAAACGCACTTCCTTTGCAAAAGTACATCCCTTTGTATCCCTTCCTATACAGCAAGGTGCTTTTGTTCTGTTGTGTGTTGCGTTGAGACTTGTGTTTGTGATATTTGTTGACTGTTTGATCTAGTGTTTTGTAGAATATATTTGATAGTGTTTTCAGGTGACTGGTTGTGAGACTTTTTGGTTGATAGATTTTGTTTGTTTGTTTTGTTGCTTGATTTTTCCTGCTTGTTTTTGTGAGTGATTTTTGGTGACTGTTTGGGAGAGAGTTGTTGGATGAGTATGACTGAGAGGAAGCGTAAGTTGAATTTTTCTTTGGGGGAGAAACAAATTATTGCCCGGGCCATTACCCAATATGGGCGTTTACTCCACGGCCCGGAGAGTGCCAACACCACCCCAGCCAGGAGGAGGGAGATTTTGCAGCACATTACCGACCAGGTAAATTCAGTGGGGGGGGGGAGACCCGGACACGCGAGGGGATCGAAAAGAAAATCAATGATCTCCGGCGTCTGGTCCGAAATTAGCTGGGGCAGATGGCAGCCCATGCCAGGGGCACTGGAGGGGGCCCACCATGCCCTGTTAGGCTGACAGCAGAGGAGCGTGCGGTGGCCCACACCTTTAATAGGCAACAGGTGGAGGGCCTGCCTGGCTATGACTCCAGTCATGAAGGCGTGATGCCAGGTATGTTTTTTTTTTTCTATCTGGTGTGTAGCATGTGTGGGGGAGGGGGGAAAGGAATATGTGGCAAGTGTGTGGATCCTCCAACCTGTGAATGTTTTGTGTCATCCACAGATGTGCAGGAGGGTGCTAGGCCATGTGGCCTGACTGCACCATCCCCGGAACACCAGCCTGATGAGGACCCCCCGACAAGGCCGGAGTCCTCGGAGGAGGTTGATGAGGAGGAGGTTGAGGAGGAGGAGTTTGAGGAGGAGGAGGATGTCATGTCAGCCAGTGGATTGCTGTGTTTGAAGGAGTCTTCCTCTCTGGCTGGCAGCAGCCAGCCCTCCATAAGAGCTAGCCCCTCCCACTCCTCCCCAACAGGGCTCCCCTCCCAAGGGCCTCCCCTTCTCCCCGACCACAAGCCTCAGCTGGAGGCAGGAAGTTGTCCCAGAAGACCAGGGGGGTGGCCGAGGTTCTGCCTGCCAATCTGAGAAGGGACCAGGCCCTTCAGACCCGCCATCTAGGACAGGTCAGCCAGACTTTGGTGCGGATGGAGGAGAGCCTGTCCTCCATAAAGGATACGCTTGGGGACCTGGATTGCCACTCCCGGGCTCTTACAAACTGCCTAAACGAACTGCAGACTACCACAGCAAACGTTGGGCAGGATGTGAGGGCCCTCACCCAGGCTATCCAGGACAACACGGCAACACTAAGTGCTGGCCTGACCAGACCGTATTCTCCTGCTATCCTCTGGAGAATACGAGGAGAAGACGCTGAGATCAGTCGCACACAGGTGGACGTTTATTTACAATGCGCATATGGTCAACTTAATTGTAAGTGCAATACTTTTTATTAAATGGTGCCGTTGGTAGCAGTATTACACTATGGAGTTTTATTTTTTCTCCTTTCTGAGACAAGTGTGAAGGTCTTATCCAGGATCTAGGAATCGGATACCCCTCAGTCTCGGTGGGAGACTATAAAAATATCCTGTGCTTATACTGACCGCTTTAGTGGTCATTAGCTCTGGTAAGCAGACTACATACTTCATCACCTGGGTGTCTCTTTGGTGGACAGGTCGCATGGATCTTTTCTGAAGTCACATTTGGAACAATATATCAGCTTGTCACTAGATTCACATCAGATCACTCATTTCTGAGGATCCTTTCACTACTTATTCAGATATCTCTGGACTTTACATATATTTTTTTCATTTGTTTATTATTATATAGAAAATTTTTGTACCTTTAGGTCACTCCCACACACATCACTTGCATTATATGTTCACATCTATGTTGAATTCATAGGTTTTATATCAAGTAGCACCAGTTTTTGTGCTGTACCTATATTTATTATAGGAAAAAGTAAAAAATAGTGGGCTAGATTCAGGTAGCTCGTCTTATCTTTGTGCGGGCGTAATGTATGTCATTTACGCTACGCCGCCACATCTTTTATAGGCAAGTGCTTAATTCACAAAGCACTTGCCTTTAAAGTTCAAATTGGGCGGGTAGTGGGCGTGTAGTATTTAAATCAAGCGCATCCCCGCGCCGAACCGTGAATGAATCCCAGTGCGTATGCTCCAAATCACGTCGCAAATTGTCAATAAAAACGTTGTGAACGTAACTTACGAGCTGGCCCATTCTGAACGGACTTACGCAAACGACGTAAACGACATTCAATACGACACTGTCCTGACGTCCATACTTAACCACTTAATAACTGCCCTAAAGACATGTACAAGACGGTTCCTTAACTCTGGGAGGAGGTCCATGGACGTCCTCCCAGAATCGCGCTCCTGCGCACCCCCTGGGGTGTGCACACGGGAATGTCCGTGACCGCCGGGTCGTCCGGCCCGGCTTATTATGGATCATGGTAAATCTCCGCTGACGACGGCGGTTTACCACGTGATCGCTCTGTCCAATAAAGGAGCGATCACTTGTAAACAAACCGGTGTCATGTGTTGATGCCCGTTCCTCCCTCCCCTCTCTGTACCGAAGTGTGAGGGGAGAGGGGAGAGAGCGGATGCAGCACGAGTGCTGTGGGCGGGTTCTGTGACAAATGCAGTCACAGATCCAGTCATCCATGCCTGCTCAGCCATCCCTACCAATACTAACAATACTCTGCCCCATACCCATACTGTGCAATACTCTGCATTACCCCATAATACCCCACAATACTCTGCAATACCCCAAAATACCCCGCAATACTCTGCAATACCCCACAATACTCTGCAATACCCCACACTACTCTGCAATACTCTGAAATACCCCGCAATACTCTGCAATACCCCACAATACTCTGCAATACCCCACAATACTCTGCAATACCCCACACTACTCTGCAATACTCTGCAATACCCCACAATACTCTGCAATACCCCACACTACTCTGCTATACTCTGCAATACCCCACAATACTCTGCAATACCCCACAATACCCTGCAACATCGCCTATGGGGATTTTGAAGTAGCGAAGTTTGGCACCATTCCACGAGCGTGTGCAATTTTGAAGGGTGACATGTTGGGTATCTATTTACTCGGCGTAACTTTATCTTTCACATTATGCAAGAGAATGAAGAAAAAATACTACATTTGCTAAATTTTTATAACCGAAACAAAGAAAAATTATTTTTTTTACAGAATTTTCTGTCTTTTTACTTTAATAAAAAACCCAACGTTGATTAAATACCACCAAAAGAAAGCTCTATTTGTGTGAAAAAAAGGACGAAAATTTCATTTGGGTACAGTGTTGTATGACTGAGTAATTGTCATTCAAATTGTGAGAGCCCCGAAAGCTGAAAATTGGTCTGGTTATTAAGTGCCGGGTTTACGTGCCCAGTGGTCAAGTGGTTAACATTGGCTGCGCCTCACTATAGCAGGGGTGACTTTACGGTGGGCGTAAGCCTTAGGTAAACAACGTAAACAGATATGCCGGCTGGGCGTACGTTCGGGAATCGGCGTATTTGTTTATTTGCATATTCTACGACGGCAACGCCACCTAGCGGCCAGCGGTCGTATCTCACCAACATTTAAGCGTATCTCATTATGAGCACACGCTTAAAGTTGCGAGGGCTCAGATTAGGACTTACGACGGCGTATCTACTGATCTACTGATACGCCCGTTGTAAGTGTTCCTGAATCTGGCCCATTGTGGTTTTTTTTTTCTTTATCGCTCTATTTTTGTTTATAGCGCAAAAAAATAAAGACCGCAGAGGTGATCAAATACCACCAAATGAAATCTCTATTTGTGGGGAAAAAAGGACGCCAATTTTGTTTGGGAGCCACGTCGCACGACCGCGCAATTGTCAGTTAAAGCGACGCAGTGCCGAATCGCAAAAACGGGTCAGGTCCTTTACCTGCATAATGGTCCGGGGCTGAAGTGGTTAAGGAGAAATCAACCAGCAATGTTTACACAGGTTGCTCCGTGCTTCACTGATATGAAATCCATCGTGTTTATGCAAAGTCGATCAGGAGACGGATATCTGAGGATGTTTTCCATAAACTGCAAACACAGCAGTCAGTTTGCTATCCCCGGACACCTTCTATCAGAGCTGTAAGTGGTGATATGGAACAGGACTTACTGTATATGGGGGGGGGGGGGTTGTTCTGTGGTGTGATTAACACTGTATGTGGTGCTCTGCTGCCAACAAAGAGCAGATTTTGTGGTGTCACCAACAACTTCATGTTTCTGTTTACAAAAGAAGATTAAATAAAAAATGTAAGACAAAATAAAAGAGCTCAAGGACCAAAAATATTAAAATAATTATATAATAATAATAATAATAATAACAATAATATTATTATTATTAATATTATTATTATTATTATTATTATTATTATTATTATTATTATTATTATTGTTGTTGTTATCATTATTATTATTATTATTATTATTATTATTGTTGTTGTTGTTGTTGTTATCATTATTATTATTATTATTATTATTATTAACAACAACAATAATAATAATAATAATAATAACAATAATAATAATAACAACAACAATAATAATAATAATAATAATAATAATGATAACAACAACAACAACAACAATAATAATAATAATATTTAATAATAATAATAATAATAATAATAACAATAATAATACTAACAATAATAATAATAATAATAATAATAATAATAATAATAGTAATGAAATGAAAATCCTAATTGCCTCCCCTCTTTTTTATTAATATTATTTTTTTTATTAACCACTTAAGACCCGGACCATTATGCAGGTTAAGGACATTGCCCATTTTTGCTATTTGGCACTGCGTCACTTTATCTGACAATTGCGCGGTCGTGCGACGCGGCTCCCTAACAAAATTGGCGTCCCTTTTTTTCCCCACAAATAGAGATTTCTTTCAGTGGTATTTGATCACCTCTGCGGTTTTATTTTTTTGTGCTATAAACAAAAATAGAGCGACAATTTAAAAAAATATACATTTTTTTAATTTTTTTGCTATACTAAATATCCCCCAAAATATATATAATTTTTTTTTTCCCTCAGTTTAGGCCGATACGTATTATTCTACAAATATTTGGTAAAAAAAAAACGCAATAAGCATTTATTGATTGGCTTGCGCAAAATTTATAGGGCCAGATTCAGAATGGCGAGCGGTTCTTGCGTGTTAAGTTGCGGCGGCGTAGGGTAAATTGGGCGGCCTAAGTCAAAATAGGCGGGTAGGGGGGCGTCTCCTATTTAAATTAGGCGCGTCCACACGCCGAGCGTACTGTGCATGCGCCGGCCATAGGAAAAACCCAGTGCGCATGCTCCAAATCTTGTCGCTACTTGTCAATGAAAGCGACGTAAACGTAACTTACGCCAGCCCCATTCTGAATCGATTTACGCAAACGACGTAACTTACATCCAATACGACGAGGTTACGATATCCAGAGCTTTTTTTCTCAGAAAAAAGGTGCAGGAACTCAACCACGACCCCGTTCAGATTTCACAAACAGTAGAAGGGTCTTAAAGGGGCATTAAATACCAGAATTGCACTACATACAGAGTGTAGAGTTCAGGGGGGTTACACACAGAGTGCAGAGCTGGCACTTGTAAACACAGAAACCAGACTTCTGTGTTTACAAGTGATTGTGGTGAGCAGGCACCAAAGGGTCTGAGCCAAAGGTGGTGGAACTGAGTTCCCCCAAGTTCCCCCAGAAAAAAAGCCCTGACGATATCCATACTTAACATAGGATGCCCCTGCTTTGGGCAGCTTTATCTTTACGCCGGGAAAACCCTTACGTAAACGGCGTAAAGTGACTGCGTCGGGCCGGTGTACGTTTGTGAATTGGCGTATCTTGCTGATTTACATATTCTCGGTGTAAATCAGTGGGAACGCCCCCAGCGGCCATTTTAAAAACACATTTAAGATACGCCGGCGCAAAGTGTGAGTTATGCCGGCATATCACTGATACGCCGGCATAACTCTACCTGAATCTTTCCCGTAGCGTTTAGGGGATAGTTTTATGGCATTTTTATTAATATATTTTTTTTTTTACTACTAATGTCGGCGATCTGTGATTTTTTTCACGGCGGACACTTTTGCCAAATTTTTGGGACCATTGGTATTTTTTACAGCAAAAAGTGCTATAAAAATACACTGATGACTGTGAAAACCACACTGACAGTTAAGGGGTTAACCACTAGGGGGTGCTAAAGGGGTTAAGTGTGTCCTATTGTGTGTTTCTTACTGAAGGGGGGCGTGGCTGGACATGTGACTTCACTGATTGCCTATGAAAGGGAACAGATGATCAGTGAGAAGCCACAGAGAACGGGAAAGATGTGTTTACACTAACTTCTCCCCATTCATCAGCTCCTGTGACCCGATCGCAGGACAACAGCGGTAATCGTGTCCTGCGGGCGCGGTCATGGAGCTTTAGACTAGGTCACAAGCAAGCAGCCACCGGCGCACGCACAACACCCACGACTGGGCACTCAAAGGGCAACGTACCTGTATGTGCTTGTGCCCAGCCGTGCCAACCGTATATCGGCCCTTAAGTGGTTAAGGAGTTGAGTCTTTGCTCGGTTGATTGGTTTTGATTTAGCATTCCTATGTTTTTTGATAGTGTGGTTTTGAAGAGTTCTGAGTGTAGTTTCTTCTGAGATCTTGTCCAGTGTGTTGTTATTGGGTGTTTTGGTTTTTGGGAGTTGGTGGCGATTTTGAATTTGATAGTGTGGTGGTCCGTCCATGTTAAAGGCATGTTGTCTAGTGTATTGATGTCCATATTTTGTTTGAAGATGAGGTCAATAATGTGACCCGAACCATGCGTGGGGGCATTTATCAGTTGCTGCAGACCTAGGCCCAGATTCAGAGAGCCATTACGCCTGTGTAACTGGGTGTTAGACTGGAGTAATTTCAAATTACGCGCATTTTCTAGCTAGTCGAAAACCTCAAACCATGAATAGGCTGCGGGCTTCAATTCGACTGGATTACGTGTTCGTACGCCTTCGGATCTACGCTGCAATAAAATTGCGGCCACTGGGTGGACTTCCCGTCGTTTTCGGCGTCGGGGTATGCAAATGAGCCTTTGCCGGCGATCCCCGAAATTACGATCTTCAATCGCAATCTCTTACGGCACCTTTAGTCATCTTTTATTTGCGTAACACTATACCAGCTTTTTGCTGCTCTAATATTAGACAGCCCATGTTAAGTATGGCCGTCGTTCCCGCGTCGAATTTCTACGTTTTCCGACGTCTTTTATTATTTTTTACGTAAGTCGTCCGGGAATAGGAATGTTCGTAAACGATGCTACTCAAACAACGAATGACGTAACAACGTGATTTCGCGCAATGCACGGCGGGAAATTTCTGAACGGAGCATGCGCAGTTCGATCGCCGCGGGGACGCGCTTAATTTAAATGCTTCACGCCCCCAATCGCGTATTTCGATTACACGGCGAGAAATAGACTACGCCGCCGTAGCGTACGGGCAAAAATCTACCAGGATTCGGTGTAGAGCCTGGTAAAATACGGCAGCGTAGAGTATTTCGATTACGCAGCGCAATATTAAGTGTATCTGAATCTGGCCCCTAGTTCTTCCAGTTAGTTGATGCAGGAGGTGGCGATGGGGTCCTGGGTGGAATGGGCCCAGAGGTTGAAATCCCTGAGTAACAAAAAGTTTTGGTGTGTGTGTCGAGATGAATTCGGTGAAGGGTATGAGATTTGTCTTTGGCCCTGGTGGTCTGTAACATAGTTGTATGTGGACGGTTTCCTGGGGTGTTGTTCGAAGTTGCAGAGTGAGGCCGCGTACACACGGCAGAGAACCTCGACGGGCAGAACACATCGTTTTGCCCGTCGAGGTTCTCTGCCAGCCGTCGAAATCGGCGACCCGCCCGTCGGGAATGGCAACCAGCCATTCTTCCAGGCGGGCCGTCGAGGAAATAGAGAGCGTGCTCTCTATTTCTGCTCGACGGGCTTCCCGACGGGAAGCTCGCCGAGACCGTACACACGGCCGAGGTCCTCGCTGGAATGCAGCTTCCAGCGAGGTTCTCGCTGGTTTCCAGCGAGAACCTCGGTCGTGTGTACGCCGCCTGAGAGTTTCCATGAAAGGCAAAGAGTTCTGTAGAGTTGGGTTGATGAGAGAGAGGTGGGAGTTGTAGATCACTGCTAGGCCTCCTCCTCTTTGTCCTATTCTATGCTTGGTAAAGATGGAGTATTTCTCAGTCACCAATTCTGTTAGGATGGTGTTACAGTCCAGTGTTATCCAACTTTCCATGATAGTTGAAGATGAAGTTGTGGATTTCCTGTCTGTGTTGATCAGGGCGCATGATAAGTGTTGTAGTTGAAGTGGTGCCCTCCTGTTTTTGGTGGTCGATTGATCCTTAGATGTTGTTCTTTCCGTAGTATTTTTTGGGTAAATGTTGGTAGTGTTGAGGCGGACTCATTAGACTGTGGAGTGTGTCCGCTGTCATGTCCCGGGGTGTATTCGAACCTGGGTCTTCCTGGTCTTAAACCATAGCCTTACCTGATGTGCCACAGAAGAGATCTAGGCCTTGGGAATATCCTTATTGTGTTCAACACACACCTCGGACTCACTAGCTCCACCTGCTGCCAGCTGTGGACAATTCTCATTCTGGACAGCCTTTAAATAGGAAGTGAGGTCATCACTCAGCGCCCGTTTATTTGGATTACTTCCTGGGTGTTTTGTCTTCAGTGATCTGCATTGTATTGAACTCCTGCCTGATATCCCGACTATTCTACAGCCTGCTGATTTTGTACTTTACCGCCAGATCGTGTATGACCTTTGCCTGCCTGACCCTTCTCCGGAATCCGATTGTGAACTATTTGCCTGATCCGTTGCCAACCGTATCTGCCTGACGACGCTTTGCCTGGATCTCCAGAATACCTGTTCCACTTCGGACACTACCTTTTACAGGTACCTTACATAATAAACGGACCACAATGGCAGTGGACCCTGCTGAGATTGTTAAGGCGATTACACGTCAGGGACAACTGATCGGAGCGCATGAACAGCATCTTTCTTCCCTGGACGCCAAGTTAGATGAACTTTGCACTATGCTTAAATCTTGTTTGCCTGGTTCCTCTGCAACGGTCCAGATGCCGGATCCTACTTCTGCTACGGTCCAACCCGCCTCTTCTGTACCACCAAAACTTCCCTTGCCTGACAAGTTTGGTGGTGATACTGAGGACTGCAGAGGCTTTTTAAATGTTTGCCGTTTGCATTTCCGCAACAACCCTGTGACTTTTAGCACTTCATCTGCCAAAGTGACTTTTGTAATTTCCTTGTTAAAGGGGAAGGCCCTGGCCTGGGTCTCTCCTTATTTGGAACGAAACGATCCTATACTTCAAGATGCTGAGAAATTTCTGGCTTCTCTCCAGACTGTATTTGACAAGCCAGATAGAGCATCTGCAGCTGAGTACTCCCTCTTGGACATACAACAAGGCACCAGATCTGTGGCACAGTATGCTATTGAGTTCCGTACCCTTGCTGCTGAGACTCATTGGGACTCAAGGGCATTACGTGCAGCCTTCCGAAAAGGTCTCACAGATCGCATCAAGGATGAATTAGTCTATAAGGATCTCCCAGAAGACCTTGAGAAATTCATAGAGCTGTGTGTTCGTCTGGATGTTCGGTACCATGAAAGGTGCCAAGAGAGACTTAGAACCCGCAAGTTTCCTAAGCCAGTTTACCGTTTGGCCCCTAACTTCCAAGCACCACCTCAGCCAGAACCTGAAACCTCTGTTGAACCCCAGGCACCTGTGGAACCCATGGATGTGAGCCGTCTCCACCTAACTGAGTCAGAGAAACAAAGGAGGCGTTCATTGGGCCTATGCCTGTACTGTGGACTTAAAGGACATTTAATATCTGTCTGCCCTTCCCGTCCAGTAAAAGGCAGGGTCTAACCAGTGTTGGAGGAGCTGGCTTAGACCTTACAGGTAGATCCTCCAAGACCAAGATTACTGTTCCGGCTACTATCCATTTACCTTCTAAGCTTGTTTTCTGCGAGGCTTTTGTGGATTCTGGAGCTGCTGGCATATTCTTGGACTACAATTTTGCAAGAAAGAACAACATCCCGTTTGTTCCAAAGTCTAGACCCCTGAATATTACCACCCTGAATGGACAGCCCTTGGGAGATGGCATTGTGAAATTCGAGACTACGACAATCACCCTTCAGGTAGGCCTCCTCCACAAAGAGGAAGTTGTCTTGTCTCTCATTGATTCTCCGCTTCTGCCTATCATCCTTGGTTACCCATGGTTGCAACTTCACAACCCTTCTTTTGATTGGGAAAAGGGAGAACTAACCTCCTGGGGATCGTGCTGTCGCCCTAATTGTTTGTCTCAACCCAAAAGACTTTCTGCTTGCATGTTGGCTCCTGTGACTATTCCACCTACCTTGCCTCGTGAATACCATGACTTTGCAGATGTATTTTGCAAGCAAAAGGCAGAGGTGTTACCTCCACATCGTCCTTTTGACTGTACAATTAAATTGATTCCCGGAGCACCTCTTCCCAAAGGAAAGACCTACCCCTTGTCTCTGCCTGAACAAAAGTCTATGGAGGAATACGTAGGAGACAACTTGGAAAGAGGTTTTATGCGACCCTCTTCTTCTCCAGTAGGAGCAGGTTTTTTCTTCGTTGAAAAGAAAGATGGGGGCCTTCGACCATGCATAGACTATCGGGGGTTAAGTCAAATCACCGTAAAGGACTCCTACCCTTTGCCTCTCATTCTTGAACTGTTTGATGTACTTAAGGGGGCTGTCATCTTCTCCAAGCTAGACCTACGAGGGGCATATAACCTGATTCGAATTAAAGAGGGGGACGAGTGGAAGACAGCATTCAACACTCGTAATGGACACTTTGAATATTTGGTCATGCCATTTGGGTTGTGTAACGCACCTGCTGTCTTTCAACGTTTCATGAATGAAATTTTCCATGATTTCAGCAACCGCTTTGTGATCATCTACTTGGACGACATTTTAATCTTTTCCAAGACTCATCTAGAGCACATCTCGCATGTGAAACAGGTATTACAACGACTTAGAGAAAACCATCTTTATGCAAAAATCGAAAAATGCAGTTTTCATCAAAGCTGTATTCCTTTCCTTGGGTACATCATAAGTGCTGACGGTTTCCAAATGGACCCTCAAAAACTTTCCGCTGTCTTGCAATGGCCCCAACCGACCACTTTAAGAGGACTCCAAAGCTTTTTAGGGTTTGCAAATTACTACAGACGCTTCATTAAAAGTTTTGCCTCCATTGCGGCACCCCTTACTGCCATGACTAAGAAGGGTACAAATTGTAAGGTGTGGTCTTCAGAAGCAAGATCGGCTTTCCAGCGATTAAAGGACACGTTCAGTAAAGCTCCAATTCTTCAGCATCCAAATCCTGATCTCCAGTACATTGTTGAGGTTGATGCCTCTGAGGTTGGAGCAGGTGCCGTACTCTCCCAGAGACAGCCAAAGTCTGGTAGAATCCATCCAGTAGCTTTTTTCTCTAGAAAGTTTTCTCCTGCAGAGATGAATTATGATGTTGGGAATCGAGAACTACTGGCCATCAAATTGGCATTGTCTGAATGGCGACACCTTCTGGAAGGGGCTCCCAAGCCTTTTACTATCCTCACTGACCATAAAAACCTACTGTATCTTCAGACTGCTAGACGTCTGAACTCACGTCAGGCTCGATGGGCTCTGTTTTTCTCCCGTTTTAATTTTGTCCTTTCTTATGTTCCAGGGCATAGAAACAAAAAAGCCGATGCTCTTTCCAGACAGTTCGCTACCTCTGAAGAAGATCAACCAGGGTGGGGGCGTGGCTTGCACGCGAGCTGAATGGCCGCATAATCTGAGAGCTCCTGCCAGCCGGTCTAAAGCGACGACAAACAGGCAGGTTTACCGACCCATCGAAACACCCAAGCCAGCGGGTACCACTCAGCGGAGCTCGGGGAACGATGTCCCGCAAACGGAAGGACGAGCGGTACCTTCAAAAGCTCACAGCCTTCTCATTCCAGCCGTCACGGAGGAGCCTAGTCCAAGATGGCGCTGGCGGCACCGCGAGGAAGACACCCACGGCCTACACAGACCTCCCCAGCAGCGATCCGGGAGAAACAGAGGGTGGATCGTCCTCACCTGCACGCACCGGCTCCCCACCGCTATCCCCTGACACCCGGAGCCCAGCGAAAGCGCGGATGCGCCTAGACCCCGCGCACCAGGCCGGAACTGTGAGTACACATCTCCATAACCCTGACGCCATCTCCTCTCTGCAGACATCCATTGCGGCCTTCCCCACATCAGGACAACCTGTCCTAGATACAACGATGAAGGACATGCTAGTACTATTACAGTCCTCACTAATGTCCAACCTATCCTCCCTTATGCAACAATTCTCCTCAGACATGCAGCATATGGGTGATAGAGTGTCATATATTGAGGACAAAATGGAGGAGTGCACAGTGACTGTAAATGACCTGGTTGACACATGTATGGCCCAGCAAGATGACACCGATTGGATCAAATCAAAATTAGCGGACCTCGAGGACAGGTCCAGACGCAATAATATCAAAATTAGGGGGGTATCTGAGTCTGTCCTACCTGCCGACCTACGCTCATTTGCGGGTACCCTTTTCTCCACACTACTGCCTGATTTGTCACCCATTGAGCTGACAATCGACCGCATTCACAGGATCCCCAAACCGCGGCACCTGGCAGACACGGTCCCAAGAGATGTGCTCCTGAGGGTCCACTTCTACCAGGCTAAAGAGCAAATTCTGTACAAAGCACGCACTCTCCAGACCCTCCCTGCCCCATACGCTGACATTCAAATGTTCGCGGATCTGTCCCAACACACGCTTCAGTTGAGGAGGCAGCTGAAATCTGTGACCAAAGCCCTCACAAATCACAAAATAACGTACAAATGGCGCCACCCGGCAACTATCCTGGTGACCCACAATGGGATACCTCACACCATCTCTACGACGGAAGGCGGCACCAAACTACTGCTGTCCTGGGGCATCATCCCGGAGCTCCCACAATCCTATGAAGACAAACTGGGAAGACCCTCTCCTCCACATAAAAATGCCATTTCCGCTGGCCACCATCCTACCAAACCCCGGTAATCAATCCTGCCTGTCCATATCCTGGTCCACAGTACAGACTACACCGGTTGGCAGTTCGTTTTGTTATTGTTCTTACAGCTTGCTTTTCGTTCTTTGAGCCTGAACTCTGCCCCACAAGTTGTTCAGCAGTCGGACCTGGTCTGCTCTGCTGATTGATATCGCTGTAGTTGGACGTTGTCTTTCCTTACTACACTTGATATTTGTGCTCTTCTTTTTATTTTTATTTCATTATTTTATTTTATTTTATTTTATTTATCTTGTTTAATCGTTGCCTTTCTTCTACCTGCTCAATAGTTCTCGTATAGGAGCTTGCACTCCTCGGCATACCCTGAATCTACCCCACATCCAACCGGCACTGGACTTTGATTGCGGAGTACTCTCATACTGTGCCCTCATCTATTGCAGCTTCGACTGAGGTCTGAGAATCATCTGTCCGCCCACTGCTAACTGTGAGTCTCCTTCCACACACACAGATCCTCTATCTAACCACCATGTCATTCTCCATTCTATCATTGAACGCAAAAGGACTGAATCATCCAGTCAAACGCTCTTCCTTGTGGAAATCAGCCTTATCACTTAACTGTGATATTCTCTGCGTCCAGGAGACCCACCTGACACAACAATCGCACCCCCGCTGCCAACACCGGCAATTCCCCCATATCTTCACTTCGTCTTATACGAAGAAGCAGAGGGGAGTGTTAATTGCTATCCGAGACTCCATCTCTTTCCAATTGCAAGATAGTATTCTAGACCCGGAGGGACGTTTTATCATTTTAATATGTTTGATTAACAATGTTCAGTACACTTTGGTTTCACTGTATGCACCCAATGAACGTCAATTACCATTTCTTAAATCCGTTATGAAAAAAGTCAAGGGCTCCCAGAGGGGTCACCTCCTAATATGCGGTGACTTTAACCTTGTCCCAGACCAGGTTATGGACTCCACTGCAGGACCCAAAAGACATGCATCCCCCCTGAAGAGCTTTATTTCCTCGAACGAGCTGTTCGACGTGTGGAGGTGTTGTCATGCAAGCGAGAGGGATTATACCTTCCTCTCCCCGCGTCACAACACCTACTCGCGGATAGACCTGTTTTTGTCAGACAGGTCGTTACTCCAAAGAATCACTGCCTCAACGATCCACCCCACCACCTGGTCGGACCATGCCCCTGTTAGCATCACCATTGATTCCCAGATCTCCCCATCAAATTCTTACCTCTGGAGGGCTAACAACTCTCTCATTCGAGATCCGCACACTGCTAATCTTATACAGCAACACCTGGAGGAATACTTCTCCCTAAATTCCCACTCCGTGTCTGACCCGGTGGTGCTGTGGGCTGCCCACAAGGCGGTAATCAGAGGAGTATTCATACAACTAGGAGCTAGAGCGAAACGAAATAGAGCGCGGAAAATAGATCAACTGACGGCTGACATAGAGCTCGTCGACTCCCAAAACAAAATTAAGTCCTCTCCCACTCTGCAGGCTAAAATCTTTTCTCTTCGTCACGAATTGCGATCATTACTTCTAGAATCATTTGAAAAAGCCTGTACAAAAGTAAGGGCTACGACCTACGCAACAGGGAATAAGGCAGGCAGGATGTTGGCATTAAAGATACGAGGTCATAGACTCAAATCAAAAATCCCTTACATTTATCACCCCCACACCAAAGAGAAACTGCTGAAACCCCACGACATTTCAAATGCATTTAGTAAATACTATGCGGACCTTTACAACCTAAAGAATGATAAATACACCACCCATCTATCCCTACAAGAAATAGCAACTTTCCTGGACCGAATTAGCCTTCCTTCACTATCTGAAACACAACTAGAAACACTTAATGCCCCTTTCACGACCATAGAGCTGAAACATGCAATCGCTAATCTACCTAACGCTAAGTCACCAGGACCAGATGGCTTCACCGGGGAATATTACAAAAAGTTCCAACATGTCCTAACCCCCACCCTCTCTGAAGTTTTTAACTCAGCGGCGACGTCCTCATCCTTCCCCCCAGACATGCTGTCTGCGATTGTAGTAACTCTCCCTAAACCGGGTAAAGAACCGACCTCGCCCCAAAACTTTCGCCCTATATCCCTCCTCAATGTAGACACTAAATTGTACGCCAAACTGATAGCTAATAGAATGAACGATATCCTCCCCACACTTATACACACGGACCAATCAGGCTTCACAAAAGGACGACAGGCATCGGATGCCACACGGCGGATGATAAATGTCATCCACCAAGCAGGAACATCTGGGACCCCCTCTGTACTCTTGTCCCTAGACGCTGAAAAAGCATTCGACAGAGTACATTGGGGGTTCCTATCTTCGGTTCTCACCAAATTCGGGTTCACAGGCCCCATCCATGGCGCAATCATGGCATTATACTCTAACCCATCAGCCAGAGTGTATTCTGCTGACTCACTATCTTCCCCTTTCACCATTACCAATGGGACCAGACAGGGGTGCCCTCTGTCCCCCCTGATTTTTAATCTGTTAATGGAAACACTAGCCCAATCCATCCGTGCTAATCCATGCATATCGGGCATATTGGTAGGGGGTCAAGAGCAAAAGATCAGCCTATTCGCTGACGACGTCATCCTCATGCTATCTGACCCGCCCTCGTCACTCCCTGCAGTCCAGGAGGCGCTAGCCTGTTTTAGTAAAGTCTCCTACTACAAAATCAATGAAAATAAGTGCCATGTCCTGAACTTAGGAATTAACCCCACCACCACCCTTTTATTGCAACAACTATACCCGTACTCATGGGCAGACCACAGCATCACTTACCTTGGCATCCAACTTACAAAGTCTACCAGCCAGTTATTTAGCTACAACTATATCCCCTTCCGTAGTAAACTCCAGACCGATCTACACAGGCTGGCATCTCAGGAACTGTCCTGGACGGGCCGCTTAGCGGCCTTCAAAATGTTCCACCTACCACAGCTTCTGTATCTATACAGAACCCTACCAATCAATATACCGACCCAATACTTCAAATCCCTTCAATCCATCTTTTCCTCCTACATATGGCAGGGAAAAAGGGCTAGAAGTGCACACTCCACCCTTATTAAGCACCGCAAAGCAGGAGGCACGGGATACGTGGACTTTTACCATTATTACCTGTCCTCGGTCCTTACCCAATCCAGAGAGTGGTTTCTTCCGGAGCCACAAACTCCGTGGGGCAGGTTGGAATCCGCTCTCCTCCCTAATTCCTCTCTTGCCCCCTGGTTGCTCTCTACCACTTCTAGGACTAAACTCCCCTCCTTCATCTCCCCCACTATGTCAGCTACGGCACATGCATGGAACAATTTTATCCGCATCTGTCAAGGTTACCCCGAAAACGCCCCCTTAAAAATCCCGATCGAAACTCTACAATTTAATATAGACATGATATCCTACAAAAGTTGGCGTGAAAGAGGCATTCTATTTATCAATGATCTTTTCACAAATGGTAAGGCTAAGTCGTTCCCCACCCTGCGACGAGAATTCAACCTACCCAACTCTGACATATATCTCTACATTAGAACTCGACATTTCCTGACTGCCTCTCCCCATTGGGAGCGTAGCATACCTGTGTCCACCTGGTCCTTTCTCAAACACCCCTCGCCCTCCCGAAAGGGCATATCGCTCTTCTACAATACACTCCAACAGAAGACTACTTTTTCCAAATCACCCGCCCTGCTCAAATGGGAAATTGACTTAGGTAGTCCATACACCACCCAACAATGGGCTACAGCCTGCACAGCCACACTCAGGGTCACTAGTTGCTCTACCCTCTGGGAACTTTCCACCAAAATAAATCAGAGGTGGTACCTGACTCCTGAGAGGTTATCCAAATTTGGTGGGACTCAGAGTGATAGGTGCTGGAGAGGATGTGGACACCGAGGGACACTACTTCATACTCTTTGGAGTTGCCCTAGTTTATCCGAATTCTGGACTTCGGTTTTCCGCATTCTCTCCGAAGCCTCTCACTCTATGATCACTCCCCATCCGGGACTAGCGCTCCTGTCGCTCAACCTGGACCAAGTTCCGGTTCAGGCCAGGCACACTGTCCTACATATACTGTTATCTGCCAGGCTCAGCATTACAAGGAAATGGAAAAATACTTTACCTCCCACTATAGGAGATGTCATACAAACGACCCAATTGCACTGCACCTATGAGAAAGTACTGGCATTCAGGGATAAGAGCAGGGTTGAAACAACCAAGAAGTGGCAGCTATGGTCGTCATGGTATGAAGGTAATAGCTTAAGCCCACTTGCCCTACCATGAGACCCCTGGATCCTTTTTTTCTTTTCTCTTCATTTAGAAACTTGAAGGGGATCCGCCTCGGGGCTCGGGACACAGTCTTGAACCCAGCTGGGGGTGTCTGGAGCTAGAGGCGGCCCTCCCCTGAAACACACATCTCAAAGATACCCTGACTTATTCCCTGCTGCTACAAGGCGGCTTCTATTGGGAACGAAACCCAGTTGTAGATAATAGATTGGTTAAAACCTGTTTAAAAGCCCATGGTGTTGTTTGACCACCATGCTTGTTCTTACGTTGCATTAAGTTTATACCTGTCATGATGTTAAACTTGACGAAACTGCTCCGACTATAATGTATCTCACTGCTTTGAACTGCACTGTATTGCAATATGTTGCATTGTTATGTGAAAACCTTAATAAAAATCTAATGATGAAAAAAGAAGATCAACCAGGCGAGCAGTATATAATCCCACCTCACAAAATTGTTGCGCAGATCTCCACGGCTCTTTCCCAACAGCTACAAGAATCCCAGAATCGTGTTCCCCAGGGCTTGAAGATACCACCAGGTCGCCTGTACGTAGCCCCTAGTCTCAGAAAACCTGTACTCCTCTGGGCACATAATGGCGTGTTATCCGGTCACCCTGGTGTCACCATCACTCTTAAGACCTTGCAACGTCATGTATGGTGGCCTCATATGAAAAAATATGTTACTGACTATGTGGCTGCCTGCCCAACTTGTGCTGCTAATAAAGTACCCCGCACATTGCCTGCTGGACTGTTACATCCACTTCCGGCACCTCGCCAGCCTTGGACCCATTTGACCATGGACTTCATTGTAGACTTACCCAAGTCCGAGGGCATGACTGCTATATGGGTCACAGTGGATCGCTTTTCCAAAATGTCTCATTTTGTGCCGCTCCCGGGATTACCTACAGCGAAAGCACTGTCCACTCTTTTTCTTTCCCATATTGTAAAACATCATGGCATACCTACCAATGTCGTCTCAGACCGCGGATCCCAGTTCGTTTCCCGATTCTGGAGAGCGTTCTGCAAGAAACTGGGAGTAACGCTCTCGCTCTCTACTTCACATCACCCGCAAACTGATGGTCAAACCGAACGCATGAACCAGACCCTAGAAACCTATCTTCGACATTATGTCAATGCCTTACACTCCAACTGGTCTGAGTACTTGCCTTTAGCTGAGTTCGCCCTAAATTCCCGTTGGCACAGTGCTCTTCATACCACACCATTCTACGCAGCCCTAGGCTATCACCCTCAGACTTTTCCTCTACTTCAGCCTTCTTCTGGTGTACCAGCAGCAGATCAGCGGGTAAAGAATATTCTACTACATTGGAAGAAGATTCGTTCATTACTACAAAAGTCAGCAGGCAAGTACAGACTTTTTTCCAACAGACGAAGACGCCATATACCTCCATATGTGGTGGGGGACAGAGTTTGGCTATCAACCAAGTATGTGAGACTGAAACAACCTTCTACCAAATTGGGCCCTCGAATCATTGGTCCTTACAGGATCATTGCTCGAGTTGGGCCAGTTTCCTATCGCTTAAAATTACCTTCCTCTCTCCGGATACATCCTGTGTTTCACGTTTCCCTCCTCAAAAAAGCTATTTTCAACCGCTACTCCAGATCACAACAGCTACCTCCTCCTGTTCTTGTTGATGGACAAAGTGAGTTTGAAGTCTCCAAGATTCTTGATTCCAGAAGACACGGCCGTGGCCTTCGGTATCTGGTTCATTGGAAGGGATATCCTGTCACAGACCGCTCCTGGGTTCCAGCCAAAGATCTGCATGCCCCTTCTCTTATACGAGACTTCCCTGCCTCGTTCCCCACTAAACCCCGCTAGGCCCCCGGAGGGGTCCATTGGGGAGGGGGCCCTGTCATGTCCCGGGGTGTATTCGAACCTGGGTCTTCCTGGTCTTAAACCATAGCCTTACCTGATGTGCCACAGAAGAGATCTAGGCCTTGGGAATATCCTTATTGTGTTCAACACACACCTCGGACTCACTAGCTCCACCTGCTGCCAGCTGTGGACAATTCTCATTCTGGACAGCCTTTAAATAGGAAGTGAGGTCATCACTCAGCGCCCGTTTATTTGGATTACTTCCTGGGTGTTTTGTCTTCAGTGATCTGCATTGTATTGAACTCCTGCCTGATATCCCGACTATTCTACAGCCTGCTGATTTTGTACTTTACCGCCAGATCGTGTATGACCTTTGCCTGCCTGACCCTTCTCCGGAATCCGATTGTGAACTATTTGCCTGATCCGTTGCCAACCGTATCTGCCTGACGACGCTTTGCCTGGATCTCCAGCATACCTGTTCCACTTCGGACACTACCTTTTACAGGTACCTTACATCCGCTGAGTATTTAAAGTTTCACATGATGGGGAAAAAGTTGATTGGTGATGATACTGATGAAATGATGCAGCTGATGATAGGGTGGTGATGATGATGATGATGGAAAGGTTATGATGGTGATAGTTAGGGGCCCAAACTGACCTAACCGCCCCCCCCCCCCGTTGATCCAGAGGAAGGCAAAAAAAAACAGCTGAGCCTAGGGCAATTGCTACCACAGGGGGAAAAAATCCTTCCCGATCCCCAAGAGGCGATCGGTTGAGCCCTGGATGAACTACCTATGGTTGGTGTCCCAATGTACCTGGCTGTCCCCAGGGGTGCCATACCCACCCCTGGGGACAGCCAGCAGCAGCTATCATACCTAAATGAGAGACAGCAGCAGCTGACAGCCATACCCACCTGAGGGAGAGAGGCAGCCACCAGTCATACCTACCTGTGGGACAACAGCAGCCACCAGCCTTACCTACCTGTGGGACAGCAGCGGCCACCAGCCATACCCAATTGAGGGACAGAAGAAGCCAACAGCCATACCCAATTGAGGGACAGAGACAACCACCAGCCATACCCAATTGAGGGACAGTAGCAGCCACCAGCCATATCCAATTGAGGGACAGCAGCAGCCACCAGCCATATCCAATTGAGGGACAGCAGCAGCCACCAGCCATATCCAATTGAGGGACAGCAGCAGCCACCAGCCATACCCAATTGAGGGACAGCAGCAGCCACCAGCCATACCCAATTGAGGGACAGAGACAGCCACCAGCCATACCCAATTGAGGGACAGCAGCAGCCACCAGCCATACCCAATTGAGAGACAGCAGCAGCCACCAGCCATACCCAATTGAGGGACAGCAGCAGCCAGCAGCCATACCCAATTAAGGGACAGAGACAGCCACCAGCCATACCCAATTGAGGGACAGTAGCAGCCACCAGTCATACCCTATTGAGGGACAGAGACAGCCACCAGCCATACCCACCTAGGTTCAGATTAATATCACAAATAATATTAAACCATCTGGAAGGAATATATTTATATACTTTATAGGGTTAGTTAGATGTGAAAATAAAACTATTCAATTTCAGCCCATTACTAGGCATACAATATTAGCCGTATAAGTTGTGGTTTTAGTTGGGTTATAAGATTTTTATAACCTATACAACAGCAACAACTCTATAGTTCACATCATGTATTTATTGATATTTTACAATCTTAATTGTGTTCCAATTTTTATTGTTAGAGCCCATTCACACAGGGGCAACACGACTTCCAGCACGACTTTGGGAGGCAACTTGGACACGACTTGAGTATGAATCATCAGGCAACTTACAAGGCAACTTCAAGTCACCTCCAGGACAGGAGGCTTTCCAGTGACCAATCAAACAACAATCAGCTCTGTGGGAGAGAGGGGGGGGAGGGGTTTGCCTGAGAAATGTATGTTCTCTTCCTGTATTGTTGCTTCAGTTAAGACAGTGATCCGACTTCTGAGGCGACTACAAGTTGCCTACAAGTTTCCTAGAAGTCGGATTGAAGTGGTACAGGAACCTTTTCTGAAGTCGGAGAGACTTCAGTAGTGCGTATTAAGACGGCTCCATTCACTTCCATTGATTTTCTCAACCGTGCGACTTGGTACAACTTGGGGCGACTTCAAGTCGGATCCCAGGTCACGCCTGTGTGAACCGGCTCTTATATTGTTTATTATGTAGTTGGGATAAGTACTATAAAACAGCCAGCCCTAGAAGTGTTTACGTATATCAGTAAAATGGCAATGACTCTGTATTACACAGGATGTTCTGTACTTTAGATGTCGGCATTGAAATGAAATCCATCACGTTTGTGCAAAGTCACTCATGAGACGGATCTCTGAAGACTTTTTCCATAATTCCAAATATAAATAATATAAAAAATAAATATATCATTCTGTCTGCTATCACTGGAAACATATTGTCATCTGGATATTATTTTTTTTATAAATTTTATTTAAAAAAATTGTTAGAAAATACATTTATAAAACAAAAAATATTATTTTTATTAGACAATCCTGCCAATAGAAAGTTTGTCCCTTATTGATAGTCTGTATGTAATATAGCTGAATGTACATAGGATCAATTTGGATTGACCAACGGCCAGCTCTAAAATGGTTAAACACATTGGTATGAGTTCAGTGATTCAAAGATTAAAATGAAATGAAATGTGTCATGGTTATGCAAAGTCACTCATGAGACGGATCTGTGAAGACTATTTCCATAATTCCAACTCTAATTCTATCATTCTGTCTGCTACCACTGGACGTGTCCCGTCATCTCTGTCCGGAGATCACACCAAACCTCAACATGATGTCTCCGGAATTATCTGTTTTTATCTCTTCAGTCTTGGGACTGGTCTTGGGACTCCCTTCTAACACTTGTATTGTGATGGGTAATCTGGAGATCATCAGAAAGAAAGGGAAGTTGAGTCCCTCCGATGTGATCTTTCTGGGGAAGGGAATTGTGAATATTCCCCTCCAGGGTTTGATGAGCCTACATGGAATGCTCTATGTCTTGTGTACGGAAGTCTTTTATGTTACAGAAGTACGTGGATTTATGAACATGTCAGTTTATTTCCTTATATATTACAACTTCTGGTTGACCTTCTGGCTCTCGGCTCATTACTGTACCAGCATCACCAATCTCAGCTATGGGTTCTTCATCTGGATAAAGAGAATTGTGTCCGATTTCCTGAGTCACCTTTTATTCCTGACAGCACTTGGGGTGTTCATTGTGAGTGTACCCAGCTTCTGGGCTGTGTATGGAGGAAGTCCTCTCCAGTCACTGAAGAACAGTACAAGAGACTCTGTTATTAGGTTCGGTATTCGTCTCTCCTATTTTATGCCTGGGATGTTCCTGGGCGTCATTCTTCCATTCTGCCTCAGTCTTCTGTGTCTGGTCCTCACTTCCTCCTTTCTGCTCAGACACGTCTGGAGGGTGAAGAATAACGACTCGGGATCAACACGTCCAAATCTTCAGGCTCATGTCACGGCACTGAGGACAATCTTCTTCTTACTTCTCATTTTCACATTCTTCTGCATAACTAGAGTTCTTATGTTTATGCAAAGTACCCAAGAGATCATAAAGATACTGTCTAATGTCAATTGGTGTCTACGAATATTATCTCCATCAGTGGAGGCCGCCGTCATCTTCCAGGCCAGCAAAAAGCTGAGAAGGATCATTCTGAGAAGATTCTGGATCAGAAGCTGGATGAACATAGAAGCTTAAAATGTAGAGGTTCTTTGAACATCTAAAAGTCACTATAACCTGTCACTAGAGCAGGAGAGAAGAGGAGAAATTGTCCAACGGGGACACCTGTTCTAGTGGCAATTTTCTATTAGGGGATTTTCCTCATTTAGCAAAGATTTCATCTTATTTCATATTATGTGTTGTCACAATTAAAAAATGAATTAGGAATAACAACTGTAGCTCAGTTATACGAAAGCGGTATACTTAAATTATTTTTTGCAATTTTATGTGTATTGAAATTTTTCAACAAAACAAGAAAAGGCAAACACAATAAAGAAAAGTATCACTATCATCTGATACAGAAAAAGAGAAGCATCTCTAAGTGAATGATATCATAATCATAAGAAAAAGAAAAAAAGAAAATCGGGGGGGGGGGGGAGGGGTACACCATGGATCTTGACGCAGCATATATGTAGTAATAGTATATATAGTAATAATAGTATTCAGGATAATCATTCGAACGTGGGATTAGTTGCCTAAGGGACCGTTGATAGTAGTTCAGGGAAGCGATTCAGGATTGAAGGAGGAGTTGTCCCAAGGATCCCATATGTTTGACAATTGAGGCAGAGAGTCGTGAATCACCGCTGTCATATGTTCCATTCTACTTATCTGTGCTATAGCCAAGATCAATTGGGATTGTGTAGGGGGGTTGGGAGATAACCAATGGGTTGGTATTACTCTCTTGGCAGAGAATATATGACATACATTTTTTGGCATGTTTAGATATTCCAGGGACTGGGAGGCCTAACAAGTACTAGTTCCGGGTCTTTTGGGAAGTCTATCGCTAACACAGACTGGAGCACTGATTGGACCGAGGACCAAAATGGCAAAATTTACGGGCACTCCCAGAAGATATGGGAGTGCGTTCCTATATCTCGTAAGCATCTCCAGCATTTCTAGAGGGATTATATTTATTGATAACCTCTGGGGTCCTTTTCCAGAACATGAGGACCTTATGAGCTGTCTCTCTCTCTGCTCCACACATCTGGAAGCTTTAGATATGGAGGTCCAAATCTTCTGCAATTGAGGGAGGGATATAGGGGTTGGAAGCACCTTGGCCCATCTCCGCATGTAGAATCTAACATAGGCAGATTTTAGTCATGGAGGATCTTATATATAGAAGATATGAGACCAGGTTGGTAAGGGCCGTGGGCACATAAAGCTTCAAAGGCATTGGGTTTCTCTAAGGCCAAGGCAGGTGATATAGAATGGAAGTAATGTTTAAATTGAAGATAAGAAAAAAAGAAGCTTTTTGGATATATCAAATTTGTTTTGGAGATCTTGGAAAGAGAATAATTTGTGAGTTACTGTACAGGATGTTCTAGGTGGTGGAGCTGAAAAATGCCCGGGATACATGGTATTGTAGCATAGGCTAGCTGGAATATTCTTTAAAGATCTAAGGGGAGAGTTCTCTTTACAATCTAACTGGTTCTATCTATTCCTCCAACTAAAGCCCTGTACACACGGCCGGTTTTCCCCCTGTAGCTGTAGGTGTGATGTCACTGATTGTCGTTCCCTATAACAGGGGGGAAAACACCATTTAAGACTTTCGGTCTCTAGGGCAGAGCCCCAGTAAGGTACCAATCAGTGTAGTTAGATGCAGTAAGGTACCAATCAGTGTAGTTAGATGCAGTAAGGTACCAATCGGTGTAGTTAGATGTAGTAAGGTACCAATCGGTGTAGTTAGATGTAGTAAGGTACCAATCAGTGTAGATAGATGCCCCGAGTGAAGGGAAGAAGAGCCAGCAGAGAAGGAAGGATAGGTAGAAAAGATAGAAGAAAGATTGGGGGAAGGGTGTGAGATAAGGTTCATATATCACAGTTTTGAACCTGGCTTTGGTTGGGATGAATTCCTGGGATAATGGAAATGCCCATGAATAGAGCCCAAGGTTCCCAGACTATCTCAAATGTGTGTACTGTGAGGATACTAGCCAGTTAGGCCACAATCCAGGAAACGTTCCTGACGGCTGTTGATTCCAGCGTAATCTTAGCCATCCAAATGATGTTCTTCTTTGAGTCGCTTCTTTTACATTTGTCACATGTTATTTTTTCCTAAGTGTCAACCTCGCACGGCAATTTTAGCATTTACATGAAAGCAAATCTTGGTAACTGAGAAGTTATTTGCATCTTCTCGAATCCAAGCCATCGACTATATCTTCCTCCGGCCACTAACCTCTGCTGGAAGAGACAGGCTGGATGCAGGGAAATGTCTCCTGAGTGGATTGTTATCGTAGTCTTCGCTCTTCTGGAAACTTTGATGGCTTTGATATTAAACATCGGGATTGTCCTGGCAGACAGTAAGATCTGGAGACAAGGACTGAAATGGAACCCTTCTGATCTCATCCATCTCATCATAGGACTGGTAAATATTGTTCTACAATGCACACTGATTGGGCAGGGTATTGTATTTGTGTTTTTTCTTCCTGTCCTCTTTATTAGGGAAGTCTACACACCAATAATATTTACTTCAATGTCTCTGATATATTGTAGCTATTGGCTTTGCGCCTTGCTGTGTGTACATTATTGTACCACCATCACCAACCTCCCTCACCAAGTGTTTGTTTGGTTGAAGAAGACGTTCTCGAGTTATCTTCCTCACCTTGTGTTGCTGTCAATGGTTGCGTCCTTCATCATTGTTCTTCCAATTATTTGGATTATTGAAGTAAAAACCATAACACAATCTTTTAGAAATGGATCCTATGATTCTGAAAATGACCAGCACATCATTTTCCTTCAGTGCCGCCTACATCCAGACGGCCAACGTTTTGGGTTGCTGCTTACCGCTTCTATTGATCTTGGTCTCCACAGTGGTGACCGTGTCCTCCCTTCTAAAGCACATGTGGAAGGTGAAGCAGAACGACTCTACTCTTCCTCTTCCTTCTACTTTTCATAATCTTCTTTATTGATGTGAATTTGTTCTTCATGATGGGAGTCGAGACTAACAACCCGGTGACCATTGTCGCCTTTGTGATATTCATATCCTTCCCGCTAGCTGAGTCCATCATCATTATCCAGGCCAGTGCCAAGCTGAGGAAGTTTTTGTTTGGAAACATTCTTGATAAAAAGTGAAGAGACACTCAAAACTGGTCGGGACAGATAAAAATAGTAAGAATTGTCTAATAAAATAGAAAATAAACAAAAATTTCTATGACAAAAATATTATGTATTACTTATGGTTGATTTAACTTGAGTTTAAAATCTGGTGAAGCTGTTGCCAAGCAGATTCTAAAAGCTTCAGATTGTTCAATGAAGAAATGAGAAATAAAACCTGGAAGCTGATTGGTTTCTATGAAGAGCTGCACCAGATTTTAGTACATAAACCCCTGGCGTGTGGTCAGGCTCTTGGGAACCAAAGCAACAGCATTGTATTTCTGGGAAAGAAATCAATGTATGCATGTGGACAGGGATGAGGCATGGCTGGAGTTCTGTTGCCCAGCTGGTTGGGCTGACATTGTTCCTTAACTACCGTATTTATCGGCGTATAAAATGCATCGGTGTATAACACGCACCACAATTTTAAGGGACGAAGTTTAAAGAAAAAACTTTTAGGGATGAAGTTTAAAGAAAAAAATGTACATTTTAAATGCCCATCAATGCAGCCTGCTCAGTGCCCATCTGCAGCCTTGAGCATCCACCTCCAGCCTTGCCCATCCACCTGCAGCCTTTCCCGCCCATCTGCAGCCTTGCCCACCAATCTGCCCATCTATCTGCCCATTCATCTGCAGCCTTGCCCACCAATCTGCCCATCCATCTGCAGCCTTGAGCATCCACCTGCAGCCTTGTCCATCCACCTGCAGCCTTGCCCACCCATCTGCAGCCTTGCCCACCAATCTGCCCATCCATCTGCAGCCTTGAGCATCCACCTGCAGCCTTGTCCATCCACCTGCAGCCTTGCCCACCTATCTGCAGCCTTGCCCACCAATCTGCCCATCCATCTGCAGCCTTGCCCATCCATCTGCCCATCTATCTGCCCATCCATCTGCCCATCCATCTGCAGCCTTGCCCATCCATCTGCAGCCTTGCCTATCCATCTGCAACCTTGCCCATCCATATGCACATCCACCTGCAGCCTTGCCCATCCATCTGCAGCCTTGCCTATGCATCTGCAGCCTTGCTTATCCATCTGCAGCCTTGCTTATCCATCTGCAGCCTTGCCCCCATCCAGTGTCAATCTGCAGCCTTGAGGGAACCGCCGAGATACATGGCTCGTCTCGCAGTCCCACCCCTTGGCCTGACTCCTATGATAGACATAACACTCTTCCAATGGTGGGAGGTGTGACTGAGAGCAGAGCCGAGTACACAGTTCACTTGGCTCTGTCTATTTCAGCAGCGCTCGTTCCCTCCGAAGCAACCGTTCAGTGTATAACACGCACCCATGATTTTCCCCTGATTTAACAATTCGACGCATGCTCGGAAGCATTGAAATACATTTCCTGTCTTGTCGTGGTGTTGTACGAGAACTTTTGTGTGACCGAGTGTATGCAAGCCAAGCTTGAGCGTAATTCTGTTGGAAAAAAAAAAAATCATATTTTTTCCAACGGAAATTCCGCTTGTGTCTACAGGGGCATAAGAGTTGCGCGGTTGCGACTTCGGAGTCTGTGCGCATGGCCGGCGGCCACGATGTCTGCCATCCAGCCGCGATCACTCCTCAGAGAGCCAGAACGGGGATCTGTCAATGTAAACAAGGAGATCTCCATTCCCAGAGAACACATTTAACCCCTATAGTTAACCCCTTCCCTGCCAGGGACATTTATACAGTAATCAGTGGCTACTTTTAGCACTGGTCACTGTATAAATGTCACTGGTCCCAAAAAAGTGTGTTTCATTTGATTTATTTATATTTATTTTACTTAGTTTCTTTGGTAATAATCTCCATAACAACAATATTAATTATTATATATTATATATGTGTGACATGTGTGATAAAAAAAAAAGAAGAACAAAAAATTTGAAACAAAATTAAGAAGAAAAAAAATAAAAAAATAAAAAGATAAAGTATAGAGTAAAAGTAAAACAAAGTTATGGTAATACATTGATTGCAGTAGCTCAGGTGAATTTGTTGACTTGATGTGCTTCTTTATATTTATTTGAATTAGTTTCCTTGTTAATAATTTCCATGACAACAATATTAGGTATCATATATTGTGTTTCAGACTTACTCCACAGCTATAGTCGTGTGTTGAATTTAATTTTTGTTGATTTGCATGTTGTATTTCTATTGGGCCCCAAACAGAATTTGACAAACAAAAAGTTTAGAAAAATGTTTAAAAAAGATAAATATAATTAATAAAATGTTATTGTAATGCAATAATTACAGTAGCTCATCATACACCATGAGAATTTGTTTACGTTGTGTGTTTTTTTATATATATTTATTTTACTTAGTTTACTTGGTAATAATCTCCATAACAACAATATTAATTATTATATAGTATATACAGTACAATACATTGTTGGAAGCTGTGTGTTGATGTGCATTTTGAGAGATATCATTAATATTGGACCTCAAAGAATGTGTGAAAAAAAAAACAATGAGAAAAAATAAATAAAGAGAAAACAACAAATGAAAAAAAAAAAAGATAAAGTATAGAATAAAAGTAAAAAAAGTACAAAAAATAAAACAAACATTTTAAAAAAATAAACAAGACGAAAACAACAAATAAAAAAAATATATATAAAGTATAGAATATAAGTAAAACAAAGTTATGGTAATACATTGACTGCAGTAGCTCGGGTGAATTTCTTCACTTGATGTGCTTCTTTATATTTATTTTAATTAGTTTCCTTGTTAATAATTTCCATATATTGTGTTTCAGACTTACTCCACAGCTATGGTTGTGTATTTTGAATTTTTGTTGATTTGCATGTTGTATTTCTATTGGGCCCCAAACACAATTTGACAAACACAAAGTTTAAAAAAATTCTAAAAAAAAAGATAAGTAAAAAAAAAGTTAAAAAGTTATGGTAATGCAATAATTACAGTAGCTCAACACAGAGGGCCAGATTCAGGTAGAGTTAGGCTGGAGTATCAGTGATACTCCAGCCTAACTGTCACTTTGAGCCGGCGTTTTTGTTTTCTGTAACCAGAAAACAAGAAACTCCGGGTTGAAGCTCCGATGCGATCAGCGTAACTGAGTTTCGCCATCGCATCGTTACTTCAACTTAAAAATGGCGCCTGGGGCGTTCCCGCCGATTTCCGCTCAAAAAATATGTTAATGAGCGGAAATCGGCAATTCACGAGCGAATTCCAGCGCGACGCAATGACGGTACGACGTTTCCGGAAGCGATACGCGGCGCGAAGATATACCTACATGGGGTTGGAGTATCCTATGTTAGGTATAGGCGTCGTCATCGCGTCGGGAAAAAAAAAATCACGTCGCTTGCGTAAAAAGATCATGAATGGGAATGTGACGTCATTGACATTCATTCACAGAATTTGGAGCATGCACACGGGGATGCTTTGACACTCGACGCATGCGCAGTACGTTCGCGGCGGGATCGCGCTTAGTTTAAATACTACACGCCCCGTACCTGCCCAATTTGAATTCCGCCGGCTCATTTTCGTTACGCTGCCGCAACTTTAGGAGCAAGTGCTTCATGAATAACAGCACTTGCTGCTAAAATTTCGGCAGAGTAACGTAAATGAGAAACGTTACTCTGGAGCAAAGATGCTCCCATCTACCTGAATCTGGCCCATAGCGTGATAATTTGTTTACTTTGTTTTTTTTTTAAATATTAATATTAATTTTACTTAGTTTACTTGGTAATAATCTCCATAACAACAATATTAATTATTATATAGTATATACAATATGTTGTTGGAGGCTGTGTGTTGATATGCATTTTGGGAGATATCATAAATATTGGACTTCAAAGAATGTGTGACAAAAAACAAAAAACAAACAAAAAAATAAATGTGAACATAAATCACAAAGAAAAAAAAAAAGATAAAGTATAGAATATGAGTTAAAAATTGCAGTAGCTCAGGTGAATTTGTTGACTTGATGTGCTTCTTTATATTTATTTTATGGTTGTGTATTTTAATAAAGTTAGTCAGGTTGAAAAAAGACATCCACAAAAGTCCATCCAGTTAAACCACAATTTAAAATATGTTAATTTGCATGTTGCATTTCTATTGGGCCCCAAAGACAAGTTGACAAACCCAAATTTTAGAAAAATTATACAAAAAAAAAGATATATAAATATAAGTAAAACTAGTTATGGTAATGCAATAATTATAGTAGCTCAACATACAGCGTGATAATTTGTTTACTTCATGTGCTTCTTTATATTTATTTTGCTTAGTTTCCTTGGTAATAATCTCCATAACAACAATATTAATTATAATATATTATATACCGTATGTTATTGGAGGCTATGGCCCGGATTCAAAAAAGGATTTACGCCAACGTAAATCACGTTACGCCGACGAAGTGCAATTGTGTGCCAGCGTATCTGTGCGCCTGAGTCACAAACCAACATACGCCTAAAAACTTGCCACCCTACACCGACGTATCTTACTTACCCCGACGTAACGCGGGCGTATTTTTCTTCTGGACGCATGTTGCTGCTCCCATTGATTAGCCATTCAAACATGCAAATGATGGAAATACGCCTATTCACAAACGTGCGTGCGCCCGGCGCAGGCTCTACGCAACGCGCGTAAGTTTTCCATCCGGCGTAAAGTTATTCCCCATAAAGGAGGTGTAAGTCAGCACCAGACATGCAAAGGTCTGCACCAGGGAACTCAAGCCTACGTATTTTACGTAGGACGTGGGTCTGGCTGGGCGTAGGTTACGTTAACGGCGTACACAGTGATCCGGCGTATCTTAGGCAGTTGTTCCAACGTGCTTGTGAGCATGCGCATGGGGATACGTCCATGTCTCGACGCATGCGCAGTTCGTTTTAAGTACTTGTCTGGCGCCCGACCCATCATTTGCATGGGGTCACGCTTCATTGATCACGCCCACTTCCAGCCCACTTCCACCTAATTCCACTTACGCTGGCCTGCCCTTCGAAATATACGCTACGCCGGCGCAGAGTTGGGAGCAATAGCTTGCTGAATTCAGTGCATGCCTCTCCGCGCTGCGCCGGCGTAGCGTACTGTGTGTGTGATACGCCAGCGTAAATATGCGCCCATCTCTGTGAATCCGGGCCTACTTGATTTGTATTGCATTTAATCTTGAGAGATTTCATTAACTTTGGACCCCAAAGATTGTGCTACAAAAAATAAGAACAAAAAATGAGAAAAAAATAGGAAGGAAATAAAAGGAATAAATACAAAAAAAAAAAATATAGAGAAATAAATAAATAAAAAAGAGACATATAAGTAAAAGTAAACAAAAAGACAATGCAGTAAATGTTGATCAACATACAAGAGGCACGTTTTCTTGACTTTTTAAATTTCTTGTGCTTTTTAAATTAGTTTCCTTGGTATTTGATAGATGATGTCTGAATCCTTTGGCCCAGATTCATAAAGCAATTACGCCTGTGTAACTGGTGTTAGACAGGAGTAATTTCAAATTTCGCGCGCCGTATCACTAGTTTGAATCCTCAAACCATGATACGGCGGCTTCGGGCTTCGATCCGAGAGGCTTACGTCTTCGTAAGCCTTCGGATCTACGCTGCCATCTATTTGCGGCCGCTGGGAGGAGTTTGCGTCGTTTTGATGCGTCGGGATATGCAAATGTTTTTTTTACGGCGATTCCCGAAGATACGAGTGGTCGTCGCAATCGCTTTCGTCTATTTTTTTGTACGTAATGTTAGAGCAGCTTTTTGCTGCTCTAACGTTACGTAGCCCATGTTAAGTATGGCCGTCGTTCCCGCTTCGAATTTTTTTTTTTGTTTACGTAACTCGTTCGGGACTAGGATCGCCCGTAAACGACGCTACCTAAACAACGAATGACGTCACGACGTGATTTCACGCAATGCACGGCGGGAAATTTGCGAACGGAGCATGCGCAGATCGATCGCCGCGGGAACGCGCCTATTTTAAATGATTCACGCCCCCTACTCGCGCAGATGGATTGCGACGGGAGAAATACACTACGCCGCCGTCGTTTACTGGACAAAATCTACCTGAATTCCACGTAGAGCCAGGTAAAAAACGGCGGCGTAGTGTATTTCTGATACGCTACGATAATCCATTTCTGTGTGAATCTGCCCCTTTGATTTTAGAAGTTGATTATATATATATATATATATATATATATATATATGTTTAGTTGTAGGAAACTGTTATGGACTGTATGTGTGTATTTTGTCTGTATTTTGAAAACCTTTAATAAAGAGACAAGAAGGAAACACTGTGCTATGTTTTTATATATATATATATATATATATATACAGTGCAGAAAATAAGTATTTGAACACCCTGCTATTTTGCAAGTTCTCCCACTTGGAAATCATGGAGGGGTCTGAAATTGTCATCGTAGGTGCATGTCCACTGTGAGAGACATAATAAAAAAAAAAAAAATCCAGAAATCACAATGTATGATTTTTTTAACTATTTATTTGTATGATACAGCTGCAAAGAAGTATTTGAACACCTGAGAAAATCAATGTTAATATTTGGTACAGTAGCCTTTGTTTGCAATTACAGAGGTCAAACGTTTCTTGTAGTTTTTCACCAGGTTTGCACACACTGGAGGAGGGATTTTGGCCCACTCCTCCACACAGATCTTCTCTAGATCAGTCAGGTTTCTGGGCTGTCGCTGAGAAACACGGAGTTTGAGCTCCCTCCAAAGATTCTCTATTGGGTTTAGGTCTGGAGACTGGCTAGGCCACGCCAGAACCTTGATATGCTTCTTACAGAGCCACTCCTTGGTTATCCTGGCTGTGTGCTTTGGGTCATTGTCATGTTGGAAGACCCAGCCTCGACCCATCTTCAAAGCTCTAACTGAGGGAAGGAGGTTGTTGCCCAAAATCTCGCAATACATGGCCCCGGTCATCCTCTCCTTAATACAGTGCAGTCGCCCTGTCCCATGTGCAGAAAAACACCCCCAAAGCATGATGCTACCACCCCCATGCTTCACAGTAGGGATGGTGCTCTTGGGATGGTACTCATCATTCTTCTTCCTCCAAACACGGTTAGTGGAATTATGACCAAAAAGTTATATTTTGGTCTCATCTGACCACATGACTTTCTCCCATGACTCCTCTGGATCATCCAAATGGTCATTGGCAAACTTAAGACGGGCCTTGACATGTGCTGGTTTAAGCAGGGGAACCTTCCGTGCCATGCATGATTTCAAACCATGACGTCTTAGTGTATTACCAACAGTAACCTTGGAAACGGTGGTCCCAGCTCTTTTCAGGTCATTGACCAGCTCCTCCCGTGTAGTCCTGGGCTGATTTCTCACCTTTCTTAGGATCATTGAGACCCCACGAGGTGAGATTTTGCATGGAGCCCCAGTCCGAGGGAGATTGACAGTCAAGTTTAGCTTCTTCCATTTTCTAATGATTGCTCCAACAGTGGACCTTTTTTCACCAAGCTGCTTGGCAATTTCCCCATAGCCCTTTCCAGCCTTGTGGTGTACAATTTTGTCTCTAGTGTCTTTGGACAGCTTTTTGGTCTTGGCCATGTTAGTAGTTGGATTCTTACTGATTGTATGGGGTGGACAGGTGTCTTTATGCAGCTAATGACCTCAAACAGGTGCATCTAATTTAGGATAATAAATGGAGTGGATGTGGACATTTTAAAGGCAGACTAACAGGTCTTTGAGGGTCAGAATTCTAGCTGATAGACAGGTGTTCAAATACTTCTTTGCAGCTGTATCATACAAATAAATAGTTAAAAAATCATAAATTGTGATTTCTGGAATTTTTTTTTTGGATTATGTCTCTCACAGTGGACATGCACCTACGATGACAATTTCAGACCCCTCCATGATTTCCAAGTGGGAGAACTTGCAAAATAGCAGGGTGTTCAAATACTTATTTTCTGCACTGTATATACATTTTACAGACATTTTCAAATAAAGAAATGTTTACAAAGTTGACTTACAATGTCACAATGCTTATGTAGCAACAATACAGATTAACAACACAAATTATTATTACAAATAAAATAATATATCGTTAAAAGTAAAGATTAAGGGTAAAACATGGGGGAGGGGAGGGTCCAAGAAGTGGGAAAACTAAAACCAAAAGTTAATTGATGAAGATTTTAAATCCAGGGGTCCCAAAAAAAAAATCCAACTTGATTCATGTTCATTGTATTTTCACTGCTTTTTGGGGTCACTCGTAATCATGGATTGGTTGCTTAAGGTTACTTCACATCATTACCACTCACCAACTGGTTTCAATAGGTTACTAGACATCATTACCGTTTACTCATTGGTTGCTAGAGGTTACTACACATCATTACCGTTCACCCATTGGTTGCTAGAGGTTACTACACATCATTACCACTCACTTATTGGTTGCTAGAGGTTACTACATATCATTATCCCTCACTGATTGGTTGCTAGAGGTTACTGAAAAATCATTGCTGCTCATGGATTGGTTGCTAACGGTTACTTCACATCATTACCACTCACCAATTGGTTTCTAGAGGTTACTACACATCATTACTGTTCACCCATTGGTTGCTAGAGGTTACTGCACATCATTACTGCTCACCCATTGGTGGCTAGAAGTTACTGCATATTATTACTGCTTACTGATTGCCTGCCACTCAGTGTCCCCCTCTGCAAACTCTTCAGTCCTGCTGCATCTTTAGTAACCCCTCCTCCATTGTTGACAGGAGAAGGGTGAGTTAGAAGAATCCACACTCAGCCCTCTTTGTGTGTTTCTGATCTCCTTGCTGCTGACCGGAGAGGGGGCCAACGGGGGGACACAAAGAGAGCTGTCACTGCCTTACTCTGTCACAGCCGCTACGGTCTTGACAGAGGGAGAGGCAGGCTATAAAGCATGCAACCCACAGCTGTGCCTCTCCCCTGTCACAGTGTGTCCGTGGGAGCAACCAGGGGGATCAGCTGCACCCGCTAAGCCACAAAAAATATTTGCAGGACTTTATGGTGTCACCCCTCTAGCAGGTGTCATCCAGGTGCAGTCTGCACCTGCCCACCCCCATAGTGATGCCACTGGATGTGAGGGATAGGCGGAGTTCTGTAGTCCAGCAGGTACTGCTGAGTGACGTTGTTCCTTGAGATTTCAGTGTAGCAGAGTTGCTGGGGTTGATAGACTTTTAATTTTGCAAGGGGATTTCCCCCAGAGCTTAGTGAACGAGGTGACGCCCTGCTGACTTCCATCGTCCAATCAGATAAAGGATTTTTTTCACTTACACATGTTAAGCCCCGTACACATGATCAGGCTTTTGCCCGGCCAAACTCACATCGGAATTCCATCGAAGTAAAAGAGAACATGTAAACGTCCGACGGAATTCCTTGGAGTATCTGATGGAAAAACTCAGATGGGCATACACACGCTCGGAATTTCGGATGAAAAAATTCCGTCTGACTTTTTCAATTGGAAATTCCCATCGTGTGTACGGGGCTTTAGCCTATTCTTTACAAAGTGAATTTTCTCCTCATTAATACTTCCTTAACAACGAATGAGCCATCAGCTATCAGTTGGCTCCTTTGCTGACAGCTGAATAAAGAAAAATATTAGCCAGCAAAAGAAAAAAAATGCATGGGAGTTACCCCCCCCCCCCCAATCCATACCAGGCACTTTGGATCTGGTATTGATTCAAAATTAAGAAAAAATAATGGTGTGGGGCCCTCAAAATCCATACCAGACCCTTATTCGAGCATGCAGTCTGGTGCATTCTGGGTCGGTGACATCACAAGGGGGGCCTTCCAGGTTGTGTGCTTGGATAAGGGTCTGGTATGGATTTTGGGGGGTCCTCTTAAAATCCCCTGCTTTGGCCTGGAGTGCCCCTATTTCTAAGGCTTTGGGGGGTAAATACTGTGGTAGGGGAGCACCGGTAAGATAAGTATCAGTAACAGAGGGGGGGGGATCACTATTAGATTCCTCTTCATAGGAAACGTATGGGGTTTGACTTTCCACATTTATAACCTTTCTTTGAGCTTTTTCCAAATTTCCATTCATAGTCAGATCAAGATAATTACAAGGACTAGTAACAAATATTAATCAGTATTTGTGACTAGTCATTGTAATCAGGGACACCATCAGGAATTTTGGGGCCCCTTACACATCTTCAGTCATGGCCCCCCTGGGACAGAGAACTGGAGGGGTGAGGGGGGCGGTGTCCCACAAAAATTACAATGTCATCTCACCTCCTCTCCCTTCTTCTCATGCAGCTAGTTAAAAAACGGAGGGAGGGGTGCCACCAAAGATTACAATGTCATCTCACCTCCTCTTCTCCTCTTCCTTCTTCTCATGCAGCGACTACAGAAGGGGGGTTGCCGCCGCGAAAGTAAGGTGAAAATTACATCTTTTCTGCAGCCCTGCCGCAGCCTGAGAAGGGGGGTGCCGCCGTGATAGTAAAGTGACATCTTTCCCTTCCAGCACCACCAAAACCAGAAAGAACCGGTGGGTGGGGGGCGCCGTAAAAGTGAAATCTTTTCATCTCTTCTCTCCAGTCGGGCCCCTGGGGAGCTTTGGGCCCCTTACTTGTGTGATGCCAGTACCCCTGATGGCGGCCCTGCTTATTATAATGATCTGACTATAAATGGTAATTAGGAAGATACAATTCCCATGAGCCATTCCCATACAATGACCAGATAAACAATGCATACAATATAATGGAGGATTCAGTCAACTGGCCCTACTGATGCAGAATGTATCTAAGAGTGAATAACTGTGTCCAGGCTTCTCGGAGTTTGGGATTGCCAATCATCAAAAGAACGGACTGGACTAAAGCAAAAAGAGAAGAGGATTATCATGCACACCCAGTACCCCCAACTCATATTAGGGAATATTTCCAGCCCATGAATGATCAACACCAGGTAAATGACTGCATAGAGGATGACCAGACGGACCATAGTCTGCACAGAGCTCTCATAATCTCTAACCTTGGTGGAGCCGAATGTCCCAGCACTTCTCTGCACCTTTAAGAACCACACGCTGGAAGACGTTGACATTATCCCAACCAGGAAAGCCACAGAGTGTATTATGAGGGATGTACGAAACAGTATTTTCGTTTGCTCAAAGTTCACCTTGAAGAGTTTTTAGGTAATTCTTGACCGGCAACTAGTAATGATAAGAACCCACCAGACACAGAGATGAAGACTGCAGTTACTATCAGCCAAGGGACTATTTTATCAATCTTCATCCTCACCCAGGCAAGGATTCCGGGCCGAAAATGTTGGATTTTTATAAAGTAGAAGAAGCACAGGCTGGCGGTTAACCAAGAGCTGGAGGTCATTTCACATAAGGTCATGTAATAGAGGATATACAATGCATTGGAGGTCCTGAGCAATGACAGCCAAACATAGTTGATCAGCAAGTTTGTAGGTGAGATAATGGTGCAGCACACATTGGATACACTGAGAGATATCAGGATACGGTCACAGGATGCCAATTTTCTCTCCTTGATGCTGGTAAGAATGAGGGAGAATATGTTAAAAGCATTAGAACATAAGCCAGTGATGGCCTCAAGAGCTATGAAAATAATACAGGTCTCTGTATTTGGGTCGATCATTTCGGAAACGTACAAATCACAACTTCAAAGGAGCTGTTGCTGGATTTTCTCTACGGGAGGCAGGAGAGATCAATGTCTTTCTACAAGTCCCATCTGAAGGTTTCCACTTATATAGGAGATAATTATTCTCACTCATGAATCACTTTCAGGACTTGTAAGCTCCTCCCTTTAATGCAAAGACTGATGTAGGAGTTTACAAATAATACCGGTAATGGAGCCGCATGCAAAATGTGAATGTTTCATGACTACATGCAAATGCACAATGCAAACTCCATAGGTAGATGTATGACAATTGCACCCTGCATAGAAAATATTTTCAAAATTCCTCTTTTGTTTGACTCCCGATAAATGCTTAGTGCCCCCCCCCCCCCACACTCATGCCGCGTACACAAAATCGGAAATTCCAACAAGAAAAGTCTGATGTGAACTTGTTGTTGGAAATTCAGACCGTGTGTAGGCTCCAACGGAATTTTTCTGTCGGAATTTCCCAGAAGAAAAATTTGAGAGCTGGTTCCCAAATTTTCCGATAGTCTGTATGCAATTCCGACGGAGGAAAATCCTACGCCTGCTCGGAATAAAGTCAAGTCATGCTCGGAAGTATTGAACTTCATTTTTCCTAGCTCCTCGGAGTGTTGTACGTCACCGCGTTCTTAACGGTTGGAATTTCGTGTGACTGTGTGTATGCAAGACAAGTTTGAGCCAAAATTCCGTCGGAAAAAAATACATGGTTTTCTTGTCAGAATTTCCAGAATTTCTGATCAGGCTAACAAAACTTGATGAAATTGTTGCCGTTGACTAGTGAGGGTGCAAGCTGGGGAAAGTTTGTCCATCCCCAAAGCACGCTATAGAAATAGGAAGACATAGCCCGGCCATTGCACTCCTCGTCTGGTTCGAGTTGTTATCAAATAAACTCATGTTGGGTTCATGGCTTAGATCAAGGGTCTCCAAACTTTCTAAACAAAGGGCTGGTTTTCTGTGCTTTATACTTTAGGGGGGGGGCACAGAGCGAGGCCAATGGAAGTAGAAAATGTCCCAGCATCAGTATGAGTAAACAATGTCCCATCTTTGATATTGGGGGTATTATTAGTGCCCCAATCATTGATGTCAGTGGAAGGAATAGTTCCGTGTCAGTGGGAAGAATAGTGCCCCATCGCTGGTGTCTGTGGGAGGAATTGTTCCCAATTGTTGGTGTCAGTGGAAGGAATAGTGCCTCAAGGGCCAGATAAAGGCAAGCAATGGTCCGCATCTGCCCCCCTGGGCCACAGTTTGGAGACAAGATGCCTCCCAATAGACACTGTGTGACAGGTAAAAAGAAGAGAAAGATGAGACAGAAGTCTCAAATAATGTCTTTGAGGGAGAATCAGCAACAGAGTCAAATGGATTGATAACAAAAACTTTATTGATGAATACAAACACAGTATAATATATAAAGGTCCAACTGTGGTGGTACAAAGGCCTCCGGAGTGGGACCCGTTCCTCCAATGTAGGATTATCTATAAAAATGACATGCAAAAAGGCAACGTTGTAGAGTAAATGTTTGCTAAAAGACAGATCGTCCGCTACTGACTGAGGAGATAAACACAAATCTCCGATATGAAAACTGGCTGTATGGCTGACCCCACTAATATGGGTGAAAAAAAGGGGGAGCAGATGCAAATTCAAACACACATATTGAGTATGTACATCCGATCAGTTTGAGGGAAATGTCCAGGCAGTGATCAATACTGTAGATTGCTGGATGTCTCCAAGTGCTCTGGAACAAATTGCATGAACTCAGATTGATAAAAACCAAACACAAATAGTCCTTAAGCGCATCCTAAAAAAAGGTCAAGGGTTAGTTACACTTCCGTCTTTGAGTACTTCCTGTTGACACGATTCCTTCATTCTTGAGATGAAAAGAGTTTTGAGTCAGGTAAACAAGAACCAAATAAAAGATTTCCAATTATTCGTGCAGAATCGTTTCCTAAAATGTTAATTTTTTTTTGGTATAAATATCTGCTACATGGAACTATGTTAATATTGCCTCACATTCTAATGTCTTAGGCCCCATACACACGAGCAGACAGATTTGAACAAATCTGTCTGCTGGGATTTTGGTTTGCTCGCGTGTACACACGAGCAAACCAAAATCTCCGCCAGCAGAGAGCGCGCTGACGTGGCGGTGACGTTGACCTCGCCACATCACCGCACCAGGAAGTAAAACACTTCCGCGCATGCGCCGAATCCATTCGGCGGCGGTGCGGCGGCGGAGCAGACATGTCGGGCGGACAGATTCCCACCGGATAGATTTCAAAGCATGCTTTGAAATCTGTTGGGTGGACAAATCTGTCCGCTAGCCCATACACACGATCGGAGATGTCTGCTGAAACGGTCCATCGGACCGTTTTCAGCGGACAAATTCGATAGTGTGTACGAGGCCTAAAGCTACGGCAAAACCAATCTCTATTCAGTATTCTCTTTGCATCTTTTTATGTTCTTCTTTTATAAAAACTTTTCCCAATCCAGTAACATAACTTTACCCATTGTCCATTGTAAATGCTGCTTATTTAGGTTCCTCTGGTAGCATCATCTGCTGCTGATATGTACCCTCCACATGCTCCCCACTGCCCTGTTTTCATACCTTTAAAAATCTTAGTCCTTCTTGGTATAAGGCAGTGTTTCTCAATTCCAGTCCTCACGCACCCCCAACAGGTCATGTTTTCAGGATTTCCCTCAGATGAAAAGTCTGTGGGAATTACTAAGGCAGTGAAACTGATCAAATCACCTGTGCAAAATAATGGAAATCCTGAAAACCTGACCTGTAGGGGGGGCTTGAGGACTGGAATTGAGAAACACTGGTATAAGGAAATAGGTGAGTCTTCCCCTTTCTTACCAAAATGAAGGGCTGGGTACTGAAGTATCCAATCACTAACCCCATGCACTGTCATATGGAAGTGGTGGGATGGAGAAGCTCCAACACAGAACCGCTTACACAAGCCTATTTCTAAGTCTTTGGTGGGAAGGGGGAGAACCAGTAAGATAAGTATCAGTAACAGAGGTGGGATCATTATCAGATTGCCGTTCATAGGAAACAATGCTTACAATATAATGAAGAATTCAGTCAGCTGGCCCCAGGGATCAGGAATTATGGGGCCCCTTACACAGCTTCAGGCATGGGCCCCCTGGAGCAGAGAACCGCCGGGGGGTGCTGCCGCCTCAAATTGAGAAGCGGGAGGCCGGCCGCGAATTGAGAAGCAGGGGGGTTCCGCCACTGATTGAGAAAATTGAGAAGCGGGGAGGTGCTGCCGTCACAAATTGGGGTCGGGGGGCTTTGGGTGCTGACGAACAAAAAAACGAAGGGTTGCCCTGGGGACCTCTGGGCCCCTTACAAAAAAATAATAAAAAAAGGGGGTGGTAGCCACCTCTGGGCCCTTTAATAATAAAAATAATAATAAAAATATATATATATATAAATAAAGGGGGGTTAGACATAATCATACATCTCTTACTGGCAGCAAAAGTGAACATCACTAGAAAATGGAAATCTACCAAACCCCCCACTCTAAAGTCGACATTTGTTGATCTTAACTACCAATGTGAAATGGAAAAAATAGTAGCCAAGAAAAACCTAGCCATGGACAAATACCTTTACAAATGGTCCAGTTGGTTGTCCCACCCCAATTGCACTGTACAAGTTTAATGACCTATGTTGACTGTTGAAATGTACTCTCCTGAGTTATTGCTGGTACCTCCCTCTGTTCCCACCTCCCGCCCCTGGAGTGAATCTCTTCATCACTGCCCTCTAAGAAGACACACCTGTATGTCTTGATGTGGAAGTTGCCTATTACTCCATTGTTAAAAAGTTGTCTTCCTTGTTAACTGTTTCTATACTCCAGTTGGAACATCAGTCAAGCTTTTGCATGTAAGCTAAATGTATTTCAAAAAACAAAACCCAATAAAATACTTGAAGACGCAAAAAAAAAGGGGGGTTGACATCCAGGGCCCTGGGGACCTTTGGGCCCTTTATTAAAAAATAAATGCTTAAAAAAAAAAAAAAAAAATGATAATAAAAAAATAAAAAAGGGGGCTTGCCATCCTGGGCCCTGAGGACCTCCGGCCCCCTGGGACCTGTGGGCCCTTTAATTAAAAATATATATAAAAAAAATAAAAAAATGGGGGGTTGCCATCCAGGGCCCTGGGGACCTCCGGGGCCTTTTAATAAAAATAAAAAATTTATAAAAAACTAAAATCTAAATTTTTTTTTTATATATATTTTTTTTAAAAAGGGGGTTGCCATCCGGGCCCTGGGGACCTTCCGGCCCCTTACAGGTGTACTGCCTGTACCCCCCTGATGGCAGCCCTGGCTGGCCCTACTGATGCAGAATTTACTTAAGTGTGAACAACTGTCTCCAGGCTTCTCGGAGTTTAGGATTGCCATGGATCAGGAGACCAGACTGGACTAAAGCAAAAGAGAAGAGGATTATCATGCACACCCAGTAGCCCCAACTCATATTAGGGAATATTTCCAGCCCGTGATTGATCAACACCAGGTAAAAGACTGCATAGAAGACGACCAGACGGACCATAGTCTGCACAGAGCTCTGATAATCTCTAACTTTGGTGGAGCCGAATGTCCCGGCACTTCTCTGCACCTTTAAGAACCAAACGCTGGAAGACGTTGACATTATCCCAACCAAGAAAGCCAAAGAGTTTATTATTAGGGATGTATTGATCAGTGTCAGCTTAGATTTCTTTTGCTCAAAGTTCTCAAAGATGGGATTGGTCGAGTTTTTAGGTATTTCTTGCCTGGAAATAAGTAATGATAAGAACCCACCAGACACAGAGATGAACTCTGCAGTTACTATCAGCCAAGGGACTATTTTATCAATCTTCATCCTCACCCAGGCAAGGATTCCGGGCTGAAAATGTCGGATTTTTATAAAGTAGAAGAAGCACAGGCTGGCGGTAAGCCATGAACTGGATGTTATTCCACATAAGTTCATGTAATAGAGGATATGAAACACACTCGGGGTCCTGAGCAATGACGGCCAAACATAGTTGATCAGAAAGTTGACAGATGAGATAATGGTGAAGTACGCATTGGATATACTGAGAGATATCAGGAGACAGTTGCAGGATGTCATACTTCTCTCCTTGATGCTGGTAACAATGAGAGAGCGTATTATAAAAACATTAGAACATAAGCCAATGATGACCTCAAGGACTATGATAACCATACAGGTCTGTGTATTTGGGTCGATCATTTTGAAAAAGGACGAATCAGAACTTCAAAGGAGCTGTTGCTGGATTTTCTCTACAGGAGGCAGGAGAGATCAATGTCTTTCTACAAGTCCCATCTGAAGGTTTCCACTTATATAGGAGATAATTATTCTCACTTATGAATCACTTTCAGGCCTTGTAAGCTCCTCCCTTTAATGCAAACACGGACGTAGGAGTTTACAAATAATACAGGTAATGGAGCCGCATGCAAAATGTGAATGTTACATGACTACATGCAAATGTACGATGCAAACTCCATAGGTAGGTGTATGACAATTCCACGCAGCATGCAAAATATTTTCAAAGTTCCGTTTTTGGTTGACTCCCGATAAATGTTTAGTGGCCCCCAATCAGGGTAACAAGGCTTTCTGAAGTCCATGCCACTCACCAAAGGAAAACTCTATTTGTGTGAATTAATGATATTAATTTCATTTGGGTACAGTGTTGCATGATCGAGCATTTACCAGTTAAAGTAGCAAGCCGGCAGGAGGGAGAGGGGGAGAAACCGGCTTTCGGATGCTGGAGGGAGAGATACATTGCGTCGTTCTGAAATTGCTCTCTTCTGCCCTCCTGCTATCTGGGTCCCCTTTTGTGCCCAGGCCCAATACAAGAGTACTGGTGGTACAGTGCCCCCCCTGCAGCGCTGTATCCTGGCCTAGGCCAACAAGTCCCAGGCCTAGGGCAGCACTTTGCAGGGAGGCAGCACAGAAAGAGTCCTCGCCAGCTTGTGCTACACTGTTAGTGTAGCGTCAGTCTTATGGGGCGGACTGGGCTGAGAGGCAAATTAGTCTAGCGCCCCCATAAAGCGGCCGCACTGCTTCAGGTACTGGGGAGGCCGGCATTCCACAACTGTGGTGGGGGCGGCGCTGCTTATAATTTTGACTGTCCCATCCTCCTGGACTACAAACCTTCCTCACTCTGCTGTATGTTTTCTGCTGCACCATTGGCATGGTTATATCTGCTTAGTCCTCTTCAGAAAATTATCAGATTAAGTTATAGGCAACACTTTTTTTTTTTCATTTTGGATAGAGTAAGGGGGGGGGTTATAGCCCCTGTCTGTTTATTTTTTACCTTCCCTGTCCCATTGCAGAGATTTCCCTTCACTTCCTGCCCCATAGCCACACAGTAAGTGAGAGGAAATCTGTGCAAATTAAGGGAATCCATTGCCCTTACAACTAGTGTCCCCACTTGAAAATTTCAGGGCTGGTCTTAACAAGAAGGGGTGTATCATATTTAAATAATAGGGTGAGTGAGTTTAGTCAGGCCTAGGGCAGCACAAAACCTAAGTACGCTACTACCCCCCTGATGGTGACCCTGATTGCCAGTCAAAGAAGTACAGTGCCGAATAGCAAAAAAAAATCCTAGTCATGAAGGAAGCAAAACCTTCTGGAGGACAAGTGGTTAGAGAAACATTCTAACAGGGACATGATTCCTCTTCTATAGAATCCTGTGATGTGCTTCATAGAACTTCATCATAGAACGTGTGCATTATCTACCCTGAGAGTTCACAAATCAGGTGGGAAGAAGCCAACCATTGGATTAATCTGAAAATAGTTACAAATCCCTTTATTCAGACCACACACAGAAGGAATATTTAGGAGAAAGGAAAATTACCGCTCCAGGTGGGTGTGCTAGACAATCGGTGGCTTTTCAGGAGACCAGGAGTGCCGGCAATGCACAAGACAAAATGTAGAGGCTAAAAGAATGGACAGCCGCACCTCCAAAGAAAACCTTAGGTTGTCTTTATTTTTTAAAAAGTGGATGGAAAATGCACTACAAATAACAGAAAGGGGTGGAAATAACAGTGTACGCGTTTCACACTGCGATCAGTGCTTAGTAATGGCTGATGACTAAGCACTGATCGCAGTGTGAAACCCCTAAGGGCTTTTTTTGGAGGTGCGGCTGTCCATTCTTTTAGCCTCTACAGAAGGAATATTTAGTTGATGCAAAGGTTTATGAAAAGGTGAAGATTTTTCTCAAAGTTTCTTTGACTTTGGGGTTACCAATGATATGGAGACCGGACTGAACCACAGAAAAAGCTGAAAGTATGATCACACAGATCCAGTACCCCAAACTTAGATCTTCAAATATTTTTTGGCTATATAAGATCATAACAAAGTAAATCAAGGCATAAAAAACTACAAGGCCCGCCATGGACTGAACCACACTTTGGTAATCCCTCACTTTGGTGTGGCCCATGTTTCTTTTCATACGATCATTGTGCAGCTTTAGGGACACGGCACTGGCAGCCGTTGTAAATATAGAAATCAGGAATGGTGGGGAAGTCACCGTCAGGACAGCACCCATGAATTTCAGTCTGTTTTGTTCTGAGGCCACCTCGGTGGAGGTGATGGTTGAGTTTTTGGATAAATCCTGATTGAAAATATATAATGCAGTGAAACTCTCCAACAGACCAAGAATTTCCACAATTATTATCAGCATGGGTATTCTTCTGTCCATCATCGTCTTCAGCCACACAAGGAACCTGGACTGGAACGGAACAATTTTTATAAAATAGAAGGAACATAGACCAGCAGTGAGCCAGGATCCGGAGGTAATACTGATAAATGTCAAATAGTTCAAAACACTTGAGATGTGAGTTAAACCCAACGATGGCCAAAGAAAGTACATCAGAAATTGGGCAGACATGAAAACGGTGAAGCACATGTTGGAAATGTTTGAAGCAATAAGGAGGTGGTTGTAGGACGCACTACTTTTCCCTTGGAACCTAGAAAGGGTCAGAGAAGATATTATAAAGGCATTTGAACACAAGCCAGGGATGACCTCCAATGCAATGATGCCTAAAGAAACCTCTGTAACCAGGCTGGGCATTTTCATCTGGTGAAGAAGGAGCCGTAGGGCCACCAAGACACCTGAAGACCTTTGTGAGTTGGCGAGAAACTGGTATGTAATATGATATTCTTGTTCCTGTTTTTTTCTGAAAATTCAATAAAAAACTATTGTTAAAAAAAAAAAAAAGACCTTGTGAGGGAAGGAGAAGATAACTCAATGTGTTCAGTGTTGTCTCTCTCACTGAGACTTTCCATCTACCTAAAACACGCAGATCCTTGTGTTCTCAATCTTCACCTGACCGTGTAAATTGCTCCTAAAGTATTAACCAATCAACAACACGTATCCAAGCTTCCTGCGTGTGCATTACTCCATTATCATTTGTGTCATGGCTTTCAAATAACCATCTTTTATTAGAATTAGAGTTTGAATGCATGCAAAGCAGAAACGCTGAGCCCGAGAGATCGATAGTCTAAATTCAAATACAGTATGCAGAGGGATGGGAGCTAAATGTAATTCTAGAAGAGGCCAAGTAAAAAAACAAAACAAGAGAAGACACGCACACACCTCAGGCTTTCATACATTTATAGACTCTAATGCCTTGTACACACGATCAGAATTTCCGATGAAAAAAAGTCAGACAACATTTTTTTCATCAGATATTCCGACCATGTGTGGGCCCCATCAGACTTTTTCTTCCGTCGGAGTTTAGAAATAGAACATGTTTTATTTTTTTCTGATGGATCGGAAATTCCGATCGTCTGTGTGGAGCTCCGACATAGAAAAAATACACGCATGTTCAGAATCAAGTCGATGCATGCTCGGAAGCATTGAACTTCATGTTTCTCGGCTCCTCATAGTGTTTTACGTCACCGCGTTTTGGACGGCCGGAAATTTGGTCTGACTGTGTGTATGCAAGACAGCTTGAACGGAATTCCAACGAAAGATTCCATCGGATTTTATCCCATCAGAAATTCCGATCGTGTGTACAGGGCATTAGGCCCCTTTCACACTGGGAAATTTTGCAGGCGCTATAGCGTTAAAAACAGCGCCTACAAAGTGCCCTAAAACAGTTTCTCCATTCGTTCTCCATTCACACGAGCGGTGTGCTGGCAGGGCGTCAGAAAAAGTCCTGCCAGCAGCTTCTTTGGAGCGCATTAGAAGAGGTGCGCTCCTACCCGTTGAAATCAATGGGCAGCACCGCCATGCCGCAGGCAAAACTCCGCTGTAGCGATGCTTTGCGGGCGGTTTTAACCCTTTTTCAGCCACTAGCGGGGGGTCAAAAGCACCTCGCTTGCTGCCGAAAAGCGCTGCAAATCCGACGGTAAAGCGCAGTGTTTTAACGCTGACACTCGGGGTTGCTTGGTGTGAAAGGGCTCTTGCAGCCAAGTGATGAAGAGGTCGCTGGGTCTTTCAGTTTTGATGAGATGTGCTGCCAACAATCTTGTTATGAAAAAAAAAAAAATACTGAATAGTTAATTTATTGACAATAGATGTATTGAATCGTGTAAAATAATTGCACTCGGGAGCAAAAAAATAAGCATTAAAAGTTACATGCTTTGGGGAAATCAAGGATGGAAAAGGTCGTGAGTAGATCATAGACTCAGCAATAGAGATGGGCCAAACACCCCCTCCCCCCCTGTTTGGTTCACAGCAGAACTCCCAAACAGGGGAAATGTTCTATCCTGAATGGCCAACTCTTTTGAAGTCTATGGAGCAGAAAAAAATCAAAAGTTCCTATTTTGAAGGCTTATAGGCAAGTAATTGGCCATAAAAAGGGTTTGGGCGCCCGGGTACTGCCCTGGGGGAGACGTGTATCAATGCATTTTTTTAGAGCAATATACTGTAGATATATATACAAATAACACAAAACAATAATCTAGTGTGAAAAAATGAACAGGTGTACTATTATTGTCAATCACATAGGACACAGATACTCTTTTTTTTATAAGCTCAGCCCAAGATGATGTCGGCTGACTTGTTTTATTCTTTAGCATGGTAAACAACATAGCAGCATGAGAGAAGATTAGAAGGATCATTGTTCTCCAGAGCAGTGTTTTTCAACTCCAGTCCTCAAGGCACACCAACAGGTCAAGTTTTCAGGATTTCCCTCAGATGAAATGGCTGTGGTGATTACTAAGGCAGTGAAACTGATCAAATCACCTGTGCAAAATAATGGAAAGCCTGAAAACATGACCTGTTGGTGTGCCTTGAGGACTGGAGTTGAAAAACATTGCTCCAGACAATAGCTTTGAGGCCGTACATTTATACAAGAGCATGATTTACATGACACACAGGTTTTTACATGGTGAGCAAACAGCAATCTAAATTAGAAACAAATTGGTCTCTTGGTATTGAAATTATATCTGTTAGGCCAAGGACCCCTTCCTGGCGTAACAAAGGGGTCTATGACTGATTCTTAAGGTCCTACAACTCAACGTAGACACTAGGGATGAACTTCGAGTTCGACTCGAACATTGCCTCACATTAGAAACTGCGAACAGACCAAAAGTTTGTGTGAACTTGAGAACCCTGTTAACCGCTTGCGGACCGCCGCATGTACATTTAGGTCGGCAGAATGGCACGTACAGGCACACTAGCATACCTGTACATCCCTGCCTTGACGCGGGTCGGGGGTCCGATCGGGACCCCCCCGGTACATGCGACGGTCTCTGCGGCTCTGAGAGCGATCCGGGATGAGGGGGCCGCTATTCGTTTTTGTCCGCCCCCTCACGATCGCTCCCATCCAATGCACACGCCCCCCCCCCCCCGCCCTGTCACTTCCTCCTCCTGTGTAAACACAGGAAGGAGAAAGTGATGTGATCTCTGCTCTCGGCGGTTTTTTCAACCACCGCTGAGGAGAGATCACATCTCACAGTAAGTGTACACAACACTACACTGACACCAGGACATGTAGGCACAATAACCCCTTGCGATCACCCCCTCCCCCCTGTCACAGTGTCAGTGATTGCAGTGATTATAAGTATGATCACTGCAGTTAGTGTCAGTGTGACAGGCAGTTAGTGTTAGGTCCAGGGTAGCCCACATACCCCCCAATAAAGTTTTAACCCCTTGATCACCGCCCTAGTTAACCCTTTCACTCCCTATTGCCAGCGTCACTAAGCGATCATTTTTCTGATCGCTGTATTAGTGTCGCTGTTCCCGCTAGGTAGCTATTTTTTTTATTGCGATTTTTTTTACTAAAGACATGTGGCTAAATAAATTTGGCCTAAATGTTTGACTACTATTTTGTTTATTTGATTTTTCCTATAACAAAAAGTAAAAAAATATACATTTTCTTTCAAAAATGTCCCTCTAATTTTGTATATAGCACAAAAAATAAAAATCGCAGAGGCGATCAAATACCACTTAGGCCTCGTACACACGAGGCAATAGATTTGTTCAAAACGGTCTGTCCGACCGATTTGAACAAATCTGTCTGTTTGGATTTTGGTTTGCTCGCGTGTACACACGAGCAAACCAAAATCCCCGCCAGCAGACGGCGCGCTGACGTGTCGGTGACGTAGCGGTGACGTTGACGCCGCCACGTCACCGCACCAGGAAGTAAAACACTTCCGCGCATGCCCCGAATCCATTCGGCGGCGGTGTGAGACGACATGTCTGCTGGTAAGTGTACTAACCAGCAGACATGTCGGGCGGACGGGTTCCCACCCGATAGATTTCAAAGCATGCTTTGAAATCTGTCGGGTGGCCAAATCCGTCGGCTCGCCCGTACACACGATCGAATCTGTCTGCTGGGACGGTCTAGCAGACCGTTTCCAGCAGACAGATTTGATCGTGTGTACGCGGCCTAAAAGAAAGCTCTATTTGTGGGAAGAAAAGGACACAATTTTTTTTTGAGAGCCACATCGAACAACCGCGCAATTGTCAGTTAAAGCGACGCAGTGCCAAATCGCAAAAAGGGGCCTGGTCATTTACCTGCATTTTGGTCCGGGTCTTAGGTGGTTAAAGTCTATGAGACTCGAACGTTTGAAATCTAAAGTGCTCATTTTAAAGGTTAATATGCAAGTTATTGTCCTAAAAAGTGTTTGGGGACCCGGGTCCTGTCCCAGGGGAGTGTTTGGGGACCTGGGTCCTGCCCCATGGGACATGTATCAATGCGTCCATTTTTTCAGGAGCAGTGATTTTAATAATGTTTAAAGTGAAACAATAAAAGTGAAATATTCCTTTAAATTTCGTACCTGGGGGCCTGCGGCCGGCCAGGTTGCACGCTCTGGTGTGTATTGTGCATTTTTGGGGGGAACTCCACACCATTTTTTTTCAATTTGGGGTGAAGTTCCCCTTACAATCGAATAATTGAATTTGGGGGGACCCCCATACAGTTTTTTTTTTTTTTTCTGAATGACTTTTCTCTGTATTGTCAGGGATCCGACAATTCATTATAAATTTTAAATGATTTTAAATTACTTTTTTTTTCCTCCAGAAATAAAACTTTGTGCAGGGACAGTTCTAAGCACAGGAAACAAGCGCTACTTCACAGGCATACTATAGACACCCCCCCTCAGTTACAAAATTTTAAGGAATATTTCACTTTTATTGTTTCACTTTAAGCATTATTAAAATCACTGCTCCTGAAAAAACGGCCATTTTTTAAATGTTTTTTTTTTTTTTTTTGCATTGATATATGTCCCCTGGGACAGGACCCGGGTCCCCAAACACTTTTCAGGACAATAACTTGCATATTAGCCTTTAAAATGAGCACTTTAGATTTCAAACGTTTGAGTCCCATAGACTTTAACGGGGGTTCTAAAATTCACACAAACTTTTGGTGTGTTCGCAGGTTCTGGTGCGAACCGAATGGGAGGATGTTCGGCTCATCCCTAGTAGATACTTGCATGAAATGATTATAAAAGGTATTCCACATTTCCACATACACAAGTGTTACTGTAGAGAGGCCTCGTCTTTCAGATACATGCACATGCTTAATATGGAGTTTATGGGTTAGAAGATGTTGGCTTTAGATTAGTTACACAATGAAATCTTAAGATTATAACCAGAAGAACTACAACTGCTAGCAATTCCAAAAAACATAAGACACCACTTTCTATATTACCTGCAATGTCTCCCCTGTTGCTAAAGTCATCACATACAATGGCGGACTAGCGGTTATAAATGGTCCTGAGCGGTTATATATGGTCCTGCGTTGTTCATGATGAGGTTAGAGTGTCCTTCACGTTTTGGGCAGAATTTACGAATGTGTTCAAGTTTTCAATCAAAGCATATGGTGGGTGGGGGGGAAGAAGACACCCATTGGATTGGCATACAGGCAGGAGAAGTTTTTTGCTTGTTTCAGTGGTGGAACATTTTATAAAACGCTTCTTTGAGTTTGGGATTACCATTAATAAGGAGACCAGATTGAACCATTGAAAAAGACGTAAGTATCATCAAACATATCCAGTACCCCCAGGTATGATCTTCAAAGAGTTCTTGCCCATATAAAATCGTGACAAGGCCAGTCAAGGCATAGAAAACTACGAGACAAGCCATGGTCTGAACTGCACTTTGGTAGTCTTTCCCGTTGGTGTGACCCGTGTTGGCTTCCATACGATGACTGTGGAGCTTCAAAGACACGGCACTGGCAGTTGTTGTCAATATAGCCATCAGGAATGCCGGGGAAGTCACCGTCAGGACAACACTCATGAATCTCAGCCTCATTCTGTAATGTTCTGAGGTCACCTCGGCGGCAGCGAAGGTTGAGTTTCTTGGTAAGCCCTGATTGAAAATGTATGATGCTATGAAACTCCCCAACAGAGAAAGGATTAACACAATTAATATCAACAAAGGTATCATTCTGTCAATCTTCATCTTCATCCATGAGAGGAATCTGGACTGGAACTGAAGGATTTTTATAAAATAGAAGAGGCACAGATCAGCCGTGAGCCAGGAGCTGGAGGTGATGCTGACAATAGTCAGATAGTTTAAGACACTTGAGGCATAGTTAAAATTAAACGAAGGTTTGTATACGTACACCAGAAGGTTTGTAAAGATTGAAATTGTGTAGCACATGGTGGAGACATTCAAAGCAATAAGGAGATAGTTGCACGGAGCAATATTTGTCCTTTTGAAGCCAGAAAAGGTGAGAGAAAATATGATGAAGGCATTAGAACACAAGCCAACGATGGCCTCCAATGCCAGGACACCGAGGCAAACCGCAGAACCCAGGATGTCCATTGTCTTCCGATAAAACACAAGATCTAGCACCCTCGATGTGTCTCAGTGTGAACGATTGTGTCTCCTTTAGAGGAATGTCCAACCTGACTTGTAGATCCTCATCTTATTTACTCTTCATTGTCCATGTAAATGACTCCCGAAGAATCCACCCATCACAAACAGGTGTCAAAGCTCACTGGCCACCATTAACATTTTCATCACCGTTGTAAAAGATAATCACTTTCAATAAACTGGTTTTGAATAAATGCAAATCACTGAACACTGAGCTGGAGAGTACTGATGGATGAATTCAAATACAATATACAGAGAGAGCGCTGAGCTGAGCTGAACGGCTGTAATTCTATATGTGGCGATGACATGCAGAAGGTAAGACCATGCATGACTAGCTATGAATTTTATAGATTTGCTTTTTGGTTAATTATTTTCATTTAATAAATCCTAAAAGATGAAAAGTTAATTACGGTATATACTTGAGTATAAGCCGACCCGAATATAAGCCAAGGCACCTAATTTTACCACAAAAAATGGGAAAACGTATTGACTTAAGTATAAGCCTAGGGTGTCCATCTGTATGTCTCACTGTGCCTCACTTTGCCTCACTGTGTCCATGTGCCCATGCCTCACTGTTTCCATTCCCCTTTGTGTCCATGCCTCTCTGTGCCCATGCCTCACTGTGTCCATACCTCACTGTGCCCATGCCTCACTGTGTCTATGCCTTACTGTATCCATGCTTTACTGTGTCCATGCCTCACTGTGTCAATGCCTCTCTGTGCCCATGTGTCACTGTGTCCATGCCTCACTGTGCCCATGCCTCACTGTGTCCATGCCTCACTGTGCCCATGCCTCACTGTGTTCATGCCTCACTGTGTCCTTTCCTCACTGTTCCCATGCCTCACTGTGTCCATACCTCACTGTGCTCATGTCTCACTGTGCCCATGCCTCACTGTGTCCATGCCTCACTGCGTCCAAGACTAGACTAACAGTTAACATGGGAGTCTATGGAAGGGGGGCACGGCTTTAAAACATCTTTGCTCCCCAGCCGTAGGCCCCCCAGACAACAAACTTTGCACACTTGTAGAGGAGAATTGAGGCTACATGTGTGCCAAGTTCCGAGTCCAGGGGACTTATAAGTCCGGGAGATCAGGCACAAAAGGTGACTTGAGTATAAGCCGAATGGGGCATTTTCAGCACAAAAAATGTGCTGAAAAACTCAGATTATACTCAAGTATATACGGTACTACAAAAATGTGCTACAATACATTAGTATAGTATTTTATGCTGTAGCAATACAGTAAAACCTTGGTTTGAGAATGTTTTGCAAGACAAGCAACATTTAAATACATTTTGACTTGATATACAAGCGATGTCTTGATATAAGAGTAGCGTCATGTCACAACTGAGTATAAAAGGGAAGATAGGCACATCTAAGTGTAGCAATATGGTTACATTTAATGAAGGGACAACATTTAGTAACATTTTGCTACACTTAGTATTTCCTCTCTCCTCTGGAGCTCCTGCTGGATTTTGCTTCTAATCCCCTTGGGGAGGCCACCGTTGGTGGATGGACATTGTATGGTCACACAACCAATCACATTGCTATAATCTTTTTATATGGACTATAAACTGAGGGACCTATAAATAAATGGTTGTGGAATGAATCATTTGGGTTTCCACTATTTCTTATGGGGAAATTTGCTTTGATATACAAGTGCATTGGATTACAATCATTTTTCTGGAACAAATTATGCTCACAATCCAAGTTTTTACTGTTCAGGGAATACACAGAGTTTGTGTACTGATTGTGGCCAAAACTTTAGGATTTATACAATTTATTATTTTGACACATTTAAAATTCAGCAATTTCTGTATGTTTAGTAATACATTTTACAATCATTACTGAATTCTTAAATTCTAGAATGCATTTCCCCAAATGTGTAACAGAAAAGGAAGGTAAGACCCTTAACACAAAAACACAACTATTTGAAAAATAAAATAAAAATTATAGAGTGCAAACAAGTGTCTGTGTATCACATAAACAGTCCCAACACCACGTGGAATTGATAGTTTTGTAATTTGTTGGTCTTCACACAAAATTTTGGTGATATTTTGTATGAAGACCAGTGGATTTAATTACAAAATGATCGATTCCACGTGGTGTTGGGACTATGTATATGGTACACAAACATTTGTTCATGCACTATAATAATATATTTTTTAATAATATTTTTAAATAGTTGCGTTTTTGTGTTAAGCGCCTTACTTTCTTTTTCTGTTACACATTTGGGGAAATGCATTCTAGAATTCAAGAATTCAGTAATGAGTGTAAAATGTATTACTAAACATACAGTAATTGCTGAAATGTAAATTTGTCAAAAGATTATATAATCAAAGTCGCCTTCCCTTTAAAAAAAAATAATAATTGAAATCGCACCTTCAACAAAAAAATAAAAATAACAGAAAAAGAAAGTAAGGTGCTTAAGACAAAAATCCAAATCTAAAAAACAAAAAAATAAAAATAATAAACCAGAATTGATTTGTGAGTCGGGTTAATTTGAGTCTATTGCAATCAGTCAGCTTTTGCTAAATGTTCTTTTTTTTTTTGCACTTAAATCTTTTAATTTTATGATGTTTACTCATCTGAAGATTATATAACCAAAGTCGCCTTCCCTTTAAAAATGTTTTAATAATACAATACTGAAGTTGCCCCTAATTACACCTTGAACAAAAAAATAACAGAAAAAGAAAGTAAGGTGCACACAAAAACAAAATATATATATATATATATATAAAAAATAATAATAATAGTAATAATTAAAGTGTTTAAAAAAATGTCCATTTATCTTCTAAGATCTTCTACTGTTTGTAGACAACATTTTAGGATTTATACAATTTAATATTTTACAATTCATCAATTACTGTATTAGTAATTCATTTTATAATCATTACTTAATTCTTCAATTCTAAAATGCATTTCCCAAATGTGTAACAGAAAAATAAAGTAAGTAGACCCTTAACACAAAAACACAACTATTTAAAAGAAAATATATATAGTGCATAAACAAATGTCTGTGTATCATAATTATAAACAGTTCCAACACCACGTGAAATTGATCATTTTGTAATTCAATCCACAGGTCTTCATACAAAATATCACCAATATTGTGTGAAGACCAACAAATTACAAAACAATCAATTCCATGTGGTGTCGGGACTGTTTAGAAGATACACAGATATTTGTTCACGCACTTTTATTATTTTTTTATTTTTTTATTTTAAGTAGTTGTGTTACACATTTTGGGAAATGCATTTAAAAATCAGTAATGATTGTAAAATGTATTACTAAATATACAGTAATTGCTAAAATGTAAATTTGTCAAAATAATAAATTGTGTAAATTCTAATGTTTGGTTTACAAACAGTAGATGGTTTTAAAAGATACATGGACATTTGTTTACACACTTAATTATTATAATTATTATTATTATTATTATTATTAGATTTGGGTTTTTGTGTTAAGCGCCTTACTTTCTTTTTCTGTTATTTTTTTTTGACGATGTGATTAGGGGCAGCTTCACATTTGTATTATTAAAAAGTTTTAAAGGAAAGGCAACTTTGGTTATATAATTTCCAAATATGGAAACATCATAAAATTGAAAGATTTAAGTGCAAAAAAAAAAAAAAGAACATGTAGCAAAAGCTGACTGATTGCAATAGACTCAAATGAACCCGACTCACAAATCAATTCTGGTTTGTTATTATTATTTATTTATTTTTAGATTTGGGTTTTTGTGTTAAGCGCCTTACTTTCTTACACATTTGGGGAAATGTATTCTAGAATTCAATAATTCAGTAATGATTGTAAAATCTATTACTTAACTTACAGTAATTGCTGAATTATAAATTTGTCAAAATAATAAATTGTATAAATCCTAAATTTTTGTCTACAAACAGTAGAAGATTTTAGAAGATACATGGACATTTGTTTACACACTTTAATTATTATTATTATTATTATATCTTTTATATTTTGTTTTTGTGTTAAGCACCTTACTTTCTTTTTCTGTTATTTTTTTTTTTAAGGTGTGATTAGGGGAAGATTCATTTATATTATTATTTTTTTTTAAAGGAAAGGCAACTTTGGTTATATAATCTCCAAATGTGTAAACATTATAACATTTAAAAATTCAGGTGCAAAAAAAGACTGATGGAGATGGAGATGAATTAATTCTGCAATGTACGAACCCTTCTGCACATACACATAGTATGACGGATGTCCTCCTTATATCTCGGGTTGCCAAGAATCAGAAGAACAGACTGGACCGGGGTGAAGGTGAACTTCACAACTTGAAAGAAATCTTCATAGTGTGATATGGAATCCTTTAAGCAATAAGCAGCAATCACTAACAAATACAGGAAAAAATAAAATGCCAAAAGCTGGACCATTGTCTTCACCACTCTTAGTACTTTGACGTCGCCGGCGCTTCCGGAGGGGGTGGCGTTCCTTCCTTTCCTACAGATATGAAGGATGAGGGACACGGCCGTACGAGCCGTGATGACCACTGAAATCAGCAATGACACAAACATACCGATATATGAAATAGTCCTTCCCGGGTGAGAAATATCTTCTAAGATGTTGAATGAATAGGCGGATGAGACGTTGGCTGATTCCTGGGGAGGGACATTCGTCATTTCACTGAGGAAGCTGCCGCCGAGACACACGACTTCAATGACCAGGATCATCCATGGGATTAGGACTTCGATCTTCTTCCTCAGCAGGGACAGGACGGCCGACTTCAACTGGGTGATTTTAATGAAATAAAAGAAGCACAAGCACGTGGTCAACCAGGAGCAAGACATCATTCCATAAAACACCAAGGCGTTGATGGTGACCATGACGTTGATGTCCAGTTTGAGGGAAAAATATGATGCGGAAGTCAAAGTAAACACCATTGCTGATACACAGATATTGGAGCAGCTCAGAGAGAATATTATCTTATCTCCGGTTCTCATACTTTGTCCTTTGAAGACGTCTTTTAGGATTGTAAATACAATGTGGAGACTAACAAATATCCCAACACAGACTTCTAAGATGATTAAAGTGAAAGCAATCCCAGCCCCCGGGTCCATGGCGAGGTGATGAAATTTCTTTAGGGGTTCTTCAAACCAAAGAGATCTTTTTACTGATGATACTCCTGAGCGTCTCTCTCCATCTACGGAATCCTCAGACCTTCACTGAAGGGACCGACTATCCCTCTGACACCACTGAAGGGTGAGAAACTGCATCTATCTAATACTTTCCATATATTCAAACTCTCAGCTGTTTTACAGGCAAATAACATATTCAGTGTACATTGTCAGTGTTAGAGCTGTTTCTAAACATTGCATTTGTCTACTGATCCTCACTTTACATACAATGTGCCATTCATAGGTGTGCACAGCCTATTGCATTAGGGCAGGCATCCTCAAACTACGGCCCTCCAGCTGTTGCGGAACTACAAATCCCATGAGGCATTGTGAAACTCTGACATTCACAGACATGACTGAGCATGATGGAAAATGTAGTTCCTGAACAACTGGAGGGCCATAGTTTGAGGACCCCTGCATTAGGGTGTGCACCCCAAACACATATGTGGGTGTGCATGTGTCAGTAGAGCAGTGGACAGCTTCAGTAGAGCAGTGGATGGTGTCAGCGGAGCAGTGGACGGTCTCAGTAGGTTAGTGGATGGTGTCAGCGGAGCAGTGGACGGTGTCAGTAGAGGAGTGGATAGTGTCAGTAGGGCAGTGGATAGTGTCAGTAGAGCAGAGGACAGTGTCAGTAGAGCAGTGGATAGTGTCAGTAGAGCAGTGGACAGTGTCAGTAGAGCAGTGGATGGTCTCAGTAGAGCAGAGGATGGTGTCAGTAGGGTAGTGGACGGTGTCAGTAAAGCAGTGGACAATGTCAGTATGGCAGAAATTTGTGTCAGTAGGACAGTGGACGGTGTCTGTAGAGTAGTGGACAGTCTAAGTAGGGCAGAGGATGGTCTCGGGAGCGATCGGCTTGTATGAAATCGATCCCAGGGCTGGGCTCAGCTTTGGTTGTTTTATCTAAGAATTAGAAACTACTGCGTATTACTGAAGAGACGATAGTTGGAGCTGAAAAAAAAAAATCTACACTATAACCACCCACAAACCTGGCAGTTTGAGCCCCCTAGTGTAAGATATATATATAAAGTTGTGACAGACCCAGCCAGGACAGACCGAGCCTCTTGCCTACTGATTATGGGCCCTGGATTTTGGGGGAACGGTGCTCTTTGTCAACTGTATGCCTGGGGTCCCTTGAAGTAATGTTACTTTAGATTCAAGTCCATGTACCCCCAAAACACACAGACTCTGGGAACCCTATATATGCCATATTATAGTGATGACTTCATAATGTTGGGGCTCATTGAATATTCTGATGTCATCAACTCCAGCCACCTGTCTGTCTGTTGTCTGCTATAAAGTGTTTATTGTAAATAAGTCTAGTGTGGGCTCTAAGAGCCGGTTCACACTGGGGCTACCTGGGATACGACTTGAAGTTGCCCCAAGTCATCCCAAGTCGTGTGGTTGAGAAAATCAATGGAAGTGAATGGGAGCGGTGTTAATACACACTACTGAGGTCGCTTAGACTTCAGGAAAGGTCCTGTACTACTTCAATCAGACTTCTAGGAGACTTGTAGGCAACTTGTACCCATTGATTTCAATGGAAGTCATCTCAGAAGTCTGATCACTGTCTTAACTGAAGCAACAAGCAACAATACAGGAAAATAACATACATTTCTCAGGCAAACCCCTCCCTCCCCCTCCCTCCCCCAGAGCTGATTGTTAGTTGATTGGTTGCTGGAAAGCCTCCTGTCCTGGAGGCGACTTGAAGTTGCCTTGTAAGTTGCCTGATGATTCATACTCAAGTCGTGTCCAAGCTGCCTCCCAAAGTCGTGCTGGAAGTTGTGTTGCTCCAGTGTGAATGGGCTCTTAAGCCATGTACACACGATTGGACCAAACTGATGAAACTGGTCCGACGGACCGTTTTTATCGGTTCACAGACTGATGGCCTGATGGTCTGATGTGTGTACACACCATTGGTTCAAAATCCGATCGGGCCAGAATGCGGTGACGTAGAACACAACGACGTGCTGAAAATACAAAGTTCAATGCTTCCAAGCATGCGTCGACTTGATTCTGAGCATGGGCGTGTTTTTGGCCCGATGCTTTTGTGTACTAACCATCGGTTTGGCCCAATGGTCAGGCGTCCATCGGAAAGATTTTAAAGCAAGTTTTAAAACTTTGGCCCGACGGACAGCGGTCCGATGGGCCGTACACGCGATCGGTTTGGTCCGATGAAACTGGCCTTAGAGTGTTTCACCCACTGTGGTTTGTGTTAATCTACTCTGCTATTGTGAGAAGGTTTCTATTTATGGTAATGTTGATTGTGTCTTCTGAGCTAAAAGACGGCAAGTCTGTCCTGAGGGGTCACTCCTCTGAGTCACCTAGGCTGTCTTAAGGATTAGATAATTAGCTCATGTTAATTAGGTTTCTGGTTACAGTTTGTATTGTAATCCTTGTCAATATATTTGTGTGAGATCTTAAGTAAAAAGGCTTTTCCTGATGTACACCGAGACTGGTGTTGTCTGGTGACTGGGTAGGTTAAAGAGTCTTGGATAGTGTTGGCTTTGGACAAAGCAAGTATTGACGGGTTTGGGTTTGTCACAACAGTGTATACAATGCTCCAAAAAAAATGAAAAGAAGATCTTTTAATAATATAGCATCAAGTCAATGACACTTCTGGGATATTGATCTGGTCAGTAAAGTAGCAGAGGGGGCTGTTAATCAGTTTTTGGTGTCTTAAATGGGCAACAATTAGATAAACCCCAAAACAGGAATCGTTTCAGGTGGGGGCCATTGACATTTTATTCCCTACTCATCTTTTCTGACAGTTTTTTACTAGTTTTGCATTTGGCCAGGTTAGTGTCACTTCTAGTAGCGTGAGGCCATACCTGGACCCTATAGAGGTTGGTGTCACTTCTAGTAGCGTGAGGCCATATCTGGACCCTATAGAGGTCAGTGTCACTTCTAGTAGCCTGAGGCCATACCTGGACCCTATAGAGGTTGGTGTCACTTCTAGTAGCGTGAGGCCATATCTGGACCCTATAGAGGTCAGTGTCACTTCTAGTAGCCTGAGGCCATACCTGGACCCTATAGAGGTTGGTGTCACTTCTAGTAGCGTGAGGCCATATCTGGACCCTATAGAGGTCAGTGTCACTTCTAGTAGCCTGAGGCCATACCTGGACCCTATAGAGGTTGGTGTCACTTCTAGTAGCTTGAGGCCATACCTGGACCCTATAGAGGTCAGTGTCACTTCTAGTAGCGTGAGGCCATACCTGGACACTATAGAGGTCAGTGTCACTTCTAGTAGCGTGAGGCCATTTCTGGACCCTATAGAGGTCAGTGTCACTTCTAGTAGCGTAAGGCCATACCTGGACCCTATAGAGGTTGGTGTCACTTCTAGTAGCATGAGGCCATACCTGGACCCTATAGAGGTCAGTGTCACTTCTAGTAGCGTGAGGCCATACCTGGACACTATAGAGGTCAGTGTCACTTCTAGTAGCGTGAGGCCATTTCTGGACCCTATAGAGGTCAGTGTCACTTCTAGTAGCGTAAGGCCATACCTGGACCCTATAGAGGTTGGTGTCACTTCTAGTAGCATGAGGCCATACCTGGACCCTATAGAGGTCAGTGTCACTTCTAGTAGCGTGAGGCCATACCTGGACCCTATAGAGGTTACACAGTCAGCCCAACTCCTCCAGGATGGCACATCAATACGTGTCATTGCCAGAAGGTTTGCCGTGTCTCCCGGCACAGTCTCAACAGCATGGAGGAGATTCCAAGAGAGAGGCCGTTACTCTAGGGGAGCTGGACAGGGCCGTAGAAGGTCCTTAACCCATCCGCAGGACCAGTATCTGCTCCTTTGTGCGAGGAGGAACAGGATGAGCACTGCCAAAGCCCTACAAATTGAGCTCCAGCAGGCCACTGGTGTGAATGTCTCTGACCAAACAATCAGAAACAGACTCCATAGGGGTGGTCTGCGGGCCAGATGTCCTTTAGTGGACCCTGTGATTACTGCCCGGCACTGTAGAGTAGGGATCCATACCAGACCCTTTAAGTCTGGTATGGATTTTAAGGGGAACCCTGCACCAAAATAAAAAAAATGGCATGGGGTTCCCCCCAAAAATCCATACCAGACCCTTATCCGAGCACGCAACATGGCAGGCCGCAGCAAAAGAGGGGGGGTGAGAGAGCGCCCCCCCTCCTGAACCGTACCAGGCCACATGCCCTCTACTGCAGGAGAACAGGAGGCTGCTGCCAAGCAGGGAAAGCCGCTGGTGATTGGGTAAGTGCCGACTGAGAGGGGTGGCATACTGTTTAAACCCCCCCCCCCAACAAAAAAAAATCCACCGGCCTCCACTGGGTTCCACCGCCCCTAAAGGAACACATTCCAGAAAGAAATGGTTGGCCTTTTTTATTTATTTTTATTAGCAAAACATACCCCCTCCCCCCAGTGGTGGTTAAATACCACCAAAAAAAGCTGTATTTGTGTGAAATGAAATGCATTTGGGTACAGTGTAGCACGACCGCACAATTGTCATTCAAAGTGTGACAGCGCTGAAAGCTGAGAATTGGCCAGGGCGGGAAGAGGGTGTAAGTGCCCCCCGGTATTGAAGGGGTTAATAAGTATTTATGGAAAGCAAAACCTTCTATAGATGTCCTTACACAGCCATGACGAGACAGTACCACTTTTTGCGATTTCGGCACTGCGTTGCTTTAGCTGACAATTACGCGGTCGTGCACTTGACGTCCTTTTTCCCCCACACATAGACATTTCTTTTTGGTGATATTTGATTTTTACTTTCTGCTATAAAACTTCCAATAAAAAAATAAATAAATCATTTCTTCAACAGTTTAGGTCAGTGGTCTCCAAACTGTGGCCCCGGGGGCGAGATGTGGCCCTTTGCTTGATGTTATCCGGCCCTTGGAGTGCTTTTTCATTCATTGGCACCAATAATGGGGCAGAATTCCCCCCGATGATGGGGCAGAATTCCTCCCAATGATGGGGCAGAATTCCTCCCAATGATGGGGCAGAAATCCTCCCAATAATGGGGCAGACATTCCTCCCAATGACACCAATGATGGGGCAGAATACCTCCCAATGATGGGGCAGAAATCCTCCCAATGACACCAATGATGGGGCAGAATACCTCCCAATGACACCAATAATGGGGCAGCATTCCTCCCAATGATGGGGCAGAATTCCTCACAATGACACCAATGATGGGGCAGATTTCCTCCCAATGATGGGGCAGAATTCCTCCCAATGATAGGGCAGAATTCCTCCCATTGATAGGGAAGAATTCCTGTCAATGACACCAACGATGGGGTCTAATGACACCAATGATGGGGGATTTTTTTTACTCCTGATGGCCACAGTCCAGAGGACAGTAATCCGGCCCTTTGTTTAGAAAGTTTGGAGACCCTGGCTTAGGTCAATATGTATTCTGCTACATAGGAGCTCATTATGCTTTACCGGCTTTGCAGGGAAATTAAGAGGAAGTAAAACTCACCAGGGTTTACTTCCTCTTTAATTTGGAGGAAACTGTTTTTTCCGTTTTCTCTGCGGTTGGTAAAATCCAGTTGGGGACCTGGAGCCTGAAGATTGGGTGGGATGAAATCTTCAATCCTGGGACCGGGTTTTGGGAACAGCCAGGAGTTTGATGGCACAGGTGGGTCCTGGGCTGATGGCAGAGTCAGGATCAGGGTTCTGGGCTCCACCCTCCTGAGGAGTCCACGTGTGCAAGAGAGAAGCGTGCGGGACAGTGTGAAGGAGCAGACGGAGGGCCCAAGCCTGTGGGCTGTAGCAGCAAGGATGCTGTCTAAGAGAGTGCCAGCAGGGGTAAAGAGTGTGTACCAAACAGGGACACTGGGTCAAGAGGACCAAGGCCAAAGCCCGACCAGAGGATCAGGTGGCTCTAGGGTGACCACATTTCCAAACTGCCATTCAGGGACACCCCCCCCCCCTTCCAAAAACTAAGATCATGTTTTATACCTTTGTTTGTGACCCCCATAGATTTCACTGGTTCATCCTGAGACCTGTAGTTTGTGACCCCCATAGATTTCACTGGTTCATCCTGAGACCTGTAGTTTGTGACCCCCATAGATTTCACTGGTTCATCCTGAGACCTGTAGTTCTCACTGGTTGGGGGGGTCACATCTTTAGCTCTGAGGAGTTCATGGTGGGACCTACAGTCCTTTACTTTTGGGGGTCACATCCCCCCAAAAGTGAAGGACTACAAGTCCCAGCATGAACTACTAATATCTAAAGATGTGACTCACCCGCCCAAATTTGAAGGACTACAACACCTAGCATGAACCCTTGAGATCTAAGGGTGTGACCCAATAGATTTCACAGGTGTATGCTGGGTCTTGTAGTTCTTCACTATTTGAAGGGCAGGGGGTCTCACATCTTCAGCTCTTTGGGGGGGGGGTCATGCTTGGACCTGTAGTCCTTAACTTTGGGGAGGTCACACCTCCCTAATTAAAGGACTACCAGTCCCAGCATGAACCCCTGATATCTAAAGATGTGACCCCCCCCCCCCAAATATGAAACTCCCAGCATGAACCCCTAAGATCTAAGGGTGTGACCCCATAGATTTCACAGGTTTATGCTGGGACTTCACTAGTTGAGGGAGGTATCACATCTTAAGCTCTGAGGGTTAATGCTGGGACCTGTGTCAGTTTCATTCCGGGACACTGTATTGTCCCAGAGTGAAGGTGCCCGGGACAGACCTGCAGAATGCGGGACTGTCCCGGGCATTCCGGGACACGTGGTCACCCTAGGTGGCTCAGGATTTTCCATTTGTGAGAACATTATTGCTTTGAAGTTGATACCCCTACGTGGGCAAACCTGCATGGACATTTATTTTGTTTAACCACTTAAGGACCTGCTCACGCAGCTGCTGCCACAACCGAGGTATCCATCTTTAGTGTGAGGGGTCCTGTAAACGATACAGACTTGTAGAATTTTTTTTCGCCTATAGAGATTTTCAAGGGTGAAGGTTTATCACCATTCCACGAGTGGGCACAATTTTGAAGCGTGACACGTTGGGTATCAATTTACTCGGCGTAACAAAAATTGGGCTAACTTTACTGTTGTATTATTTTTTTATTAATAAAGTGTTTGTTTTTTTTTCCAAAAAATAGCACTTGTAAGACCGCTGCGCAAATACGTTGTGACAGAAAGTATTGCGATGACTGCCATTTAATTCTCTAGGGTGTTAGAAAAAAAAGTATAATGTTTGGGGTTCTAAGTAATTTTCAAGTAAAAAAATACAAATTTTTTTTACTTATAAACACCAAATCTCAGAACAAAGCTTGGTCCTTAAATGGTTAATAAAAGAGGGCCAACAAGCCCTTAACCGGTTAAGGATCGCCGCAGGACTATTTACGTTGGCAGAATGGTACGGCTGGGCACATGGACATACAGGTACGTCCCCTTTAAGATGCCCAGTCGTGGGTCGCGGGCGCGCCACAGGCTGCACACTTGCAACCCCGTCCTGCCCTCCGTGACCGAACCCGCGGGACCCCGATCGCCACCGGTGTCCCGTGATCGGGTCACAGAGAGGAAGATCGGGGAGTGTAAACAAACCTTCCCCTTTCTACCTAGTGTGGCTTGTCACTGATCAATTGTTCCCTGTGTTAGGAAACAACGATCAGTGACGTCACAAGCCAAGCCAAGCCCCCCACAGTAAGAACACTCCCTCAGATCACACTTAACCCCTTTAGCGCCCCCTAGTGGTTAACCCATTCACTGCCAGTTCTATTTTCACTGAGTGTTTTGTTGTACCCCCCCCAATCGCCCCTGTTTTTTGTGATAAAACCTAAGAGCCGGTTCACACAGGGGGGACACGACTTCGGGGGCGACTCGGCAAGGCGTCCTGAAGACGACTTTAGAGGCGAATTGCAAAATTACTTCTGTATAGAAGTCAATGCAAGTCGCCCCGAGTCGCCCCCGAAGTTGTACAAGAACATTTTTCTAACTTGTGCCGCTTCTATTAGAACGGTTCTATTGAATAGAATGGGACATGACTTGTCAGACGGCTGAGTCGCCTGACGGGTCGCCCCCAGTGTGAACCGGCTCTTAAAGTACACACAGTGATACAACAATGCACTACAATATTCTGCCAAAAAAGGCTTCATTATAAGGTTGTTTGCACACAAATCCTATAATAAAAACATAGAGAATTACAAAGCATCTTCTTGTATCTCGGATTTCCTAGAATCAGCAGAAGAAACTGGAATGGACAATACAAGCATTTTACAATCACATAGAAGATCGGTATGAACTGTGACCGTATCCGAGGCAACTTGTTCAGAAACGTTATTACAAATAATAAAATATAGAAAACCAAAAGACAAGTCATTGTCCCTACAACTCTTCGAGATTTCCCATTGGCATTGCCGGAGGAGCCGAGAGTTTTACTCATATGATGAAGGTGCAGCTTGAGGGACACCAAGATACCGGCAATGAAGAGGATCACCGTCACCAGGGAGACAAAAGAACTCACAGATGTAATAAAGTCCCCCTGACTATCCTGTGGATTCATTTCTGTTGTGTTGAATGATGTCAAATTCAAACCAGCCGGGGGAGATATTTGGGTAAAAACATTTGCCATAAAATCTATGAAGCCATAACACAGAGGAACCAACTCCACCAGGAGGGCCATCCGTGGGATCAGAACATCGATCTTCTCCCTCAGCATGGAGAGGAATCTGACTCTAATCCGGACAATGTCAATGAAATAGAAGAAGCACAGACAGGAGGACAACCTAGCCGAAGAGTTCAAGAAATACTCAACTAATTCAGAAACAACGAGGTCCACCAAATCCACCCAAAACAACGGGAAGAAAACGTACAAAAAACGGATCAATAGACCGAGGCCAAAACACAGGTTGGAAAGGCTTAGAGAGATCATCACTTTGTCTATTGAGTCCCTTCTTCGTCCCTGAAGATCGATTCTTAGATTTGTTAATAAGAAAAAGAAATTGCTGAGTGTAGAAAAAAATGTCAGCAAAAATCCTGAGAGCCAACCAATCGTTTGTAAAATCTCAGCCAGATCCATGGCTGATCGATGATCGGTCTCTCAGAGGTCAGACTTGTTCTATCAAGGTGATCAATCAAAGACTGGTCCCTCCAGCGTTTTTTTCCGGTCAGTGTTGTACGGAGACACGGCTCTGGAGATTTTCTTAGTAGTCACAGAGGAAACTGAAGAGATGGGAACACAAGTTTGAATATATTAAAATGATGGAGGGAGAGATCGGCTTGTATGAAATCGATCCCACGGCTGGGCTCAGCTCTGGTTGTTTTATCCAGAAATAGAAACGACGTGTAATTACTGGAGAGACGAATATATAAATAATATTTTTTACACAAATAGAGCTTTCTTTTGGTGGGTTTTTGTATTTTTTATTATATATACAAAAAGAATACAAAATATTTAAAAAATATATTATATTTTATACTTTCTGTTATAAAAAAAAATCCAACAATCTCAAATTTCGTCATAAATTTTGGCCAAAGTGTATTCTGCTACATGTCTCTCGTATAAAAAAAAAGTATTGCATAACCACCGTGTTTTTGTATTTTTTATTATATATATATATATATGTGTGTGTGTATTTATTTTTATATTATATATATATATATATATATATATATATATATATATATATATATATATTAGATTGTATATATATATATAATATAAATTGTAATTTTATATATATATCATCTCAAATTTCATCATAAATTTTGGCCAAAATGTATTCTGCTACATGTCTCTCATAAAAAAAAAGTATTTCATAACCACTGTGTTTTTGTATTTTTTATTTTTATATATATATATATATATATATATATATATATATATATATATATATATATATATATATATATATATATATTTCGATATTTTTATATATACTAAATACAATATATATTTTATACTTTCTGTTATAAAAAAAATTGCTCGCCCCATATCCTGTCCTGCAGGCCGCTTGCTCAGATAAGGGTCTGGTATGGATTTGGGGGGACCCCAAAGTACCCTCCCCATGTTGAGGGCATGTGGCCTAGTATGGTCCAGGATGAGGGAGGGGTGCTTGCTCGCCCCCCTATCCTGTCCTCCAGGCTGCTTGCTCAGATAAGGGTCTGGTATGGATTTGGGGGGACCCCAAAGCACCCTCCCCATGTTAAGGGCATGTGGCCTGGTATGGTTTGGGATGGAAGTGGGTGCTTACTCGCCCCCCCATCCTGTCCTCCAGGCTGCTTGCTCAGACAAATGGTCTGGTATGGATTTTGAGGGGGACCCTAAAGTACCCTCCCCATGTTGAGGGCATGTCGCCTGGTATGGTTCAGTATGAGGAGGGGTTATTGCTCATCCCCCCATCCTGTCCTCCAGGCTGATTGCTCGGATAAGGGTCTGGTGTGGATTTTGGGGTGGGACCCCAATGACACACCATTTTTTCTTTCTAATTTTGTGGTGCGCAGGCAGCACATGCACAGGAGGACCATTAATGGTGCCCCCCGGCAATTAAGGCCACCGCTGTAGACGTCTTTCAGCTATAGTGTGGGTGGGAAGCGGTTACATTGCCAGCAAATGACATTCATTGGCAGCTTATTTTTTAAAAGGTCCAAGAAGCTGTCAAGAAATGTTATTTGTAGGCAATTTTAAATATTTTTTCTTTATAAATGTCAGGACATTTGCAGCTTTCTCTTAGGACCCCCCTCCCCCCAGGCAAGGAACAGGGCATTTTTTAATGTTTCATTTTAACCACTTGGGGACCGCCGCCCGTCGATATATACGTCGACAGAATGGCACGGCTGGGCACAAGGGCGTCCCCTTTAAGAACCCAGCTGTGGGTCGCGAGTCGTTCCCGCGTCGAATTTCTACGTTTTCCGACGTCTTTTATTATTTTTTACGTAAGTCGTCCAGGAATAGGAATGTTCGTAAACGACGCTACTCAAACAACGAATGACGTAACAACGTGATTTTGCGCAATGCACGGCGGGAAATTTCTGAACGGAGCATGCGCAGTTCGATCGCCGTGGGGACGCGATTAATTTAAACGCTTCACGCCCCCTAATCGCGTGTTTCGATTACGCAGTGAGAAATAGACTACGCCGCCATAGCGTACGGGCAAAAATCTACCAGAATTCGATGTAGAGCCTGGTAAAATACGGCAGCGCAATATTAAGTGTATCTGAATCTGGCCCAATGTTCCTGGCTTAATGGAATTGAAAAAAACGTTTTTGTGCATTGGAACATGTCCCCCATGACTGTGCCCACCCCCCTTTATTGACAACTCCTTTTCTATTATACCAAAAAAATCGAATTTTGAATTTGATATATTTGGATCTTATTCATTTCAATGGTGTTCAGCATCTGAACTTCTTTGAACCTTGATCAAAGTGAACCCGGACATTTCATCACTAATTATCAGAATATTAAAATTGTCTTTCAATATGGTGAAAATTATAAAGAAAAAAAAACAGTATATAACTGTATATGTACCAACTCAATATCGAACCCTACAGACAAAGGCCCAGATTCATAAAGCAATTACGCCTGTGTAACTGGTGTTAGACAGGAGTAATTTCAAATTTTGCGCGCCGTATCACTAGTTTGAATCCTCAAACCATGATACGGCGGCTTCGGGCTTCGATCCGAGAGGCTTACGTCTTCGTAAGCCTTCGGATCTACGCTGCGATATTTTTGCGGCCGCTGGGAGGAGTTTGCGTCGTTTTCAGCGTCGGGATATGCAAATGTGTTTTTATGGCGATCCACGAAGATACGAGCGGTCTTCGCAATCGCTTACGTCTGTTTTTTTTTACGTACTGTTAGACCAGCTTTTTGCTGGAAATTTGCGAACGGAGCATGCGCAGTTCGATCGCCGCGGGAAAGCGCCTATTTTATATCCTTCACGCCCCCTACTCGCGTAGATGGATTGCGACGGGAGAAATACACTACGCCGCCGTCGTTTACTGGACAAAATCTACCTGGATTCCACGTAGAGCCAGGTAAAAAGCGGCGGCGTAGTGTATTTCTGATACTCTACGATAGTCTAATTGTATGTGAATCTGGGTCAAAGACTGGGATGCCATTAAAGTTTATGTGCGTGTAAAGGCCGGCGTCCCAATACTTTTGACAGTATAGTGCATCTCTAGATGTATTGGCCGGGATTCAGAAAGACTGGCGTTTTTTTAGGCCGGCGTAACGTATCTCATATGCGCTACTCTGCCGTAACTTAGAGAGGCGAGTACCGTATTTAGAAACAACTTGTATTGAAATGAGCCATGACCCCATGCAAAAAATTCACGTTCGATAGAATGCCTAAGATACATCAAACACTGCATACAACGTGAACGTAACTTACGCCCAGCCCCATTTACGTACGACTTACGTAAACAACGTAAATGATGTGAAATTATTTCCGACGTCCATACTTAACATTGGCTGCACCTCATATAGCAGGGGTAACTGCTGGTCGTATGCATTACATAAACGACGTATAGTAATACGCCGGGCGCAAGTACTTTCCTGAATCGGTGTATCTAGGTCATTTGCAAACTCCACGCGGAAAAACTATGGAAGCGCCCTTAGCGGCCAGTGTAAATATACAAACAAGATACGACAGCGTAAGAGACTTACGTCGGTCGTATCTTGAAAAAATTCAGTTGTACCTGCCTTTCTGAATCGCCGTAAAGATGCGACGGCGCAGATTTGAAATTACGGTGGCGTATCTCCGGAAAGCTTTCTGAATCCCGGCCTTTGTGTCAAAAATGAGGCTGAGATCACAACATTAAGTTTTGGATACTTCAAAAGAACTCAAAATAAAATAACACCTTAGAATGTGTAATAATGTAAAATACAATGTAACAAACGAATTATAAGTAATATTTATTATAATGATGAAACTGCTAAATGCCTAATCAGCTTTAACATTGCTGTACTTGTATAAATAGGAACATTTATTATTATTATTATTATTATTATTATAATTCTTCTTCTTCTTCTTCTTCTCCTTTTTCTTCTTCTTCTACTTATTATTTTCATTATCATTATTATTATTATTATTATTATTATTATTATTAGTAGTAGTAGTAGTAGTAGTAGTAGTATTCTTCTTTTTCTTTTTCTTCTTCTTCTTCTTTTTCTTCTTCTTCTTCTCCTTCTTCTTTTTCTTTAACTTCTACTTATTATTATTATTATTATTATTATTTTTATTATTATTAGTAGTAGTAGTTGTAGTATTATAATTCTTCTTCTTCTTCTACTTATTATTATTATTATTATTATTATTATTATTATTTCTTTAAACACAACAATCAGTAAATATATAATTATTAAAGATATTTTACATAAACGTTTTTGTAATACAACCTATAAGTACACACAGAACTACACCAAAGATCTAGAATATTTTGCCTAAACCAGATAAAAAATATAAAAAATCATTACAGCACATACTGTAGGCTTTCATCCGTTCTGCACACACATCCTCCGACAACAACCTAGAGAATTACAAAGGATCTTCTTGTATCTCGGGTTTCCTAGAATCAGCAGAAGAGACTGGAATGGGCTGTATGAAAATTGTGCAATTAAATAGAAGATCAGAACCAAATCTGACAGAACCTGAAGATAATTAGACAGAAATGATATTACAAATAATAAAATATAGAAAACCAAAAGACAAGTCATTGTCCGTACAACTCTTTGAGGTTTCCCATTGGCATTGCCGGAGGAGCCGAGAGTTTTACTCATATGATGAAGGTGCAGCTTGAGGGACACCAAGATACCGGCAATGAAGGGCATCGCCATCACCAGGGAGACAAAAGTATCTACAGATCTAGAAATGTCCAACTTCCCATTCTGTGAATACGTTTCTGTTGTGTTGAATGACACATCTAAAGATATTTGGAGGAAAAAATTTCCTGTTATAATTATGAAGCCATTACAGAGACACCCCAACTCCACCAGTAGGATCATCCATGGGATCAGGACATCGATCTTCTCCTTCAGCATGGAGAGGAATCTCACTCTGAACTGCACAATTTTAATGAAATAGAAGAAGCACAGACAGGAGGACAGCCACATAGAAGAGTTCCAGCCATACTCAGCAAATTCACAAACAACAATGTCTACCAAGCTGCCCCGATACAATGAGAAAAAACTCTTTATAAAATCAATGAACGTGCCAAGGCCAAAACACACATTGGAAAAGCTTAGAGAAAGCAGGACTTTGTCTATTGTGCTCATCTTTTGTTCCCTAAGAACATTTCTTACATTTGCTAATATGATAAAAAAATTGGTGAGTAAACCAAACAAAGTCAGCAAAAGTACTGCCAACACACCAATAATATGTAAAATAATGGTGGTCAGATCCATGGCTGATCGATGATCGGTCTCTCAGAAGTCAGACTTGTTCTATCAAGGTGATCAATCAAAGACTGGTCCCTCCAGCGTTGTCCCGGTCAGTGTTGTACGGAGAGACGGCTCCGGAGATTTTCTTAGTAGTCACAGAGGAAACTGAAGAGATGGGAACACAAGTTTGAATATATTAAAATGATGGAGGGAGAGATCGGCTTGTATGAAATCGATCTCACACCTGGGCTCAGCTCTGGTTGTTTTATCCAGAAATAGAAACGACTGCGTATTACTGGAGAGACGATAGTTGGAGCTGGAAAACATTTATAAATATACTATAACCACCCCCATGTCTGGCAGTCTGAAGCCTCGTACACACGATCGGTTCACTCGGCAAGAACCAGCAAGAAAACTGCTGGCAGAGCTTTCTTGCCGAGTACACCGAGCGTGTGTACGAGGCTTTCAGGTTTCCCGACAAGAAAACACGTTCTCTATTTTTCTCGACACGAGATTCCCGGGCAGTTTTACTGCTGAGAAACCCAAGAGTGTGTATACTTACCTGTTGCCGTGGAAATCCGCGCTTGCTCGAAATGACTTTGACGCATGCGCGGTAGCTTCCTAGGCATAGGTAGGGTGCAACAAGATGGCGGCGACGGCATCGAATGTGACGAGTGCATGCTCATCGTACTTGATGACGTCACCGCGTTCTTGCCTTTCAAGAGAACTGCGGTTCTTTTGAAAGGAGCGTCTGTACACTCGGGGCGGCAAGAGGTTCTTGCCAAGAATCTTGTCAGGGAAAACAAAGTTTTTTTTCCTGACGAGATTCTTGCCCGTGTGTACAGGGCTTGAGTCCCACTTTGCACTGCAAACCCATCTCTATATGCCCTAGTGTAATGCCGCGTACACACGATCACTTTTTGTGATGAAAAAAAAACAATGTTTTCTGTGAAGTAAAAAACAACGGTTTTGAAACGTCACTTTTCAAAGACGATATTGCCTACACACCATCGTTTTTTAACAAAAAGCGAGGTTACGTTCACCACTCTTTTCCATTGAAGCTCGCTTCATAACTAGCTTCTGGGCATGCGCGGGTTGAAAAACGTACGTTTTTTGCTACACACAGTAACTTTTTGTGAAACAAAAACCGACGTTTTGAAAAACGACACATAAAATTGAAGCATGCTGTCTGGCAGTCTGAAGCCTCGTACACACGATCGGTTCACTCGGCAAGAGTGAAGCATGCTTCAATTTTTTTGTCGTTTTTTACAAGACATAAAACGGCGTTTTCCCCCACACACGGTCAACGAAATTGACGTTTTTAAAAACGTCATTTTTTTTCATCACATAAAGTGATCGTGTGTACGCGGCATTAGTTTTCTAGCAGACCCCCATTTAATTTGTATACGTTTTTTACATATATATTAGTGGTGCACTGAAATGGAAATTTCAGAACCGAAACAAAACCAAAATAAAAAAAAAATGTCAGGCCGAAACCGAAACCGAAAATGACAATTGTTTATGGTGTTTTTTTTTTTTGTTTTGTTTTTTACTTTTTTTTTTACAGTGATATATATTTTCTTTCTTGAGGGGGTAGTGGATTGTCAGTGTGTTTTTTTTTATTTTTTAATATTATTTACATTTTATTTTTTAAATTATTTATTGTATTTTTTTTTTTAATCAGCCCTGTTGGGGGGGCTTTGGTGAGATATCAGGGGTCTTAACAGACCTCTGACATCTCCCCTCTGAGACAGGGAAAGGGACTAGGGACACTGATTCCCCAATACCTTTCTCTGCAGCTTCAGCTGCGCTGAAAATGAATGGGGAGAAGCGTCTTCTCTTCATTCATAAACTGAAACACCGTAAACACAGTTTACGATGTTTCAGTTATGTGAATGGACAGAGTCAGTTATAACTGACTCTGTCCATTCGGAACAGTAAGGAGCCAGATTTACTGGCTCCTACCCCGCTCTCCATCCTGACATTTCCAGGGGGTGGAGGAGGATCACGGAAAGAGAGAGAAACACGGCGGGGGACATGGAGGGATACATGGAGGGATACATGGAGGGAGAGAGAAACACGAGGGGGACACAGATTGAGAGAGAAACACGGCGGGGGACATGGAGGGATACATGGAGGGATACACGGAGGGAGAGAGAAACACGAGGGGGACACAGATTGGAAGAGAAACATGGCGGGGGACATGGAGGGATACACGGAGGGAGAGAGAAATGCGGCGGGGGACACAGAGGGATACACGGAGGGAGAGAGAAACACGGGGGGGCACAGAGGGATACACAGAGGGAGAGAGAAACACGAGGGGAACACGGATTGAGAGAGAAACACGGCGGGGGATACACAGAGGGAGAGAGAAACACGGCGTGGGACATGGAGGGATACACGGAGGGAGAGAGAAATGCGGCGGGGGACACAGAGGGATACACAGAGGGAGAGAGAAACACGGGGGGCACAGAGGGATACACAGAGGGAGAGAGAAACATGAGGGGAACACGGATTGAGAGAGAAACGCGGTGGGGGATACACAGAGGGAGAGAGAAACACGGCGGGGGACACGGAGGGATACACGGAAGGAGAGAGAAACACGGGGGGGACACAGAGGGATACACAGAGGGAGAGAGAAACACCTGGGGGACACAGAGGGATACATGGAGGGATACACAGAGGGAGAGAGAAACACGAGGGGAACACAGATTGAGAGAGGAACACGGCGGGGGATACACAGAGGGGGAGAGAAACACGGCGGGGGACACGGAGGGATACACAGAGGGAGAGATAAACATGGTGGGGGACATGGAGGGATACACGGAGGGGGAGAGAAACACAGGGGAGACAAAGAGGGATACACGTAGGGAGAGAGAGAAACACTGCGGGGGACACGGAAGGATACACGGAGGGAGAGAGAAACACGGGGGGGGGGACAAAGGGGGATACACCGAGGGAGAGAGAGAAACACGGAGGGGGACACTGGGAGAATGAAACACAGAGGGGGACACGGAGGGAGAGAGACTGCAGCAAAACAGAGGGGGGCTGGAGGAGGACACGGGACAGGTAGCGGTGATCATGCGAGTAGTCATTATCAGCAATTTTTAAGCTGTTTCGGCATGTCCCCAAAACAGCTGTTTTCGGCCGATATGTATCGGCCACCGATATATCGGTACATCCCTAATATGTATATATATTTTTTTCTTCTGTATTTACGGTTAGATTGTACACACCGGGAGCACATCTGAAATTTCTCATCTTTGCCGGTAGACATGGGCACTGCTGAAAAATGTGTTTGTTTTCTTTATCGTTTCATTAGTTTTAGTTACCTTTTTTAGTATTTCAGGTCGTTTGTTATGATCGCAATTCGTAAATTTGCAAATTTGTAAATTCGAAACTTTGAAAATCTGAAAATAAGAAAGAAAATCCCAAAATTGTAATATTTATATTTATACAATAAAGTGCTCATAAGTTTACATACCCTGGCAGAATTTATGATTTCTTGGCCTTTTTTCAGAAAATATGAATGATAACACAAAAACTTTCCTTTCACTCTGCCTTTGGCCAATTATGGCTCTCTCAGCAGAGCGCGCATGCATGCATGCTTTGGCCAATCATCATACAGCAATGCACTGCAATATTGCAGTGTTTACTCTTTTTATATCATAATGACAACAGAAACTACCCAAAGGACCCTGATGAAAAGTTTACATACCCTGGTGATTTTGGCCTGATAACATGCTCACAGGGTGACACAAAGGGGTTTGAATGGCTATTATCGGTAACCATCCTCACCTGTGATCTGTTTGCTTGTAATTAGTGTGTGTGTGTATAAAAAGTCAATGAGTTTCTGGACTCCTGACAGACCCTTGCATCTTTCATCCAGGGCTGCACTGACATTTCTGGATTCTGAGTCATGGGGAAAAGCATAAGAATTGTCGAAGGATCTGCGGGAAAAGAGAACTGTTTAAAACAGGACAGGGATATAAAAAGATATCCAAGGAAATAGGAATGCCAATCAGCAGTGTTGAAACTCTAATCAAGAATTGGAAAATGAGGAGTTCTGGTGAAACCAAACCACGGTCAGGTAGACCAACTAACATTTCAGCCACAACTGCCAGGAAAATTGTTTGGGGATGCAAAGAAAAACCCACAAATAACTTCAGGTTAAATACAGAACTCTCTGAAAACGTGTGGTGTGGCTGTTTCAAGATGTACAATAAGGAGGCATCAAATGCTGCCACTTTGCCATCGAATGCTGCCAGCGTGCCCATCAAATGATGCCACTGTGCCCATCAATTGCTGCCACTGTGCCCATCAAATGCTGCCACTGTGCCTATCAAATGCTGCCACTGTGCCCATCAAATGCTGCCAGTGTGCCCATCAAATGCTGCCTCACTGCCCATCAAATGCTGCCAGCGTGCTCATCAAATGATGCCACTGTGCCCATCAATTGCTGCCAGCGTGCCCATCAAATGATGCCACTGTGCCCATCAATTGCTGCCACTGTGCCCATCAAATGCTGCCACTGTGCCCATCAAATGCTGCCAATGTGCCCATCAAATGCTGCCACACTGCCCATCAAATGCTGCCAGCGTGCCCATTGAATGCTGCCACTGTGCCCATCAAATGCCGCCAGTGTGCCCATCAAATGCTGCCACACTGCCCATCAAATGCTGCCAGTGTGCCCATCAAATGCTGCCACACTGCCCATCAAATGCTGCCAGCGTGCCCATCAAATGTTGCCACTGTGCCCATCAAATGCTGCCAGTGTGCCCATCAAATGCTGCCGCACTGCCCATCAAATGCTGCCAGCGTGCCCATCAAATGTTGCCACTGTGCCCATCAATTGCTGCCAGTGTGCCCATCAAATGCTGCCACACTGCCCATCAAATGCTGCCAGTGTGCCCATCAAATGCTGCCACACTGCCCATCAAATGCTGCCAGAGTGCCCATCAAATGTTGCCACTGTGCCCATCAAATGCTGCCACTGTGCCTATCAAATTCTGCCAGTGTGACCCCCCACCCGCTCGCCATCTGCCCGGCACTTACCCTGTCTCGCTGGAGCAGCGGGTGACGGCGACGAACGGTGTCCTTCATGTGTTTCCTCTTGTCCTCATCTCCCGTTCTCTCCTCCTGATAGGTGTCCAATAGCGGTGCCTGCCCTTTCAGCAAATCAGGAGACGGGTAACAGACCCAAGCACCTGATTGGAAGGGAGGCGATTCAGTGTTGGGAAAGTGAATATTCAGATACACCATGTCTACGGGCCTTTATAGATATAAATACTCACCTGGCTTCATTTTTTCCAATTATTCTGGATGATGGCACATTGATTGTTTTATTAAATTATTCCTAATTGAGGCCATACTCCTCCTTTCTATTTGCCTTCCTTTAGATAGATGGCAACTCACCTCCTCATAGAAGGGTAATAGATTGGTTTGGCAAGAATGATTCTTCATGAATCCATGCTGATTATTGCTAATGATACCGTTCTCATTACTAAAATCTTGTATAGAGTACCGTATCATCCCCTCCAAGAGCTTACATACTATACATGTTAGGCTGACTGCTCTGTAATTCCCATGGGTGTATTTTGGTCCCTGTTTCAAATATTGGTGCTGCATTGGCTTTTCTCCAATCAGCTGGTACCGTTCCAGTCAGTAGACTGTCAGTACAAATTAGGAACAATGGTCTGGCAATTACTTGACTGAGTTCCCTAAGTACCCTTGGGTGAAAGCCACCTGGTCCCAGTGATTTATTAATGTTAAAGGAGTTGTAAAGGATTTTTCTTTTTTGCTGAAATGACTGTTTACAGGGTTTAGAGACATATTAGTTAACTGATTCCTTTTACAAATGATTAAAAATAGATAAAAAATCAATCATATAATGTACCTGCAGTTTCAGTTTTGTTTTTAACCTAGTTTCATGTTTCTGTGAAGTACAGAGACACACAGAACAAAAACAAACAAACACAGGGCAGCGTTTGTTTTTAAAATGAAAGTGATTGGTGCTGAGGAGTTTTAGACACACTGGGCCAGATTCTCTAAGAATTCCGGCGGCGTAGCGTAAGCCAGTTACACTACGCCGCCGCATCGTACTAGAGCAAGTGCTTTATTCTCTAAGCACTTGCTCCGTAGGTTTCGCCTGCGTCGCGTAAATCGCGCAGCGTAAACCCGCGCAATTCAAATGGGGCGGCTTGTATTTAAATTAAGGGCGCCCCCGCGTCGAATGAACTGCACATGCGCCGGCCGGGGAAAAAGCCCAGTGCGCATGCTCCAGCTCACGTCGGAAAGCGTCGTTGAAACCGACGTCAAAACGGCGTGAGCGACATTTAGGCAACTCCCTATTCGCGAACGAGTTAGTAAAACGACGTAACAACGGAAAAAGCCGACGCTGACCCGACGCCATACTTAACATGGCATCCGACGGAACTTCGTAAGGTTACTCCACATAGAAGCTGGGGTAACCTTAAGCGAACAAAAACGACGTACGCGACGACGGGGCGGCGTAAAAGCGATCGAGAATCGGCGTACTACCTCATTTGCATATGCAAATGCGAAAACAACGTAAAGGCCACCTAGTGGGCGGAGTTGTCATTACACCTACGATCCGCGAGTGTAATGGTTTTACACTTGTCGGATGTAGAAGCGTATCTATGCCAAAGTGATGCTAAGCATCACTCGCATAGATACGAGACAAAAAAAACGGCGATACGACGGGGTATCTGAGATACTCCGTCGTAACGCCGCTGAGAATCTGGCCCACAGTAATCACACCTCCTTGATCAGTAAGGTAAAGGAAGGTATTTTAGCTAAGAAAAAAAATTCCTTTAGTGACCCTTTAAGTTTCCCAAGTCTATTTCTAATTCTGTCCTCTGTTAGGCCTCGTACACACAACCGAGGAACTCGTCGGGTGAAACACATTGTTTTCCTCGTCGAGTTCCTTGTTAGGCTTGTCGAGAAACTTGACAAGCTGTCTTTGCGTACACAAGTTAAAGACCATTGAAGAAAAGGAACAGTACCCCTGAGGGGCTTTGTGTTGCAGCTATTAATTAGTGGGTCAAGATATGAAAAAATATTATAATTTATTAAAAACAATTAAATAACACGGTGGGAGCACCCATCTGATACATATAGGAAACATGGACACTAAAAAGTGTCATTCAAACATTGGAATACAATAGGTAAATGTAGGTACAGCAAAATATTATATTAATTTAACTTATGCGCAGAGACCCCGACGCGTTTCGACCCTTTTGTTCGTATGGGTCTTCTTCAGAGGGGGGAAAGTTTGCAGGCACAAGTTCTATAAGAGAGATATATACATGTGCATAATGAAATTTGTTGGACAAACAAACACATGAGTATAATGCTATTATAAATACAGTCAAAGTTACAGACATTAAAAAGTATATAGTTACCAAGGTGAATGTCCAGAGCCAGAACCGGTAGCCAAACACAGACCCAGCCGTCATGACGGGGCTCCCAGGGGACACTCAGGATAAGGGGATGGTCAAGATTGCCAAATAGACCAAGTGGCGGGATGGGTGGAATGCCCCCAAGCCCACGAGGGGTCGCAACCAAAGACCCCGCATTGAGCCACAAGGAGGGGAGGGGGGGGGGGAAGGGGGGAGAGAGGGGACCGGGCAGGGAAGGGAGGGACGGGAGGGAGGGAGGGCCTGACGGAGCAAGATACGAACCACCCAAGCAGGATGTAATGGAACCTAAGAGGAGAAAGAGAACCCCCATGATAAAAAAAATATATTAACTTCCTAAGTGGCATTACAAACAGAGTGTAAAATACGCTGGCTTGTGTTCCCTGGTGCAGACCTGAGCATGTCTGTTGCTGAGTTATACCTCCTTTATGGGGAATAACTTTACGCCGGACGTACAACTTATGCGCAGCGCGCGTAGCCTGCGTCGGGTGCACGTACGTTCATGAGTCGCCATATTAACCTACTTTGCATATTTGAATGGCTAATCAATGGGAGCTGCACCATGCACCCAGCCTAAATTTGTTTGTTTGTGGGTCTGACGCACAGATACGACGGCGCACATTTGCACTTACGTCGGTGTAATTTGTTATACGTCGGCGTAAGTGCTCTGTAAATCCGGGCCAGTGTGCACAGCGCTCATGCATGGGAGGACATCATATGATGGCCTCCGTGCAATGTAGGCCTGTGTTGTAGCTGTCATTCGGCTATAGCATGGATATAAGGGGGTTAATAAAGATTTTAGTGTATTTTTAGCAAAATATTTGCACAAATACTGCCGGGCCTTAAAAATCTGTAGCACCTTAATTTTGTTCTACCAGCCATGTGCTTTCAACAAATATATGGTTTGGGGGGGTATTGTACAAACTCTGATGCCGCGTACACACGGTCGTTTTTTGCGATGAAAAAAAAAACGACGTTTTTTGTGAAGTAAAAAACGACGTTTTTGAAACGTCACTTTCAAAGACGATGTTGCATACACACCATCGTTTTTTTCACAAAAAACGAGGTTACGTTCACCACACTTTTCCATTGAAGCTCGCTTCATAACTAGCTTCTGGGCATGCGCGGGTTGAAAAACGTCGTTTTAAACGACGTTTTTGCTACACACGGTGAGTTTTTGTGAAACAAAAAACGACGTTTTGAAAAACGACACAAAAAATTCAAGCATGTTGGAATTTTTTTTTGGTCGTTTTTTTTAAGACAAAAAACGACGTTTTGCCCACACACAATCAATTTAAATGACGTTTTAAAAAACGTCGTTTTTTTTCATCGCAAAAAACGACCATGTGTACACGGCATTAAAGCTGTAGGTGAAAAATTTTAAACGTTTTGCGCACTCCGATTTTCAACATTTCTCAAAAAGGCGCAATTCAAAATTTACAAAAATGTGTTATTTATTAACTCAATACAGGTTTAGATTTCATATTTAGAAGGCATTTAGCAAGAGTTTTGTAAAATTTGCTGTGTTTGCTTTTATTCTACTCTTTCAGAAGATGTATAGTGTGGGGGGTCTTTTACAAACTCTGAGGCCTCGTACACACGAGCAGACAGATTTGTTCAAATCTGTCCGTCCGACAGATTTGAACAAATCTGTCTGCTGGGATTTTGGTTTGCTTGCGTGTACACACGAGCAAACCAAAATCCCCGCCAGCAGAGAGCGCGCTGACTTGTCGGTGACGTGGCGGTGACGTTGACGCCGCCACGTCACCGCACCAGGAAGTAAAACACTTCCGCGCATGCGCCGAATCCATTCGGCGGCGGCGGTGCGGGACGACATGTCTGCTGGTAAGTGTACTAACCAGCAGACATGTCGGGCGGACGGATTCCCACCCGATAGATTTCAAAGCATGCTTTGAAATCTGTCGGGTGGCCAAATCCGTCGGCTCGGCCGTACACACGATCGAATCTGTCTGCTGAAACGGTCCAGCGGACCGTTTCCAGCGGACAGATTTGATCGTGTGTACGAGGCCTGAAAGTTGTAAGTGAAAAATGAAAAACTGATTTTTTGAGAAATGTTGTTATTTAAAGTTTAATGTATGTTACATTTTCACCATTTTGAAAAAAGGTACAATTTAAAATTGACAAGTATTTGTTATGTATTAACTCAACACAGGTGGATCTTATATATGCAGTAGGAATTTAGCTGGCATTTTGTAAAATTTTCAGTGTATATCTGCTAATAATGATTTTATGGGGAATATATTGTTTTGGTAAACATTTGTGCAAATATTGCAGGGCCTTAAAAATCTGTAGCACCTTATTTTTACTCTACAGGTCATGTGTCTTCAGAAAATATATGGTTCGGGGGGGTCTTTAACAAGCTCTGAAAGCTGTAAGTGAAAAATGAAAAGCTCCAGATTTCAAAAGAAATTTGACCATTTCCCCGACTTGTTCGTATCCCGACTTAGTTGGGGTAGGTGGTACACTTTGAGGTGGGTCAGCCATGTCCCTGTGACCTTTGGTCCAGGTGAGCCCCATGTGCAATCAAGGGTTGTTGAACCACCAAGGTGCTGGCAATGCTAATGATAGCAATTGAGCCATGACTAAGCACTGACTGTAAGTGCGAAACGCGTCGGCCATACTGTATTTTGTTGATTGCAGTGACTGTGTGTACAGTTGAAAATAAAAGACAACTTATTTTAAGTAATTTTGGAGTGCGGCTGTCCAGTCTTCGTCCTTCCATTTGCTCCCTGTGACCTTTGACCTATGGGATCCTTCCTCCTGACCTTTGACCTTTTACCTCTGGGGGAGGTCCCTGTTCTAATTCCTGAGTCCTAGCCTTATTCTTCAATGGGAAACCCTAACCCCCTAACCCCTAGCACTAACCCCTAACACCTGACACTGACCTGTATGTATGATTTTCACCATTTCGCAAAAAGGTGCAATTTAAAATGTACAAATATTTGTTATTATTAACATCATACAGGTTACCTTATATATTTAGAAGGAGTTTTGTAAAAGTTGCTGTGTTTTTATCTGCTAATAATGATTTTAGCGTATTTTTGCTTTGATAAACATTTGCGCAAATATCATTGTGCCCTAAAAATCAGTAGCACCTTATTTTTATTTTACCGGTCATGTGATTTCAGAAAATTTATGGTTTGGTGGGTCTTTTACAAACTCTGAGGCCCCGTACACACGGCCGAGGTTCTCGCTGAAAATCAGCGAGAACCTCGCTGGAATGCACATTCCAGCGAGGACCTCGGCCGTGTGTACGGTCTCAGCGAGCTTCCCGTCGGGAAGCCCGTCGAGCCGAAATAGAGAGCACGCTCTCTATTTCCTCGACGGCCCGCCCGGAAGAATGGCTGGTTGCCATTCCCGACGGGCGGGTCGCCGATTTCGACGGCCGGCAGGGAACCTCGACGGGCGGAACGATGTGTTCTGCCCATCGAGATTCCCTGCCGTGTGTACGCGGCCTGAAAGCTGGAAGGGAAAAATGATAAAACAAAAGAAAAACTGCAAAAATGGTCCAGCCAGCTGAGGTTAAAAGTGGAGCGCAGGTCCCGGCAGTGAAAGGGTTACATAACAGATGACAGCACTAGGAACTGTCATTCTGCTCTGACTACTGTCTTGATTGGTCATTTGTGCCAGGCCATATGGTTTATTTTTTTTGGCGGGGCAGTGGGCACAAGGCATAGTAATTAACGATGGAATTATGAGGGACATTTTTAGGGGATTGTTACTTGCTAATTAAAGGGCTTGTCAGTTGTTTTTATTTCTAGGTTACATTTTTTTTTATGAATAAGTAGGGATTCCATGTATGCCTATACTCATTCAAAAAGGGAGCGGTCTGTATCTGGGAGACACCTTATTGTAAAAGGTGGCTTCCAGATTCCAAAAAGCCCCCTGCCTGCAGATCCACCAGGCAAGGGTTGTAGAGAAGAGGCCCTTGTCCTTATCAACATCAGGCTAAAAAGCTTTGCCAGGGGTGTCCTCCCTGTTAATGTTGAGGGCGCTTTCTCTGGAAAACATTTGACAACATTCTATGGGACGATACGTGTAAGGGGCGGAGCCGAGCAGTGATGTCATCATGCCAACCTGGGTGGGCAGCGTTTGCTTTTTTGAGACTATCTAACTGTTTCAAATGAAAGTCCGCCCTATCAGTGTTAACGTGTTACTAAACCCAAGAACCTGCAGTCACCATATCTGAGGACAAAAATGATCCGCACTCCGGTCGTTGCTCTTAAATAATAGACATATTTATTGACAAGCCACAGTTGACCAACGCAATAGGAAAGGTTGACGTGTTTTAGCCTTTAAGGCCTTAGTCATAACCACCATATCTGGTCTCCCACAGTACACAGAACACGGAAATGCAATTGTTTTAGTAAATATAATCTACTAAATACCCTTTCTCATCTGCTGTATATAGCGGTTTTGTGACTTATATCCATGTTTGGTTAAAGCTTAGTAGGAGGAGTTTTCTGAGTGTCCTATGAGACTGCAATGCCCATGACCCGCTGTCTGGACAGTGCAGATTTGCCCTGTGCTGATCTAAACAAAAAAAAATCTCTAGCAATACACACCGAACTGAGCATGTGCAGCCAGACCCCATAGACTCTGTGTTATCAGGAAACTCAGGGGACAGCGGAAGGAGGGGAGGATCAGAGAAGACAGGATCAAACAGCCTTTTTACACAATGAGGGTTAACCTCTTAGGTTCCACAGTGAGTAAAACAAGCATGCTTTACTGTATATATGCACTGATTTTACTGTTGTGGGTTTAATAACACTATAAGGGCACAATCGCTGGCAACCCTCTGACGACATTCTACGGGATGACATGCGTCAGGGTGGAGCAAAGCGGTGACATCATCACACCAACCTTGCCAGGCTGCCCTTGCTTTTTTGAGACTATCCAGCTGTTTCCTTTCCTGTGAGTATGTTGATGTGTTTTAACCACTTAAGGACCGCCTCCTGCACATATATGTAGGCACGGCTGGGAACATGTATGTACAGGTACGTCCTGTACTAGTACCCATCCGTGGGTCATGGGCGCGTGCCCGTGGCACGCTCCCGTGACCCGATCCGAAGCTCCGGGACCGCGGGACTCGCAGACCCGATCACCGCTTTAGTCCGGTGATCGGTCCCCAGAGCTGAAAAACGAAGAGAGCCGCGTGTAAACACGGCTTCCCTGTCCTTCATTGTGGCGGCGTCATCAATCGTGTCATCCCTTATACAGGAAATCTCAATCGATGACATCACACCTACAGCCACACCCCCCTACAGTTGTAAACACACAATAGGGAACACATAACCCCTGCAGCCCCCCCCTGTGGTTAACTCCCAAACTGCAAATGTAATTTTCACAATAAACAATGCAATTTAACCACTTAAGGACCGGACCAATATGCTGCTAAATGACCAAAGGTGTTTTTACAATTCGGCACTGCGTAGCTTTAACAGATAATTGCGCGGTCGTGCGACATGGCTCCAAAACAAAATTTGCGTCCTTTTCTTCCCACAAATAGAGCTTATGTTTTCTAGTTTTTGGTATAAGAAAAATCGAATAAACTAAATTGTAAAACATGTTCTATTTTTTAACACCGATGGAAAAAACCGATGGAAAAAAGACAGATGGAGCCCACACATGATTGGTGTGTCTGATTAGAACAGTCCATCGTTCTGTTCTCATCAGACAAACTGATCGTGTGTATACGGAGAAGAAGAAGAAGAAGAAGAAGAAGAAGAAGAAGAAGAAGAAGAAGAAGAAGAAGACTTAAAGTGTTACTAAACCCACAACAGTAAAATCAGTGCAATCAATAGTAGGAAGTGGACACAGGGGACAAAATGCTAATCAGCTTTAACATTGCTGTAATTGCATAAACAGGTACATTAATTATTATTATTATTATTGTTTATTTATTTTCTTTAAACACAGCAATCAGTAAAGATATACATATTAAAGAGCTTTTACATAAACTTTTTGTAAAACAAACTATAAGTACACACATAGCTAAAAATAAAAATCGTTACAGCACATACTGTAGGCTTTTATCTATTCTGCACACACATCCTACGACAACAACATAGAGAATTACAAAGTATCTTCTTGTATCTCGGGTTTCCTAGAATCAGCAGAAGAGACTGGAATGGGCTGTATGAAAATTGTGCAGCTAAATAGAAGATCAGAACCAACTTTGACAGAATCTGAGGAAATTCAGACAGAAATGATATTACAAATAATACAATATAGAAAACCAAAAGACAAGTCATTGTCCGTACAACTCTTTGAGATTTCCCATTGGCATTGCCGGAGGAGCCGAGAGTTTTACTCATATGATGAAGGTGTAGCTTGAGGGACACCAAGATAGCGGAAATGAAGAGGATCACCATCACCAGGGAGCCAAAAGTATTTACAAATTTAATAATGTCCAACCTTCTTTCCTGTGAATTAATTTCTGTTGTGTTATTTATTTCTGTTGTGTTGAGTGATGATGAATCTAAACCATTGGAAGATATTTGGGGGGAAATGTTTGTCATTATCTTTATGAAGCCATTACTAAGAGACGCCAACTCCACCAGTAGGATCATCCATGGGATCAGGACATCGATCTTCTCCTTCAGCATGGAGAGGAATCTCACTCTGAACTGCACAATTTTCATGAAATAGAAGAAGCACAGACAGGAGGACAGCCACATAGAAGAGTTCCAGCCATACTCAGCAAATTCATAAACAACAATGTCTACCAAGCCGCCCCGATAGAACAAGAAATAACTCTTTGTAAAATCAATGAACATGCCAAGGCCAAAACACACATTGGAAATGCTTAGAGAAAGAATGACTTTGTCTATTGTGCTCATCTTTTGTTCCCTAAGAACATTTCTTACATTTGTTAATATGATAAAAATATTGGTGAGTAAACCAAACAAAGTCAGAAAAACTAATGCAAAAAAAACAATAAATTGTAAATTAATGTTGGTCAGATCCATGGCTGATCGATAATCAATCTCTCAGAAATCAGACTTGTTCTATTAAAGTAATTATTCTAAGACTGGTCCCTCCAGCGTTGTCCCGGTCAGTGTTGTACGGAGAGACGGCTCCGGAGATTTTCTCAGTAGTCACAGAGGAAACTGAAGAGATGGGAACACAAGTTTGAATATATTAAAATGATGGAGGGAGAGATCGGCTTGTATGTAATCGATCCCACACCTGGGCTCAGCTCTGCTTGTTTTATCCAGAAATAGAAACGACGTGTAATTACTGGAGAGATGATAGTTGGAGCTGAAAAAAAATAAAAAATCTACACTATACCCCCCCAAATTGAGCATTCTGAGCCCCACTTTGTACTGCAAACCCTTCTCTATGCAGTATACCCCAAGGAGGTAAGTTTTCTGGCAGACCCCCATTCATAATGTATTTCCTTTTACCTATAGAGTATAATTCAGGACTCAAAATTTCAAGTCCTGAGCCATTAGCCTGGCCTTAGGCGGCGTACACACGATCGGATATATCCGATGAAAACGGTCCGCGGACCATTTCCATCGGATATGTCCGATCGGGAGTTTGATCCGATGGCGTGTACACACCATCGGATCAAATTCCCCGCCGCCGGAAGGCGCGGTGACGTGGCGGTGACGTTGACGCCGCCGCGTCACCGCAACGTCACCGCACCAGGAAGTAAAACACTTCCGCGCTTGCGCCGAATCCATTCGGCAGCGGCGCGGCGGCGGTGGGGGCCGACATGTCTGCTGGTAAGTGTACTAACCAGCAGACATGTCGGGCGGACAGATCCCCACCGGATAGATTTCAAAGCATGCTTTGAAATCTGTCGGGTGGACAAATCTGTCCGCTAGCCCATACACACGAGCGGAGATGTCTGCTGAAACGGTCCATCGGACCGTTTTCAGCGGATATATCCCCTCGTGTGTACGCCGCCTTAAGAGTTACTCACCACCAGTTGCCTCACCCAAAACCTTCCCTTCCCCACCCCTAAGTCCGCCCCTAAACACGACCTTGTAAATGATGTCATGAAATTACAATGTTAAATATTTTAAGCAGAATTAAGTTCCAAAATTAAATATTAACAACATAACATAAAGCATATCAGTACCCATCTGTGCAGCCTCAGTGTGCCCCATCAATGCAGCATTACTGTGCCCCATCACTTGCAGCATTACTGTGCCCCATCAATGCAGCATTAATGTGCCCCATCAATGCAGCATTAATGGGCCCCATCACTTGCAGCCTTATTGTGCCCCATCACTTACAGAATTACTGTGCCCCATCACTTGCAGCCTTACTGTGCCCCATCACTTGCAGCATTACTGTGCCCCATCAATGCATCATCACTGTGCCCCATCACTTGCAGTCTTACTGTGCCCCATCACTTGCAGCCTTACTGTGCCCCATCAATACAGCATTACGGTGCCCCAATAACTTGCAGCATTACAGTGCCCCATCACTTGCAGAATTACTGTGCCCCATCAATGCAGCATTACTGTGCCCCATCACTTGCAGCCTTACTGTGCCCCAATAACTTTCAACCTTACGGTGCCCCATCACTTGCAGCCTTACAGTGCCCCATCACTTGCAGAATTACTGTGCCCCATCACTTGCAGCATTACTGTGCCCCATAAATGTAGCATTACTGTGCCCCATAAATGTAGCATTACTGTGCCCCATCACTTGCAGCATTACTGTGCCCCATCAATGTAGCATTACTGTGCCCCATCACTTGCTTATTACTGTGCCCCATCACTTGCAACATTACTGAGGCCCATCAATGTACCATTACTGTGCCCCATCACTTGCAACATTACTGAGCCTCATCAATGTACCATTACTGTGCCCCATCACTTGCCCATTGCTGTGCCCTATCAATTGCAGCATTTATGTGCCCCATCACTTTGCCATTACTGTGCCCCGTCATTATTTCAGACTCACCATTGCCTCACACACAAACACAATCCTGGTGCCGCTTTGTGCCGAGGCTGCAGCGCTCTCCTTCTCCACCTCCTGTATCACACACACAGCGGGCATCTTGCGCTGTGTGTCATGGAGCTGGGTCTGTGTTTGGCGGCACATTGTGACGAGGTCCCCTAGACCGGCTAATGTGATAGGCAGAACACTGATTCAATCTACTATCACTTTAGCCGATCTAAGGGAGCGGGATCTTGTCACACCGTGCCGCTGTGTGTGTGATACAAGAGGAGGAGGAGAAGGAGAGTGCTTCAGCCTCGTGCTCAAAGTGGCGACAGGGCAGTCCAGCCCTGCCGCTCTGTGTCCTCTGTGTATTATTAAACTAACTACGTGCTTGACATAGGTTCTTATTTGTTAAAGGGCCTATGCCCTAAGTGACTGAGCATGTTCGCTCTAACTTGTCTATGCTAAGGGCTGAAGGTATTTCATACCAACTCCCTTAGTCGCCTAATGCATTTCTTTATGATTAAGTGGTATGTTGTAGAGATTTGGCTAAAGACTAATGGTTTTGGACTTTGAAGGCACACAGTTACAAATATAAAATCAAATGAAATTAAATAAATAACTGGTCCACACAGGTTATCACAATCATGATACAATTCTACCACATCTGTACGATGTGTAACCAGGCGGTGGGTCCAGAGGAAAAGAGGGCTTGCTCTACATGTTACACGTTACAAATAACGCTTCCTCAGGACCACAGACAAATCGATCTATTAAAATGTATACAAAAAAAACCACATAATGAGTTATCTGTATAAGTACATAATAAAATAAAATAAAAACTACAAATACATATTCAATACATAAAACAAGGGCTCAAAATTTCAAGTCTTGAGCCACTAGCCAGGCCTCAAGGGTTACTCGCCACCAGTTTCGCCGCCTAACCCCTACCATTCCCCGCCCCTAATTCTGCCGCTAATTACGCCCTCATAAATTATCTCCTGAAATGACACTTAAATGTTTTATGCAGAATTAAGTTACGAAAAAAAATATTAACAACTTTATCAGTTAGCCTTATTACAGCCTCACGTGTGCCCATAAATGCAGGCTCACCTGTGCCCACCATTGCAGCCTCACTGTGCTCACCATTGCAGCCTCACTGTGCCCACCATTGCAGCCTCACCTTTGCCCACCATTGCAGCCTCACTGTGCCCACCATTGCAGCCTCACTGTGCCCACCATTGCAGCCTCACCATGCCCCACATTGCAGCCTAACCGTGCCCCACATTGCAGCCTCACCGTGCCCCACATTGCAGCCTAATTGTGCCCCCATTGCAGCCTCATTTTGCCCTCACTGCGGACTCACTGTGCCCCCATTGGTGGCCAGATCATGACAGGAGAAAGAGGAGAGCTGCGGGATCACTGAGTGGTATAACCCACTGTCAATTAACACCTACACATTTCCCTTTAAATGGAAGAGCAGGTAATTAGCCACCCTTTACCTGACAACCTTAAATATTAAATGTGCCTCACCGCTTCATTGCATGATTGTTGTCAAAAAGTCTGATCGTGTTAATGGGCAAGCTGCCTGCTGTGGGGGCACTCGGCAGGAGGGATGGGCCAGAAGAGCCAACGAGGGACGCAAGAAGAGAGGGATTTGAGCTGCACTGTGCAAAACCCCTGAAAAAAACTTCAACTTAAACTGAAAAAAACTGAGACTTTAGTGTCACTTTAAGGCATTGGGAAGACACAGTAGAACACTCACGTTGCAGGAGGCTGATTGGATGATTTACTGCAGTGTCCGGGATGCAGGCAGGAAAAGTCGCTATCATTTTCTGGTCTGTAGGACCCCACTGTCAAGTCTGATGTTGCCCCCTGGTCATAGGGAAGATGTCACAGCAGCTGGCATTGCTGAGCCCCAGACGGAGAGTGGGTGGAGACAGGTGGTCAGTGAGAGGCCTCGGGTCATACTCTCTGCTCACCTTTAAAAGGAATAGTATTGCCACACCGTTTAGGCCAGGGATCCTCAAACTACGGCCTTCCAGATGTTGTAGAACTACACATCCCATGAGGCATTGTAACACACTGACATTCACAGACATCACTAGGCATTATGGGAATTGAAGTTCCTGAACAACTGGAGGGCCGTAGTTTGAAGACCCATGGTTTAGGCACTTACAGCTGGGTTTGTGGGAATAGGACATAGCCGCTGTAATAGCATAACATTTAACTTTTCTCTGCTCTGCTCGGTCTCACACACAGCCCCGCCTCCTCCTAACCCCGTGCCTGTAATAGGTGGAATGCGAGTCCAACGCTGGGATTTGTTCTGTCATACAGGGACGGGGTTAGGAGGAGGCGGGGCTGTGTGTGAGACCGAGCAGAGCAGAGAAAAGTTAAATGTTTTGCTATTACAGCTGCTATACCACTCGGTGATACCACGGTCCTCCTTTACCCCAATGCTCTCTGCCATCTGCGATCGCTTGGAGGACAGCTCCCGATCAACAACGGCCGCCAGCGGTGCTCGCCTCCCCCTCTTCATAGGCAGCCCAGCTCCTCGCCAGACCTCATTTTCCACTCGCAAAATGCCAGTAGGCGATTGGAAAATTTGAGGTCTGCATAAAACATTAATAAATATCCAAATGTGTGGCAGAGCAACAAATGTTGTAGAGAACCCCCAAACTCCTGTTTGTGTGGAGTGACGCCTTGATGGCGTGTGTTCCCTGGACCATACCTTTGCATGGGTTGCACCTCCTTTATGGGGAATAACTTTACGCCGAACGTAAAACTTACGCAAACAGAGGGAGCTGTGGTGGCTCAACGTGATTGGCACTGCGCTGACAAGCCATTCACCTCTGCAGCCAAGGGTTCGGATCCCGGTCTCGGCTACATGTGAATTGAGTTTGGTGGTCTCAGCCCGGCTCCCGGTGGGTGTGCTATGCAAGGTATGCCTGTGCTTAGTACGCCCACCCCCCCCCCACAAAAACCACCACACTTGCACGCACACGAAATTGGTTTAAAACACATGCACTTTGGCCATGCGGTCTCTTAAAATAAAGAGAGGCGAAGGACCTACGGGGCTGGCTGGCTGGTGGGCTAGGCCCCCTCACTCCCTCATAGGGGGAGTCCCTCTGCCCCATTGGGGTCCCGTTGGGCCCCAGTTGGGCTCCCAAGAGGAGCAGGTAGGGCGGGGTGAGTGGGAGGCCCCCCTTCACACCCGCCATTGCCACCAGGGGCATGGAGAAGGATGGCGATTGCCTCCGGGGGGAGGGTCTGCCTACTCCCAACTCCTGCAGTCCGGCTCCTCTCTCTCGAGTTCACGCACAAAAATACACTTTAAAAAAAAAAAAAAAAAAAAAACGTACGCAAACTGCTTAAATCATCCGGGCCATATGCCATATCCCTTTCACTCTGACTCCACAACGAGCAATACTGAATATAAATGCTGACTTACTACCAGCACCTTTCCGTTTGGTCATCCCCCACATATTTCTAGTGACCATAATTTCTCATTACCAGACGCTGGAAAACAAATATATCCCCATCTGCAACAGAAGTCATAGCATTAGTCCACTCTCATTGCGCTTACGAATAATTTCTGTCACGGGGGAAACCATCACACTCTAAAATCTGTATCCTAAGGCTCCCCTGGACTCATTGGTACGCTAACAAGCTCACCTACAGTAATTCACCTCTGAAGTAGTGTAGCCACCATCTTGCATTCTCCTTTTCTTCCCCTCCCCCCTCCTTTTTTTTTTTTACTTTACTTGTATCCTTCTAAAAGTTAAGTAATTTGTTCTCTGGCTACATATGCCTCACTATATATCTCCAAGATAGTATACATACTTTGGGCATATACCACCTTCTGTATCGAGCGCTACCCCCTTAGGAGCCGCTGGTTAGATGTGGGATCGGCATAAATTAAGTTACCTTTGATGTGTCTAGGGAAATTGAGGGTGGCAACTTGCGAGAGCAGTAATGGAATGTCCAAGCCAAGAGTTGACGTTTTCGAAGTGCTTTATTTTCGGTCCAACATCGACCAACAATTCAACTTGAGGTAGACAGGATAGGTTGGTGAAGAGAATAACTTTGCAGAGTCAGGCTATGGATAACGAACAGAAGCATTCCTGCTTCCAGAGTATATTCTTTTCTCCCGTCGCCACTCCCGCCGGAGTGGGCGCAGTGCCCCCGGACAGGCCTCTCCCACAGGCCTGGCAGCCAGAGTGTCACTGAGAATGCTGAGAAGGAACAAGTCTCTGCCACCGACTTGGCTCTAGTAAATTAGCAAAGGCCTCTGCCACAGGTCCCATACGCGAGAGCAATAGAGCGTATCCTTTCAGTTAAGTCCTTTTGAAGTAGGGGGACCCAGTAAGTCACTGGGGCCCCTTGGCAACACAGTTGCTCTGAGCCATGAGGGCCCAGAGTAGGGAACTCCGCGTAGCACGGGCCCCGGCCAGGTAGGCCATAGTGGTGGGGCCCGTGACGTGCGCACACCCTGAAGGTGGGTGCCGCACCTGGAACCAGGAACTTGCGAAGAACCCCGAAAAATGGCGTCTGTCACAGATATACCCTCCCCCAGCATGCCCCGTGAAGGAAACACTCCTCCAATTGGCTGCTGGGGTAAAGTGGCTCTGCCTGAACCCCTCTGGCGCCACCTGCCGCCCAGAGATGGAACTGCATCCCTGAAGCGCAGAATGACTCACAGGATGATTCAGGGCTGATAGCAGCCCAATTTAACACAAATCAACCTGGGTGAGAGCAAATAAATCTCTCACCCCGCTAAATTTACGAACTGCACTACTTGTACACATTCATGTTTGACAGTTTTGTGTTCTGTATTGTTATTATTACTTTTGGAACTGTTAAAAAATGTTCTTGAATGAATGAATGAAAAAACTTATATAACGCCGCACATGCAAACTAAATCGCCTCTGGGCGCTCGTTGTTCCTGTCTCTCTTGACATCAAAAGAGAAGAGTTTTGATCTGTCTTCTGAAGGTCAGGTGGTTCTCCTCCAACCAAATGCTGGTTGGTAAAGCGTTCCATAGTCTGGGACCCTGGAATGCAAACCTTCTTTCTCCTTTGGACTTGTAGTTGGCTTTGGGTATCTGGAGCAGATTTTGGTTGGTGGATTATCTTTTCGCATAGATATTGCGGAGCCTTCCCATGGACTTATGAGTCAGACAGAGTGCTTTAAACACAATTCTGTCTTTTACTGGCAGCCAGTGAAGGGTTCTCAACAAAGGTGAGATTGATTCCCATGTTTTTTTCCCAGTCACCAGTCTGGCGGCCGTATTCTGAACGACTTGCAGACGAGAGATTTGGTACTTTGGGAGTCCGAGATAAAGGGCGTTTGCATAGTCCAGTCTGAAGGTCACAAGTGTTTCCACCACGACCGTTATGTCTTCTTTTGGAATGAATGGAACAAGTCTGCGTAGTAGGTGCAGCAGATGGTGAGATCCGCTGACTACTGACCCTATTTGTGTGTCTATTGTCATGTAGGTGTCAAAAATGACCCCAAGACTTTTGACTTTGGTGCTAGGGGTGATGATTTGGCCCAGAATGGGCGGGGGTGTCCAGGTTGTTGCTAGTTGATTTTTACGACTGGCGTGAAACAGAAGAAGTTCTGTTTTGGAACTGTTGAGTTTAAGATAACTCTTTGTCATCCAGTTTTCTATCAAAGAGAGGCATGTCTCTAGACTGAGATGATGATCCATTTTGTTGCAGATGTGAAAATACAGTTGCGTGTCACTGCATAGGAGTGATAGAGTAGTTTTTGGCTACTGATAATTTTAAAGAGAGGGCCGAGGTAGATGTTGAAGAGCACCGGTGATAGGGGGGATCCTGGAGGGACTACGCAAGACACCGTGCGGTTTTCAGAAGTGAAAGGTCCCAATTTCACTATTTGTGATCGGTTTTCCAGAAAAGAAGAGAACCAAGATAAATCACCTTCTGCGACTCTGACTACTTCAGCCAGCCGAGTCAATAACAGTTTGTGGTCTACCGTGTCGAAGTCTGCACTTAGGTCCAACAGAACCAGGAGACAAGATTCTCCTTTGTCTGCGGCCTCGAGGGTGTCATCCCGTATTTTAAGCAGTGCTGTTTCCGTCCCGTGTCTGGGACGGAATCCCGATTGAAATGGATCAAGTAGATTATGGGTATCTAGATGCTGTTGCAGCTGTTGTACCACTACTTTCTCCATTCTTCTTTTGACTTCACCGATTCCACAGGAGGATGAGTTTCTCAGCCTACCCCTGGGCACAGATTGTTCCCATTGGGGGTGTCTAGGGGTATTGGACTCCACAGATTGCCTTTCATTCACCACCTGTTCCAGTTATGTATTCTAACCATCCTTGTCAACTTATTGTGTTGTGTCTACTCATTATTACCATGTGTATGATATCAAGTGTGATGTAAGAAGTTAACTGTTTCTATTGATACTTGTGTCTTCAATAAAAATTATTGAAACAAAAAAAGCACTGCTCCTGGTCGAATGTAATAATAAAAAATATATATGTACATTGGTACATGTCCCCCATGACTGTGCCCAACTCCCTTGCTATTTTTTTTGACAACTCCTTTTCTATCATCCCAGAAAATGTGAATTTTGAATTTGAGATATTTGGATCTTATTCATTTCAATAGTGTTCAGCGTCTGAACTTCTCTGAGCCTTGCTAAGAGTGAACCCCGGGAATTTCATCACTAATTCTCTGATGTTCCAATTTCAAATGTTGTTTCAATATGGTGAATATAATGAGAAAAAGAAAAAAAAATGTTATACAGTGTATTGCCAAAAGTATTGTGACTCCTGCCTTTACACACACATGAACATTAATGACATCCCAGTCTCAGTCCATAGAGTTCAATATTGAGTTGGCCCCACCCTTTGCAGCTATAACACCTTCAACTCTTCAGGGAAGGTCGTCCACAAGGTTTAGGAGGGTGTCTATGGGAATAGCCTTCCCAGAGGAGTTGAAGCTGTTATAGCTGCAGAGGGTGGGCCAACTCAATATTGAACCCTACAGACTAAGACTGGGATATAGGTGTGTGCAGCCTATTGCATTAGGGTGTGCACCTCATAGCTCAAACACATATGTGGGTATGCGTGTGTCAGTAGGGCAGTGGACGGTGTCAGTAGAGCAGTGGACGGTGTCAGTAAGGCAGTGGATGGTGTCAGTAGGGCAGTGGACAGTGACAGTAGAGCAGTGAATGGTGTCAGTAGGGCAGTGGACAGTGTCAGTAGAGCAGTGGACGATGTCAGTAGAGCAGTGAACGGTGTCAGTAGAGCAGTTGACGGTGTCAGTAGGGCAGTGGATGGTGTCAGTAGGGCAGTGGACAGTGACAGTAGAGCAGTGAATGGTGTCAGTAGGGCAGTGGACAGTGTCAGTAGAGCAGAGGACGATGTCAGTAGAGCAGTGGACGGTGTCAGTAGGGCAGTGGACGGTGACAGTAGAGCAGTGAATGGTGTCAGTAAGGCAGTGGATGGTGTCAGTAGAGTAGTGGACGCTGTCAGTAGGGCAGTGGATGGTGTCAGTAGAGCAGTGGACAGTGTCAGTAGGGCAGTGGACGGTGTCAGTAGGGCAGTGGACGGTGTCAGTGGAGCAGCGGACAGTGTCAGTAGGGCAGTGGACGGTGTCAGTGGAGCAGTGGACGGTGTCAGTAGGGCAGTGGATGGTGTCAGTAGAGCAGTGGACGGTGTCAGTAGGGCAGTGGACAGTGTCAGAGTGCCAGCAACAATTCTAGCACTAGACCTCCTCTGTAACTCTAAACTGGTAACCTGTAAAAAAATTCAAAGCGTTGCCTATGGAGATTTTTAAGTACCGAGATTTGGCGCCATTCCATGAGTGTGCGCAATATTAAAGCGTGACATGTTAGGTATCTACTTATTCGGCGTAACATCATCTTTCATATTTTACAAAAAAATTGGGCTAACTTTACTGTTTTGTTTTTTAATTCATGAAACAATTTTTTTCCCCACAAAAAGGCATTTGAAAAATGATTGCGCAAATACTGTGCGAGATAAAACGTTGCAATGACCATCGTTTTATTCCCAAGGGTGTCTGATAACAAAAAAAACATATTTAATGTTTGGGGGTTCTGAGTAATTTTCTAGCAAAATAATGATGATTTGTACATGTAGGAGAGAAGTGCCGGAATAGGCCCCCCGGTATGGAGGTGGGTATAAAAGCCCGGTATGGAAGGGGTTAAGAGTCAGCAGGTACACTTTTTGTAGCTGCTGACTTTTTAATAGACATGAAAAGGCTGGAACTCCAATGTAAAGCCGCGTACACACGGCAGAGAACCTCGACGGGCAGAACACATCGTTCCGCCCATCGAGGTTCTCTGCCGGCCGTCAGATTCGGCGACCCGCCCGTCGGGAATGGCAACCAGCCATTCATCCAGGCGGGCCGTCGAGCAAATAGAGAACCATGGGCATCACTGATTGGCAGGCATTGTTTGGCACTGATTGGCATCCATTAATACAACCGAATACGTTAATCTATCTATGCCCATCCGTGCCACCTATCCATGCCCATCCGTGCCACCTATCAGTGCCCATCCATGCTGCCTATCCATGCCCATCCGTGCTGCCTATCCGTGTAGCCTATCAGTGCCCATCCGAAACCATTTTTGTTATAAAATATGAAAGATGATGTTACGCCGAGTAAATAGATACCTAACATGTCATGCTTTAAAATTGCGCACACTCATAGAATGGCGCCAAACTTCGGTACTTAAAAATATCCATAGGCAACGCTTTCAGTTTTTTACGGGTTACCAGTTTAGAGTTACAGGGGACTTATGTGTGCGTTCGCTTCTGAGTGCGAGCTACCGGGGACAGTTTTTTATTTATTTCTTTATTTATTTTTTATTGTACTTTTTTTACATTTTTTTTACATCGCTTTTATTCCTTTTACAGGGATGTAAACATCCCGTGTAATAAGAATAGTGTGTGACAGGTTCTCTTTATGGAGAGAGGCGGGGTCAATAAGACCTCCCCCTCCCCCCACATCTCTCCTCCAGGCTGGAAAGAATGAGATTGTGAAAAAAAATCACAGATCTCATTCTTACTAGATGCAATTGCGGTTTGTTTACTTACGGGTACCCAGGTGAGAGGTCATCACATCGCGCCCAGGCCTCCGACGGTCATAGAGATGACTGGTGACCATCTGGTCACCAGTCATCTCTATGCCTCCCATCCGGCGCACGGCGATAATTTTTCCGGGCCCCCGGTGGCACAGGAGAGCCCGGAGAAGCACTGGATGGTGGCGGGAGGGGGATGTCCCCTCCCGCCGCCTACAAGAATGACGTAGGCAGAATGACGTAGGCAGTGGCAGAACCGCTGCTATGATCGTTCTTACAGTGCGCAGGATCGCTGCTGGACGAAAATGATATCTGAATGATGCCTCTAGGTGCCCCATCATTCAGATATCACCGCACAAACTACAGGATGTCATATGACATCCACCCGGGACAAGAGATCCCTTATTTGGACGTCATATGACGGCGTGCGGTTTTGAAGTGGTTAATGACATTAAAAAAAAAACTTAATTTTTTACAACCCGAAAAATAATATTTTATTCAATGTTCTCACATGCGCCAAGGTAATATCTGTTGTATATTTTGATGTATGTTTCCGGGATTAGGGTGAGATCGTGATTACAACTAGTGTTGAGCAGAATATGCCATATTCGATTTTGCGATATATCTCGAATATATAGTCGAATATTCGAGATATATTCGCTAAATACGAATATTCGTGATATTTTTTGGAAATGAAATGATTGCGAAATTTCGCTATTGCGAATGCGAATTGCGAATGCGAAATTTCGAGAAATGCGGAATGGAGCACTCTGATTGGCTCAGAATATTCGTGATATATTACAATACAAAATAATTGTGAATATTCGAGAAATGCGGAAGGAGCACTCTGATTGGCTCAGAATATTCATGATATATTACAATATAAAATAATTGCGAATATTCGAGAAATGCGGAATGGAGCACTCTGATTGGCTCAGAATATTCGTGATATATTACAATACAAAATAATTGTGAATATTCGGCAAATGCGGAAGGAGCACTCTGATTGGCTCAGAATATTCGTGATATATTACAATACAAAATAATCGCGCGATATCGCTATTGCCGAATAATCGCATTGCGATTTTTCGGCAATATAAAATGATCGCTGCAGCTACCCGGCCCAAGGTCTCTAATCATACCAGCAATGCTTTTAGACGTCGATGGGGATCTCTAGGATGTGATCTGTTCTAAAAAAAAATTGAAAAAATAAGAATATTCGAAATAGCGAATATTCGCCGCGATATTCGAGTTATTCGCGAATACTCGAATATGCAATATTCGTAGCGAATATTCGCAATGCGAATATTTGTGAGCAACACTAATTACAACATCAACATAGGAATTCTTTAAAAGAACTCAACTAAAGAAAGAACTTAAAATATTTCAATATCTACACACTGTAGAATGCCTACATCTCAGCAGTATAATACATTGTAGCAACATAATTATAAGTAACATTTATTATAATGCCAATCCTCTTTAAAATCCTAATCCTCTCATAAGATTACTATAATTACATAAATGGGAGGATTCATTAATTCAAATACAATAATTGGTAAAGATGTGAAAATAAGATCTCTTTATTGCTGAAAATAAATCAAATAATTTTTTTATTAGAACATTAATTAAAAAAAAAAAACATTTCCATACTTTTTTTGTGTAATAAACAACAACAAAAAAAGTCATACATCAAATAACATGTTAACGATATCACAAATTTGGTGATACAGAACTGGAATTAAATGAACTTAATGCAATCGAAAGTGTAGTTTTGTGACCTGCAAATCATATCTTGTTGTATCTCACATCTAAGAAAAAAAGGACTGTATCACGCAAATAGTATTACAATTTAAATTTTTCTCTTTTGGTCATTTTCTAATGAGTTGAAATTGTGCAGAAAAATGTTTTAGGGGTGGGGTTGCGGGGGGGGGGGGGGAAGAAAGGGAAGAAAAAAATAGGGGGGGTAAGTATTATAGTATTCCCTTCTCTCTTTTTCCTTATAGTCTCCTCTTCTTTCTGTGTTTTGTTATAATTTAACCTTCCTGCACACACATCCTATGACAACAACCTAGAGAATTACAAAGTATCTTCTTGTATCTCGGGTTTCCTAGAATCAGCAGAAGAGACTGGAATGGGCTGTATGAGCATTTTGCTGTTACATAGAGAATCAGTAACAACTCTGACTGAATCTGAGGAAATTCCATCAGAAATGATATTACAAATAATAAAATATAGAAAACCAAAAGACAAGTCATTGTCCGTACAACTCTTTGAGATTTCCCATCGGCATTGCCGGAGGAGCCGAGAGTTTTACTCATATGATGAAGGTGCAGCTTGAGGGACACCAAGATACCGGCAATGAAGAGGATCGCCATCACCAGGGAGACAAAAGTATTTACATATCTCAAAATGTCCACCTGACTATTCTGTGAATCTACTTCTGTCGTGTTAAATAATGACAAATCCAAACCTGGGGAATATATTTGGGTAAAAAGATTTCCCATTATTTTTATGAAGCCATTACCGAGAGACACCAACTCCACCAGTAGGATCATCCATGGGATCAGGACGTCGATCTTCTCCTTCAGCAATGAGAAGAATCTGACTCTGAACTGAACAATTTTAATGAAATAGAAGAAGCACAGACAGAAGCACAGACAGGAGAACAGCCCCATAGAAGAGTTCCAGCCATACTTAAGCAATTCCAAAATGATATTTCCAAAGTCACCCCAATTAAATGTGAAATAACTATTAACATCTAAAAGTAATAGAACAAGGCCAAACCACGCGTTTGAAAAGCTTAGAGAAAGCATCAGTTTGTCTATTGTGCTCATTTGTTGTCCCTTAAGAAGATCTCTTATATTTGTGAATATGATAAAAAAATTGGTGAGTAAACCGAACAAAGTCAGAAGAAATATTGTAAAAATCCAGATAACTAATAAAGTGATATCCAGATCCATGTCTGCGCGGTGATCTGTCTCTGGAATTCAGTCTATGTGATTGTCCCAAGACTCGTTCCTCCAACGTTGTCCCGGTCAGTCCTCGGTACAGCGAGGATTCTCTTTGGTTTTTACTAATGATCACAGATGGAAAGTAAAGAGGCGCTTATGGGAACACCAGTTTGAATATATTCAAAGTATTTCGGGAGAGATCTGCTTCCATGACATAGAATCCACAGCTGGGCTCGGCTCTTGTTGTTTTATCTGACATAATATTGGAGAGATAATAGTCACAAAATGTGTAGATCTGGGGCTGCAATAAAGCCTACACTATGACAATCCCCACGTCTGGAGGTCTGATCGCACTTATATCATCTAGTGTCCATTTTATGGCCTGGATTGCCCCAGAGAGACCGATTCTCATTCACAGTTCATTTTTTTTTTATTTTGTTATAATATGTATTTTTACAAAAATGTTGAGTATTGCCTCACTTAAAACTAATAAGTATAATAATAATGTGCCATCCTCCAGAATAATTAAATACAGAGAATGGGACCCAGTGAGTATAGGGTGAGGGCTGAATACTGGCCCATAGTCATATGACGTCCACAGAGGGGATCTCCCATCCTGGGTGGACGTCATATGACTTTCTGGGCTTTGTGGGGGGGGGGGGTATCTGAATGATGCCTGCATCTAGAGGCATCATTCAGATATCATTCGTTAGTGCCCGGCGATCCTGCACACCATAAAAACAATCATAGCAGCGGTTGCGCCGCTTGATCGTTCTTATAGGCAGTGGGAGGGGACATCCCCCCTCCCGCCGCCATCCGCTGCTTCTCTGGGCTCTCCCGTGCCATCGGGGGCCCGGAGAGAGAATCGTCCGGCGCAGGCAGGAAGCATAGAGATGACCATCGGAGGCCCGGGCGCGATGTGATGACGTCACACCCGGGTAACCCGTAAGTAAACAAAGCCGCGATTGCAGCTAGTGAGCAACACTGATCATGAGATCGGTGACATTTTTTTTCACTAAACCCATGCTTTCCAGCCTGGAGGAGAGATGTGGGGGGAGGGGGAGGTCTTATTGACCCTGCATCTCTCCATAAAGAGGACCTGTCACACACATTTCCTATTACAAGGAATGTCTACATTCCTTGTAATAGGAATAAATGTGATAAAAAAAAAGTGTAAAAAATAAAGAAATAAATAAGTAAAAAAAAAAAATTAAACACCCCTGTTCCCGGTAGCTCGCGTGCAGAAGCGAACACACACATAAGTCCCGCCGACATATGTAAACGCCATTTAAACCACATATGTGAAGTATCGCCGCGTGCGTTAAAGCATGTGCAACAATTCTAGCACTAGACCTCCTCTGTAACTCTAAACTGATAACCTGTAAAAAAAATTAAATCGTTGACTATGAAGATTTTTAAGTACCAAAGTTTGGCGCCATTCCATGAGTGTGCGCAATTTTAAAGCCTGACATGTTAGGTATCTATTTACTAACATGTCAGGCTCCCCAGATGTTTTGGAACTACATTTCCCATGATACTAATGCACTCTGCAGTGTAGTGAAGCATCATGGGAAATGTAGTTCCAAAACAACTGGGGTGCCATGGTTCGCCATCACTGCCCTAGGACATCATCTCACCAGTGCTGACAAGTGTGTATCATAGAGCCTTCTTGACCACAATTTCTAAAGCATTTAGAAGAGGCTTGTACATTCTTTTTAGCCATTCTTAATGGAACCAAATACCATCTCAATGGAGTTTTGTATTTTGACTCCACTATAGATGTATTTATTGAGATTTTAGAGATATTATTAATTGTGTTATACCATTCTGAGATATCCCAGGAAAAATGAAGTTCCTTTTCCCATTGTGTCATATATGGAAGCTTACGTGTTGGTTCAACTAAAATATTATTTAAGATAGCTATACGACCCGCTGTTTCACAGTATTATTATTACTATTATTTGAAAGGCTAGAGTTCCCCCCGTAATATCAATGCATTGAAAGGCCAGAGTTCCCCCATAATATTAATGCATTGTAAGGCTTGCTAGAGTTCCCCCATAATATCAATGCATTGAAAGCCTGTAGTTCCCCCATAATATCAATGCATTATAAGGTTTGCTAGAGTTCCCCCATAATATTAATGCATTGTTAGGCTTTCTAGAGTTCCCCCATAATATCAATGCATTATAAGGCTTGCTAGAATTCCCCCATAACATCAATGCATTATAAGGCTTGCTAGAGTTCCCCCATAACATCAATGCATTATAAGGCTTGCTAGAGTTCCCCCATAATATCAATGCATTGTAAGGCTTGCTAGAGTTCCCCCATAATATCAATGCATTATAAGGTTTGCTAGAGTTCCCCCATAATAATTAATGCTTGTATGAAGATGTATCCTTGAGCTTCTAGGATTAGTTACACAAAAGCTAGGGGACCTTGCCAGTGTTATTGTGTACTGGGCAAAGAACATAACATTAGATAAGCTGCAGTAGAAACCAGATTCAGTCAGGGACCCAGAAGACAGATTGCTATCATAGGTGTGCGCAGCCTATTGCATTAGGGTGTGCGACCCACAACTCAAACACATGTGTGTGTGTGTGTGTGTGTGTGTATATATATATATATATATATATATATATATATATACAGAGGAGTGAGAAAGATGAGGGGTCAGAGAAAGAGAGAGGAGGTAAGAGAGGGGTGAGAGAGAAAGAGAGAGAGAGAGAGGGTGCGGGGAGGTAAGAGAGAGGGGTGTGAGAGAGAGGGTGAGGGGAGGTAAGAGCGAGGGGTGTGAGAGAGAGAGAGAGAGGGTGCGGAGAGGTAAGAGCGAGGGGTGTGAGAGAGAGAGAGAGAGAGTGTGCGAGGAGGTAAGAGAGAGGGGTGTGAGAGAGAGAGAGAGAGAGAGGGTGAGGGGAGGTAAGAGCGAGGGGTGTGAGAGAGAGAGAGAGAGAGCGTGAGGGGAGGTAAGAGAGAGGGAAGTGAGGGGGTGAGAGATAGAGAGGGTGAGGGGAGGTAAGAGAGATATGGGGTCATGGGGGTGAGAGAGAGGGTGAGGGGGTAAGAGAGAGGGGAGTGTGAGGGGGGTCAGAGAGAGAGGATGGGATAAGAGAGATATGGATTACCTGCAGATATGGATTACTCTGGGTATGTAGTGCGTTCCCATTTGCCCTTCACACTTCTGTACACTGGATAATACACTGGATGGCGCTAGTGCATGGGGGGGATTAGGGTGTGCCCGGCACACCTGGCACCCCCCCTGCGCACGCCTATGATTGCTATATTTTAGGCATGGTGTATAATTGTGACAAATATTACTTGTATAACCTAATAACTTAGATATGATTGGCTGTGACAAAGGTGTTTCTTTATTGTATGATTTGATTATGAATAAGTACCCATTAGAAATAAAGTCTAGTCTGGACATACCATATCTCCGTGTGGATGTTTTTACTGGCCAATGCATTGGGGAGTTCCATACATCCAGATAGTCCTAAAAACCCGGGTCTAGTTGAACCAGCAACCTTACATTATTATTATTATTATAATACAGGATTTACAATATATAGCGCCAACAATTCCCACAGCACTTTACAATATAAAAGCAGACAGGACAATAACAATACATTTCAATACAAGAGGGTTAGGGGGGCCCTGCTCCTGAGAGCTTACATTCCAACATGGAGGGGCAAGTGGAACAAAATATAATACCTGTAAGCTGGTGGGGGGGGGGGGGGCAAATAAAAGAGTCAGTTGTTGGCTGAAGGCAGAAGAGAATTCCCTGAAGAGATGAGTTTTCAGAGATTGCCTACAAATGGACAGAGTAGGACATATTCAGACAGCTTGGGGATGAGGGTTCCACAATGAAGAGGCTCTAGAGAAGTCCTGGAGATGAGCATGAGAGGAGGAGACAATGATAATAAAGAGCAGGAGGTCTTGGGAAGAGTGGAGAGGACGGGCATTACATTGGTGAAGTGGTTTATCAATATCAAGTCATTAGCTAGTTCAGTGATTCCAGTTCCGGTGAAATAATTTGTAAGTCAAAACAAGTAGACCCTTCATGTTGCTCATCGTGTAATAAGACAATGTTGCTCATGATGTAATAAGACAATCTAGTTTATAGGTGTCAAACACAAGTCCCACTGGCTGAATCCGGCCCTCCAGGCCATTTCATGTGGCCCTTGCACCTCTCCTGCAGCTGCAGGAGAGCTCCAGCCCTCCTCTGGTCCTCCCCCAGACCCTGTACTTTCTGCTTTCAAGCAATGCATCCAGTTTCTTCCCAGAAGCAGCATAAGGAAATCGAGGCGCACTGTGATGTAAGGGAGAGTGGGGGACTCAACTTCTGATAGTGGGTGGCTCTTGACATCTATTGTAAGGGGAGGGCATGCACTGGACATCTAATCTTACAGACAATGAAATTGAGTTTAACACCCTTGATCTAGCTCATCATGTAATAACACTATCTAGCTCAGGGGTGCCCAACCACTGGCCCGGGGGCCACATGTGGCCTGCGGAGCACTCCGATGTGGCCTGAGACCTCCTGCTCTGGGATGGCAGATTGGCAAGCCCAGATTGCAGGTTGCCTACCTGCCATGCCAGAGCATCAGTGTTGTGAATAAAGCCAGCAGTAGAGAAAGCAAGCAGCTTTGGAGAAGAGCCGCATAAGCCAATGCTTCCTCCTGTACAGCACCGGCTCCTATCATAGGCTGAGTGATACCTGCCTGGGAAAGCAAGTTTATTACTAAAATCACAGTGTGTGTATATATGGACATATCTGTTCTGCAGGGGTTACTGGGCTGCTTTCAAACTGATCCACAGGTGTAGTGCAGTGCACCTGGAGGTTACCTGCACTGAGCCATAAACTTCTGGTTAAACCTGTGGGGGTGGTAAGCTTTCAGAAAGTGTGCCACATCTGCAGGATATAATAGAATTCTATCTCAAAGTACAGCTAACCCACAGGAAAGCCACAGGTGCACTGTGCTTTACCCATGGTATAGGTCAGGGATATGCAATTAGCGGACCTCCAGCTGTTGCAAAACTACAAGTCCCATCATGCCTCTGGCTCTGGATGTCATGCTTGTGGCTGTCAGTGTCTTGCTATGCCTCATGGGATTTGTTGTTTCTTCAACAGCTGGAGGTCCGCTAATTGCATACCCCTGGTATAGGTAGACCGCAGACCATCAGTGTAAAAAGTAGCCTTAGGCCCCTTTAACATGAGCCATCTGACCCAATCGGACCCTCCATTCACCACTCACCTCTGCTCATTGTGGCAACCTGTTACTAAGTCGCTTAAGTTGACCTCGCTCTTCAAAAGTTTGGGCACCCCTGAACTAGCTCATCATGTAATAAGACGATCTAGCTGATCAAGCAACCGACAAACATTGGATACATAAATATCGAACATTGGATACTTAAATATCAAACATTAGATACTCAAATATCAAACATTGGATACTTAAATGTCAAACATTGGATACTTAAATATCAAACATTGGATACTTAAATATCAAACATTGGATACTTAAATATCAAACATTGGATACTTAAATGTCAAACATTGGATACTTAAATATCAAACATTGGATACTTAAATATCAAACATTGGATACTTAAATGTCAAACATTGGATACTTAAATATCAAACATTGGATACTTAAATGTCAAACATTGGATACTTAAATGTCAAATATTGGATACTGAAATGTCAAACATTGGATACTTAAATATCAAACATTGGATACTTAAATGTCAAACATTGGATACTTAAATATCAAACATTGGATACTTAAATGTCAAACATTGGATACTTAAATATCAAACATTGGATACTTAAATATCAAACATTGGATACTTAAATATTAAACATTGGATACTTAAATGTCAAACATTAGATACTTAAATATCAAACATTGGATACATAAATATCAAACATTGGATACATAAATATCAAACATTGGATACATAAATATCAAATATTGGATACTTAAATATTAAACATTGGATACTTAAATAGCAAACATTGGATACTTAAATATCAAACATTGGATACTTAAATATCCTTAAACCTATATTAAGTATTTATGAAGCAACTCCTTGACAGCACACCATTGTCCTCAATCGAGAGTTTCCCAGAATTAGAACGACGGACTGAGCTGTGGGATAGAACGTAACAAGAATCCAACATACTGCATCCCACGACTCACCAAAAGAAAATTCCGAGGTCAGAGAGCCGGCAATGATTAATAAGAAAGCCAAGTCTAGAATTAGACGTACAACCATTGTCCTCACTGCAGTAATGTGCGCCTCAAGCTGGACAGCCTTGAATTGAGGGGCATCGCTCTTCACCCTATAGACATGCCTGAGAAGATAAGTCACACTGAGGCTCATCGATGTGAAAGTCAGAAGGGATGGAACACAGCAACCCAACATCATGTTACAGATTGTGAAAGGAAGATTCACATCGAGGATGTAATTCTTTTTAGCTGTACTTGTCAGATTTTTCAGGAAACGGATGTCCACTGTCCAGACAAACGGCAAATTGATCAACAAAGAACCGGCTGCTGTCCCGAGGAGAACTTGGGTAGCAAAAGAGAAGAACGTTGTTTTCATCCGAAGGAAAATCTGGTGAGAAAAGTTGACTATCTTCAGGCAGTAGTAGACAGAGAGCCAACACGTCAGCCAGAAACTCAATTCCATCAGCAGAAAAAAGACCATATAGTCAAAAATATACACTTCTTTAATAAACAGCACATAGGTGCCATAAATGTACAGGACACCATCAAGAGTAATGAAACATTGGAGGAGGACATTGGTGATGGACGTGGAGAGGAGGATCTGTTCACAGACCCGAGACTTTATACTCTGCCTCCAGTCCTTAAAATAAACGACAGCAGTCAGAGAGTTCAGGACGACTCCCGAGACAAACGTCCCCGTCAGGCAGATCGATCGGAGTATCCTCAGAGACGGCCACATCGTTGGTTGTCTTTGTACTCAGATCTTCTGTGCTTTGGTGGATTGGAAAGGACTGAGGAAACAGTCTTTGTGGAGAATGATATGTACAACTCCAGGCAGTATTGGGTTTCTCTATTTGTTTTTCTGCACATTATGGTTTCCATGGGGAGGGAATATGGACATTAACGATGCAAATATGTGCTGCAGGAATCATCACCTAAACATGAGAGACCAGCCAAGAGGCCTTCTTGTTTTTTAAGTGTTCTTGCATAGCAAGAGCACTTATTGTTATCTCACATATACTGTATATTATTATTATAGCCAAATTTGCCATTCTAACTCCTCCCACAGTTTTTACACTACATAGACGAGTAATATATCAAAACGTACAGATTGTTCCCGATCGGTGGGCTTTTACTTTGTGGAACGTTTCGCCAAATCGTTTGCGAAATATCGTCGTTTTTGCGGCGACATTTTCCCATAGGAATGAATGGTGAAGCTTACAGTGCGGGAAGCGAAAAACTGAAAAATCAGGATATGATTTGTACACTGCGACCGCTCCCTCATTTTCAAGCCGACCTACACAAATCTTATATCAAAACGTTCAGCTGTCCCTGCTGCCACTACACGTGTCCACGGCTAAGCGATCATCCTAAGTAGGGTTCTCCCAATACCACTTTTTTGAGACCGAGTACAAGTACCGATAGTTTTTTTCAAGTACTCGCCGATACCGAATACCGATACTTTATTTTTTAGGGGGGGCAGCACAGCACAGCACATAATAGCAGTGTGTGTTTTTTTTATTATTATTTATATTTATTTTTTAATTAGCCCTGTTGGAGGTCTTTGGAGAGATATCAGGGGTCTTAACCACTTAAGGACCCTGCACTGTATATATACGTCCTAACTTTAAAGATGGATATCTCGGTAACGGCAGCAGCTGCTGCCACAAACGAGGTATCCATCTTTAGTGTGCAGGGTCCTTTAAACAATAACGCGGTCTCCGCTGTGGATTCACCGCGAGATAGCCGTTATCGGTGGCGGGAGAGGGGCCCCCCCTCCCGCCTCTCTCCTGCGCCCTCCGCCGCTTACCGTTGCCGTCGGCAGCGGCAGAGGCGATCGGGTCCATTCAGCAGCTGACTGGGGATGTGATTGAGGGAAAAATGTCCCTCACCCGTCCCCATAGCTCTGCTGGGCGGAAGTGATGTCAAAACGTCAGTCCCGCCCAGCGTCTTAAAGAAACATTTTTTTTTTGTCATTTGAAAAAATGACATTTTCAATTTAGTTTTTTTGCATTTAAGCCTGAATATGGGATGTGAGGTCTTTTTGACCCCCAGATCTCATATATAAGAGGACCTGTCATGCTTTTTTCTATTACAAGGGATGTTTACATTCCTTCTCATAGGAATAAAAGTGATCACATTTTTTATTTTAATTTTTTCAGTGTAAAAAATAATAAAATAAATAAAAATCAATACGAAAACAAATTTTTTTTTTAAAGCGCCCCGTCCCAACGAGCTCACGCGCAGAAGCGAAGGCATACGCGAGTAGCGCCCGCATATGAAAACGGTGTTCAAACCACACAAGTGAGGTATCGCCGCGATCGTTAGAGCGAGAGCAATAATTCTAGCCCTAGACCTCCTCTGTAACTCAAAAGATGCAACCTATAGAATTTCTTAAATGTCGCCTATCGAGATTTTTAAGGGTAAAAGTTTGACGCCATGCCACGAGCGGGCGCAATTTTTAAGCGTGACATGTTGGGTATCATTTTACTCGGTGTAACATTATCTTTCGCAATATATAAAAAAAATGGGCCAAATTTATTGTTGTCTTAATTTTTAATTAAAAAAAGTGAATTTTTTTCAAAAAAAGTGCGCTTGTGGGACCACTGCGCAAATACGGTGTGACAAAAAGTATTGCAATGACCGCCATTTTATTCTCTAGGGTGTTAGAAAAAAATATATATAATGTTTTGGGACTTTAAGTAATTTTCTAGCAGAAAAAAACAGTTTTAGTCTCGTAAACACCAAATCTGAAAAACACCTAAGGTCCTTAAGTGGTTAACAGACCTCTGATATCTCACCTTTAAGACAGAGAAAGGGACTAGGGACACAGATTCCCCAGTACCTTTCTCTGCAGTCTCAGCTAAAATGAATGGACAGGAGACAGTGGCTCCTTTCCATTCATAAACTGAAGCATCGTAAACACAGGTTACGATGTTTCAGTTATATGAATGAACAGAGTAAGTGATCATCACTGACTCTATTCATTCAGAACAGGTACATCCACTCTCCACCCTGACGAGGACAGAGGGAATGGAGGAGGACATGGAGGGGAAACAGAGCTCAGAGGGGGACAGCAGCAGGAGGGGGGACATGGGACAAGCGGCATGGAGCGCCGACAGCACATCACTCGGGGCAGCATGGAGGACATGGAGCACGGGGGACACACAGCATGGGGGACGCAGAGCACGGGGCACACGGAGGACACAGAGCACACACAGCACGGAGCACACGGAGCACAGAGCTCACGGAGGACACACAGCACGGAGCACACGGAGCACGGAGCTCACGGAGCACACACAGCACGGGGGACCCACGGAGGACACGGAGCACACACAGCATGGAGCACACGGAGGATACACAGCATGGGGGACACACGGAGGACACGGAGCACACACAGCAGGGAGCACACGGAGCATGGAGCTCACGGAGGACCCACAGCACAGGGGACACACGGAGGACACGGAGCACACACAGCACGGAGCACACGGAGGACACACAGCACGGTGGACACACAGCACAGAGCACACGGAGCAGGGAGCACACAGAGGACACACAGCATGGGGGACACACAGCACGGGGGACACACTCTCTGCTCAAAACCTCCGCCCGCTGACCAGGTATCGAATCTGGCATCGGGAGCATTTGTGCGAGTACAAGTACTCACACAAATACTCTGTATCTGTCCCGATACCGATACTAGTATCGGTATCGGGACAACCCTAGTCCTAAGCGTTTTTACAATACGGCCATTTGTTTGCAACCCACGCCACCCATTGACATCCATTGACTTCCATTGTAATTAAAGTCTAAAAGCTTAAAATTTTTATGGCAATTTTAAAAAACTGCGACTGTGCCTTCAATTTTAATATTTTAGAGACATACTATACATCATAATGTAGGTCTGGGTCTTGTGATTCGTAAAATATAAAGATATTCGCTGTACGATTATAGTTTTTAAAATAGAACTGTTTGAAGAAGGACACGTTTTCAAAAAAACAGAATTTCTGGTCTGTGTTTAGAGAGGGCTTGCATATAAACACACATTGGTTTCCTAGGAGACGCTGAGGTAATGAAAACTCCTCCCACACAGCTGTGAGGTGAGTTGGCTCCTCCCACACAAGGTTGATAGAATTTGGCTCTGTTTTTTTTGGCTCTGCGTAAATTCTGCATACTAGCATACTCTGCGTATAGCAGCCATCCATAGCAACCAGTCCATAGAAACCGTCCATAGCAATTAATCCATATCAACCAATCCATAACAACCAATCCATAGCATCCAGTCCATAGCAACCAGTCCATAGCAACCAGTTCATAGCAACCCTCCATAGCAACCCATCCATAGCAACCAGTCCATAGCAACCACTCCATAGCAACCAGTCCATAGCAACCATCCATAGCAACCAGACCATAGCAACCGTCCACAGCAACCAGTTCATAGCAACCCTTCATAGCAACCAGTTTTTGATGGTGCAGTTTTGATTTAGCAGTTTTTGATGGGGCAATGGATCGAAATCGATCTACACACTGTTGGATCACATTTACATCTCCAGGGGCACTGTCTCCAGTCCGGAGTATTGGTGGAGGCAAGAACACGTCACACGATTTCCCCAGAAATGGTATAATTTCTAGTTTTATATTGTTTTATTTATGCAAGCAGATTTCATTATACCATATATACTCGAGTATAAGCCGAGTTTTTCAGCACATTTTTTTTTTTGTGCTGAAAAAGCCCCCCTCAGCTTATACTTGAGTCACCTCTGATCTCCTGGACTTTGGGGACATGGTACCGGCCGTTCGTAGGTCCTCTGGACCCCAAACTTGGTGCACATGTCGCCCCACTGTTCCTCTTCAAGTTTTTTTAAGATTATTGTCTGGGGGACCTACGGCTGGGGAGCACTGATTTTTCAAACACGGGCACCCCTTTCATAGACTCCCATGTTAAAAGTCATACTAGTCATGGACACAGTGAGGCATGGGCACAGTGAGGCATGGACACAGTAAGGCATGGGCACAGCAAGGCATGGACACAGTGAGGCATGGACACAGTGAGGCATGGGCACAGTGAGGCATGGGCACAGGGAGGCATGGACACAGTGAGACATGGACACAGTGAAGCATGGACACAGTGAGGCATGGACACAGTGAGGGATGCAGATGGACACCCTAGGCTTATACTCGAGTCAGGTTCTCCTCTCCCGCCATGTCACTCTTGATGAGGAGGGAAGGAAAGCCATATTGTGCTGTACATCTTCGCCTCTGATTCACAGCAGGGCTGTGTGTATAGGAGGAGAAGGCAGAGTTTTGTTACAGTGGACGGAGCGGACGGCACAGACTTCCTATACACACAGCCCTGCTGTGAATCAGAGGGGACGATGTACAGCACAATATGGCTTTCCTTTCATCCTCATCATTACTGACATGGCGGATAAGGTACATGGGCACACTGAGGCTGAAAATGGGCATAGTAAGGCTGCATTTGGGCACAGTGAGGCTGAAAATGTCCACAATGAGGCTGAAAATGGGCACAGTGAGGCTTAATATGGGTACAGTGAGGCTGAAAATGGGCACAATCAGGCTGCATATGTCCACAATGAGGCTGCATATGGACACAGTGAGGCTGAAAATGAACAGAGTGAAGCTGCAAATGGGCACAGTGAGACTGAAAATGGGCACAGTGAGGCTGCATATGGGCACCGTGAGGCTGAAAATGGGTACAGTGAGGCTGCAAATGGGCACAGTGAGGCTTCATTTGGGCACAGTGAAGCTGCAAATGGGCACAGTATAGCTGCAAATAGGCACAGTGAGGCTGCACATGGGCACAGTGAGGCTGCACATGGGCACAGTGAGGCTGAAAATGGGAATAGTGAAGCTGCATATGGGCACAGTGAGGCTGCATATGGACACAGTGAGGCTGAAAATGGACACAGTGAGGCTGCAGATGGGCATTGTTGAGCCGCTTTTCCACTTACAGTAGCTGCTACATTCTCACCCTAGGCTTATACTCAAGTAAATCATTTTTTCCCATTTTTTTTGTGGTAAAATTGGGTGCCTCGGTTTATATTCGGGTTGGCTTATAATCGCGTATATTCTGTATGTTTTCTGTGTTTTCGGTGTTTCTTTTTTGTATTTTACTATATTTTCATAATAACAGAACATAGACTGAATAGTGCAGAACTAATACGAGGGAACCGGTAGCCATTTTTCAAATTGTCATTAAATTTGAGCCACATATCGATGTCCAGATTTAACTCTAAAGCAGAAGACAGAGCATCCGGAAAGTATCCACAGCGCTTCAATTTTTCCACATTTTGTTATGTTACAGCCTCATTCCAAAATGGATTAAATTCATGATTTCCCTCAAAATCCCCCATAATGGCGACGCGAGAGAAGTTTGTTTTGGTGAAATGGTAGGGGTACAATATACCAGTTACTAATTCACATGAGGGGGGCCAGGATCTGAGGGTCTCCTTGTTAAAGGAGGCTTCCAGTTTCCGATAAGCCCCCCACAACCAACGGGCAAGGGTTGTAGGGGTGAGGTCCTTTTCCCCATCAAGATGATTTGGGTTCAGTCAGACACCAAAGCATCCTCCCCATGTTGATGGCATGTGACTTGTATGGTTCAGGAGTGGGTTGCTCTATAGTCCCCCCTTTTTTCCTTTGGCCTGCCAGGTTGTGTGCTCAGATAACGGTCTGGTATTGATTTTTTGGGGGACCCCTACACCATTTTTTTTGACACAGGGTTCCCCTTAAAATCCATACCAGACCTGAAGGGCCTGATAATGGACGAGGGGGGAACCCATGCCGTTTTTTAAATGACTTTTTTCTGTATTCCCGGGACACGATAATACATTATAGCCACGAGTAGTTTTAAAGTACAGGAAACGTGCGCTACTTTACAGGCATACTATAGAAACCCCCCAGGTATGAAATTTAAAGGAATATTTCACTTTTATTGTCTCACTTTAAGCATTATTAACTGGTTGCCGACCAGCCGCCGCAGTTATACGGCCCGTAGCTCTACGTCGGCTCTCTTAGCGCCCCACTCGCCCCCAAGTCCCGTGCGCGTGCCCGGCAGGCACGATCGATGCCGGGGCACCCGCTATTGCTCAGTACAGAGTGGGAACCCGGAGCTGTGTGTGTAAATACACAGCTCCCGGTCCTGTCAGGGGAGAAATGCCTGATTGTCTGTTCATACAATGTATGAACAAAAGATCAGTGATTTCCCCTAGTGAGGCCACACCCCTTCAGTTAGAACACACCCAGGAACACACTTAACCCCTTCCCCGCCCCCTAGTGTTAACCCCTTCACTGCCAGTGATATTTTTATAGTAATTAATGCATTTTTTTTTAGCAATGATTGCTATAAAAATGCCAATGGTCCCAAAAATGTGTCAAAAGTATCCGATGTGTCTGCCATAATGTCGCAGTACCGGGAAAAAAATATAAATAAAATGCCGTAAAACTATCCCCATTTTGTAAACGCTATCACTTTTGCGCAAACCAATCGTTAAACGCTTATTGCGTGATTTTTTTTTTAATGAAAAATATGTAGAAGAATACGTATCGGCCTAAACTGAGGAAAAAATGTTTTTTTTTATATATTTTTGGGGGATATTTATTATAGCAAAAAGTACATTTTTTTTCATTTTTTTTTCAAAATTGACGCTCTACTTTTGTTTATAGCACAAAAAATAAAACCCACGAGGTGATCAAATACCACCAAAAGAAATCTCTATTTGTGGGGAAAAAAGGACACCAATTTTGTTTGGGAGCCACGTCGCACGACTGCGCAATTGTCAGTTAAAGCGACGCAGTGCCGAATCGCAAAAAGTGCTCTGGTCATTGGGCAGCAATATGGTCCGGGGGTTAAGTGGTTAAAATCACTGCTCCCGAAAAGTTTTATTTTTTTTTATATTGTTTAGTATTAATTTGTTCCGTTCCATTTGTATAGATGCAGCATTCGTTATTTCGGATAATTCATAACTTTGGTTAAATTTGTATTTGTTACATTCACAAACAGCCAAATTTGAATGTCGTGAATTATCCAAAATAATGAATGCTGCATCTATACAAATGGAACATAATGAATTAATAATAAAAGATAATAATAATAATAAAAGCTGTTCATTATTATTATTATTATTGTTTAATATTAATTTGTTCTGTTCCATCTGTTTAGATGTGGCAATTGTTATTTTGGAAAATTCACAACTTTCAGATTTGGCTGTTAGTGAATGTAACAAATACGAATTTAAGCAAAGTTATGAATTATCCAAAAAAACTAATGGTGCATCTAAACTAATGGAACAGAACAAAATTAATAATAAACAATATTAATAATAATAATAAAAAAATGGTTTTATTATTATTATTATTATTATTATTGTTATTTATTATTATTAATTTGTTCCATTCCATTTGTTTAGATGCACCATTCGTTTTTTCTTGGATCATTTTTACTTTGGATACATTTGTATTTGTTACGTTCACTAACAGCCAAATTTGAATAATCCAAAATAACGAATGCCGCATCTATCTAAACAAATGGAAAAGAATGAATGAAACAGAACAAATACCTATAATTTAATAGTATATTAATATTTTAGATTTTCCAATTTTCCAGTTTTCAAATTTTCTCATTTCGGAATTACGAATAAGCAAATTGAATGAATTTTCGAATATTCAGAAAAATTTGTTAAACAGGTTTTTTGTTTATTCAGATGTTTCCGAATGAATGAATTTGTAATAATTCATTAAAAAACAAAATTGCACATGTCTCGTATCTAGGAAAATTCGTAACTTCAGATAGATTTGTATTAGTTACGTTCACTAACAGACAAATTTGAAAGGAAATTCCAATACCTGTAATTTAATAGCTAGTTATTATTAATTATTATTTTGAATTTTCAGATTTTCTTTCTTTTTTTAAAAAATATTTTTATTTTCATATTTTTGAATTTTCGAATTTCATAATTTCAGATTTTCAAATTTCAGAATTTTTAGATTAAAAAATTTCAGATTGTTCAGATTTTCACATTTCATAGTTTTTAGATTTTCGAATTTCAGGACATCCGGGTTTTACAATTACTGGGTTTTCAAATTTTTTAATTTTATACATTTCGATCATAACCAATAACCCGATAACACTCCCCCAAAAAATGAATGAAACAAAAACAAACACATTTTTCGGCTCAAGACTCAAGCTGACCGAAACACACACAGCCAAGTAGAGGTCATATTTGTAAGAATACAATTCTAAAGCAGGGGTCCTCAAACTATGGCCCTCCAGTTGTTGGGGAACTACAATTCCCATCATGCTTGGTCATGTCTGTAAATGTTGGAGCTTTACAATGCATCATGGGACTTGTAGTTCCGCAACAGATGGAGGGCTGTAGTTTGAAGATCCCTGTTCTAAAGCAACACCAAGAGTTAGATTTATACTAATAAGGATCATGGTGAAGGTTTTGAAAGTTTATTTAGAATTAAAAAGTTACAAAGTTACAATAAAAGATTAAAAAGAAGAGAAATGAACCAGCACCGAGATCCTCAGACATGAGGAGGTATAACAAGAAGACCTTACAAACAAACAAAAAATACACAATAATTGACATAATAAATCACATACTGAAGAATAAATATATAGAAGAATAAATACATAGGATAATAAATATATAGAAGAATAAATATATAGAATAATAAATAAATAAACAGAAGAATAAATACATAGGATAATAAATATATAGAAGAATAAATATATAGAATAATAAATATATAGAATAATAAATACACAGGATAATAAATATATAGAATAATAAACATATAGAATAATAAATACATAGAAGAATAAAAATTCATGCAACACACCAAACATAAAAACAAAACACAAATTTCTGTTATCTCGGAGCACCTTATAAGCCTGGCTGACCTCCAGACTCCCAATTTCCTGATTGTAAAACAAGGAGACCAATTGTCCCCAGGGTCGGGACAAGGGGTGGGAACGAGGGAGGGGGCTGCGCCTGGTCACTGTGGTATCATGTGAGGTGGGGGGCACCACAAGGAGATTGGGGGGCAGGGGATTTGTGTTGGAAGAGGGTGTCAGGTGGTAAGTATTATTCTAGGGGGGGGGGGGGTTTAGGAGGGGTTGGGGTGCTAAGAATGATGATTATGGGGAATTAGTTTCAGAGGGGTGAAGATGATTTTTTCTAGGGGAGGGGATTTGGGAAGAATTTTTGCTGGGAGGGGGAAGAAGATGTTCGCTAGAAGGGGGATTTGGGAGGAAGGGAAATATAGTGGGTGGGGTGCTAAGTGTGATAAATTAGGGGTATTTGTGTTGAGCGGGGTAAAGAAAATTTATACAGAAGGAGATGGGGTTGCACTATGGGGAAACCAAGACAGAGTATCCCAATAGGCAACCAAAGGGCTACCACGGCAGAGAAGGGCAATGATATAGATAAAATAATTTATTGATAATATAAATATACAAAATTTCAGGATAAGGAATTGAAACACTAATTAAATACTAAATGTATATTATATAGTTTAACCCACGTCCAGACGAAGCTTACGCACTTACGTTGCGAAACGCGTTGACGCAATACGGCATCGGACGCCACGCCACGCCCACAATCCCCAGCGGGATCGGGATCTAATGGAGGAGACTTACACGCTGGAGAAAAAGGATCTTATCTAAAGCCGGGACTGTACCTACTTCCGAAAAGGAAAGGGCACCTTATTTAGCAATTGCAAAGCATAAATGTGCTCTATATCGGTACACCCATCCAGGCTACCCACCGCACATGCTGTCAAACTCTGACAGACTGGATGATATCTGTTACGGCCAGCAGCATTTTTACCACTTATGAGCTGGGAGACAAACACCGTTGTCTGTCATCAGATCTTCTCCACAAGAGTCCGGTAAGACTGTTCCTTTATCTATACTGAGAACTGTTAAGACTGCCTACACCCGGATAAATAGGGGACATTTAACAACTGTTCAGTCCATCTCCACAACAGTGTCAATCAGGTCACATATTAATGGGATCATCAGTGAACTATGTTAACATCACAGCCCATGAAACCTACACTGAAATCGTAGGGATACATTTCTCAACACGTGCAGTACCCTCAATAGTGGCTGTAATTCATTTTAAGTTATTTATACTGTGTTCTCAATCAATTGGATGCAGCTATACTTATACCGCTACACATGATATTTAATTACAACCACATCTTTCTCCTGCAGGGGCACTCCGGCTGGAAATTTCTATACATGATCTTTATTTTTTGAATATTATTTCAAGCGGTAATTACCGCACGAAATATCCAGCAGCAGTGACAGAATTGGCGTCCGGATCGCCTGTTATAAATGTTTTTTTATGTTCGTTATATGTTTGTGTCCTATGTGTGTTGCATGGTTGTCTACTGCATGAACTAGGTTCATGTGTGCAGCACCGGCCGGCTGCTGTTAGTAGTTATACTGGTTAAACTATATAATATACATTTAGTATTTAATTAGTGTTTCAATTCCTTATCCTGAAATTTTGTATATTTATATTATCAATAAATTATTTTATCTATATCATTGCCCTTCTCTGCCGTGGTAGCCCTTTGGTTGCCTATTGGGATACTCTGTCTTGGTTTCCCCATAGTGCAACCCCATCTCCTTCTGTATATGCATCGTTTTGGCTACGGCAGTGATCCTTAAAATACAGGGAATGACAGGTGTAGATCGCACAGGATAAGTACACATCTTGTTGTAGAGATAGAGGGTTCAACCTTAGTCTTTGTTTATATAAAGAAAATTTATTGCTAGGAGAGGGGATGTGGGAGGAATTTGTGCTGGGAGGGGGAGAAGACTTTTGCTAGGAGGTGGATTTGGGAGGAGGGGAAATATCATGGGGGGGGTGCTAAGTGTGATAAATTAAGGGGTATTTGTGTTGAGCGGGGTAAAGAAGATTGATTGCTAGGAGAGGGGATGTGGGAGGAATTTGTGCTGGGAGGGGGAGAAGAAGATTTATTGCTAGGAGGGGGGATATGGGAGGAATTTGTGCTGGGAGGGGGAGAAGAAGATTTATTGCTAGGAGGGGGGATATGGGAGGAATTTGTGCTGGGAGGGGGAGAAGAAGTTTTATTGCTAGGAGGGGGGATATGGGAGGAATCTGTGCTGGGAGGGGGAGAAGAAGTTTTATTGCTAGGAGGGGGGATATGGGAGGAATTTGTGCTGGGAGGGGGAGAAGACTTTTGCTAGGAGGTGGATTTGAGAGGAGGGGAAATATGGGGGGTGCTAAGAATGATGAATTAGGGGGATTTGTGTTGGGAGGGGTGAAGAAGATTTGTGCTAGGAGGGGGGATATGGGAGGAATTTGTGCTGGGAGGCATGTATCAGGTAAAAAAGTATATTTATTACATATAAAACAATAAAAAAAAAAAAAATTAAAACAATGGGACAGGCCCCACAATTCGGACACAGTGTCAGGTATTTGCCATAACAAAAACAACAAAACCATATGGGTCAGATGCGTGGAGCCAATCTGCGACCTCGACCGGTTTTGCAGTGTTGTACCGCTTCTTCAGGAGGATCTGTGGTGGCCGATGGCCTGGAATGAACCACTATCGATCGCGCCCCCCCCCCATGAAAAGAACCTAAATGGCTCACGCCGGCGAAGCTGACAATATATATTTTTTTTTTTTGGGGGGGGGGGGGGGGGGCACAGTTTGGCATGTCCGCCCCGGACTCTAGGTGACCTTGTCCCGGCCCTGACAGTCCCTGGGACATTCCAAGGATCTGAAGAATAACAAATTGTTACAGTAACAATTTTCTACAAGATCCTTTCTAGCCTATACATTATATAACAAAATCTACCACAAGCATATAAGACATTTTAATTAGTAGTAAAGCTTAAAATAATTATTTTTATCTATTAATGCAAAGAAAGATAAAATGTTATCTTATTTTTTGAAAAAAACAAACAAACAAAAAAACTTTATTGTCCAAAGTTACAGGTTTGCTTGAACATCGTAAGAGGTTCAATCAATGTAATGTAGAGACATTGGCCCAGATTAAAAAGAGCGATTACGCCAGTGTAACTGGTGTTAGACAGGAGTAATTTCAAATTTTGCGCGCCGTATCACTAGGTGAATCCTCAAACCATGATACGGCGGCTTCGGGCTTCGATCCGAGAGGCTTACGTCCTCGTAAGCCTTCGGATCTACACTGCGATATTTTTGCGGCCGCTGGGAGGAGTTCGCGTCGTTTTCATGCGACGGGATATGCAAATGAGTTTTTACGGCGATCCACGAAGGTACGAGTGTCCCTCGCAATCGCCTACGTCATTTTTTGGCTACGTAATGTTAGAGGAGCTTTTTGCTGGTCTAACAGTGCGTAACCCATGTAAAGTATGGCCGTCGTTCCCGCGTCGATTTGAAAATATATATATTTTTTTTAACGTAACTCGTTCGGGAATAGGAATGTACGTAAACGACGCTACTACGACGTGACGACGTGTTTTCGCGCAATGCACGGCGGGAAATTTGCGAACGGAGCATGCGCAGTTCGATCGACTCAGGAACGCGCCTATTTTAAATGCTTCACGCCCCCTACTCGCGCAGATGGATTGCGACGGGAGAAATACACTACGCCGCCGTCTTTACTGGACAAAATCTACCGGGATTCCACGTAGAGCCAGGTAAAAAACGGCGGCGTAGTGTATTTCTGATACGCTACGAGAATCCAATTCTCTCTGAATCTGCCCCATTGTATCGATTGAACCTCTTACGATGTTCAAGCAAACCTGTAACTTTGGACAAGAAAGTTTTTTTCTATAATAAAAAATACACACACTTACATAAAATCTTTATATATACACCCACTAAGACTACAAATATCACCCGACTACTAGAGAACTACACCACTCCACACTTTTCATACATTTCATTTTGTAAGTCATCGCCAGTAGGAGGAGCTCCTCAGAAGCCCACACCTCCCACAAAGTCAGGGGCATGCAAATTATGTCAAGGAATTGGTCCGGTCTAATGTGGGGCTTATTAAAGTTGATCATAACCCTCAACATAAAATTTCCCCATATCGGACCCACACCCGCAGAACACCTCTAGTATAACTTCTCCAAAGACAAGAGAATCTAGTATTGACCATCTGTCCGACAACTCCTCCCCCTTTCTTTCTTTCTTTCTTTCTTTCTTTTTTTCTTTCTTTTTTTTTTTCTTTCTTTCTTTCTTTCTTTCCTTCTTTCTTTCTTTTTTTTCCCTTCCCTCTTCCCTTCTTCACCGACACCTCTTCCCTCCAATTTGGAGGGACCCTCATGTGCTTAGACAGACCCAAGAACGTAGCCTCCTGAGATTTGCACATTACATATCCTAGGAGGCCTTAGTCTTTTATAGAAGGAGGAGGGAGTGGGCCAAGAGATTCATCATTATAAAGGCCTGCTGGCTGAGCCCCCGAAAAACCAGCAGGTCTACTGAGGACACCACAAGCAGCCCGAGGCCTAAGAGCCCAGTCACGCAGGGGCGGCACGACTTTGGGAGCCACTCAGCAATGCAACCTGAAGACGACCCCGAGTCGCCCCCAAAGTCTTTAAAGGGGAATACCATTGTTATGGTAGCAGCTAGCTACCATAACTCCGGTATCCTCTTCAAGAGCCGGCGGTTCAGATAAAAGTGGTCTCTGCAGCAGATTCGCCCCCAGATCACTTGTATCGGTGGCGGTAGAGTCATTGCAGGGCAAAAGCAACGTCAAAGCGTCACTTCCAACCATAGCTCTTAAAGGGCCATTCTATTTTTATTTTATTTTCGAATGATAAAATGTTTTATTTTATTTTTATGGCATTTTAGTGTAAAGGGATCATTTTTTGTATTTACATTCCTTGTAATAGGAATAAAAGTGACACTTTTTTTTTTTAAAGAACAGTGAAAAATAAATAAATAAAAGGTAAAATAAATAAGAAAAAAAATAAACGTGCCCCGCCGAGCTCGCGTCCAAAAGCAAACGAATATGTGAGTAGTGCCCGCATATTCAAACAACACAAGTGAGGTATCTCCGTAATCGTTAGAGCGAGAGCAATAATTCTAGCCCTAGACCTCCTCCGTAACCCAAAACATGCAACCTGTAGTTTTTTTTTAAACGTCGCCTATGGAGATTTTAAAGGGTAAAAGTTTGTCGCCACTACACGAGCGGGCGCAATTTTGAAGCGTGACATGTTGGGTATCAACTTACTTGGCGTAACATTATCTTTCACAATATAAAAAAAAAAATGGGCTAACTTTACTGTTGTCTTATTTTTTAATTCAAAAAAATATATTTTTTTCCAAAAAGAGATTTGGGGCTAGATTCAGGTAGAATCACCTATTTTTGTGTAGGCGTAGCGTATGCTGTTTACACTACGCCGCCGCAACTATTACAGGCAAGTGCTTTATTCACAAAGCACTTCCCTGTAAAGTTGTGGTGGCGTAGCGTAAATGACCCGTCATAATTCAAATTGGGCGGGTAGGGGGCGTTTATTATTTAAATGAAGCGCGATCCCGCGCCGAACATACTGCGCATGCGCCGGCCGTAAAAGTTTTCAAGTGGAGCATGCTCCAAATAACGTCGCAAATTGTCAATGAAAGTGACGTGAACGTAATGTACGGCCAGCCCCATTCTGAATCGACTTACGCAAACTACGTAAACGACGTCTGTCCCGACGTCCATACTGCCTGCGCCTCATATAGTGGGGATAACTTTAGGCCAGGCGTAAGCCTAACGTAAACGACGTAAACAGATACGCCGGCTGGGCGCACATTCGGGATTTGGCGTATAGGCTCATTTGCATATTTTAGACGGGAACGCCACCTAGCGTCCAGCCTAAAATATGAACATAAAATACAACGGCTAAGAGACTTACGCCAGTTGGATCTAATGGAAAGCTATGCGTAACTGATTCTATGAATCAGTCGCATAGATAGGAGGGCTCAGACGCAGAGATACGGCGGCTTATCTGGAGATAAGCCATCTTATCTCTTTCCTGAATCTGGCCCTTGGTGTTTACATGTTAAAAACATTTTTTTTTTTTGCTAGAAAATTACTTAGAACCCCTAAACTATTTATATACATGTAAACACCAAGGGCCAGATTCTCATAGAATTCCGGCGGTGTAGCGTAAGCCATTTACACCACGCCGCCGCATCGTACTAGAGCAAGTGCTTTAATCTCAAAGCACTTGCTCCGTAGTTTTCGCCGGCGTCGCGTAAATCTCCCAGCGTAAACCGGCGCAATTCAAATGGGGCGGCTTGTATTTAAATTAAGCGCGCCTCCACGTCGAACGAACTGCGCAAGCGCCGGCCGGGGGAAAAAGCCCAGTGCGCATGCTCCAGCTCACGTCGGAAAGCGTCGTTGAAACCGAAGTCAAAACGACGTGAGCGTCATTTACGCAACTCCCTATTCTCGAACGAGTTAGTAAAACGACGTAAGCGACGGAAAAAGCCGACGCTGACCCGACGCCATACTTAACATGGCGTCCGACGGCATCCGACGGTACTTCGTAAGGTTACTCCACATAGAAGCTGGGGTAACCTTACGCGGACGAAAACGACGTACGCGACGACGGGGCGGCGTAAAAGCGATCGGGAATCGGCGTACAAGCCTCATTTGCATATGCAAATGAGAAAACAACGTAAAGGCCACCTAGTGGCCAGAGTTGTCATTACACCTACGATCCGCAAGTGTAAAGGTTTTACACTTGTCGGATGTTGCAGCGTATCTATGCAAAAGTGATGCTAAGAATCACTCGCATAGATACGGGGCAAAAAAACGGCGATACGACGGGGTATCTGAGATACTCCGTCGTATCGCCGATGAGAATCTGGCCCCTTATCTCAGAAAGAGGCTCGGGACTATATTGGTTAAGGAACCAGCTGTTCAATGAAATTTTCTAAATCTATCAAATCTCTGGATTTTTTTTTTAATATATATATATACTCAAATAGTAACTGAATTAAATTCAATGATGGAAACTAACTTTTCGAAGCCCGAGCCCCCTTGCCCATACATAGAGAAGTACAGAAGCCTCTATACCGGGAGTCATTGTAGATTATAATGAGACAATGCAGAGTGGGGAAGGCAAACACAAAGACATCAGCTAAACATTCTGCTAGACGATGACCAATCATACGATGAGCCATTATAACACCCATTACAATAAAAAAGGTGATGTAAAAAATCAGGACACGTATCTCTGATTTTATAACTTTTCGGGCTTCATCAGTAGAATCGCCGGCGGGGGAGGATTTGCCTCTTCTACAGACATGGCCGGCTAGGGAGACCAAGGTTATGGTGGTGCAGAATATCACTAAGACAAGCCAATCAAAGTCAGTCAGAAATATTTGGAAGAATATCTTCAGGAAGGAGTTCCCTCCGGTCATGTTGGGTGGAGGAGAGACCAAACTGTTGGGTGGAGGAGAGACGGAGCTGTTGGGTGGAGGAGAGACGGAGCTGTTGGGTGGAGGAGAGACGGAGCTGTTGATGGAAGGTCCCAGCTGGAAGTCCCCACTGAGAATGATTTTTAAGGCACTAGCACATATAGCGGCCACCTGGATAGCCAATATCATCCACGGCATTAGGGCATCGACCTTCTTGTTGACCAAGGAGAAGAGACGGGAGCTGAACTGAATGATCTGGAAGACGTGGAGGAAGCACATACACAGAGTGAGGCTTGTGCCGGACCAGACACAGTATGAAATCAACACATCGATACACAACCTCATGTAGACACTCAAGCGGAAGTGGAAGAATTGGTGATAAACATTGACAAAAAACAAAACGGTGAAAAGCAGATGGGAAAAGCCGAGTGGGCACAGGATTTTGTCTTTGGTCCTCAGAGTTTCACCGATTAAAAGATTCTTCAAAACTGCCAACATGATGAGAAGACTGGTGAGAATTCCACTGACTGTTTCCGGTATTAGAAGATAAAAGCAAGCCCTTGAGATGCCTTCAGCAGCCATAGCTTGTGCTCTGAGTACACAAAGGAGCCTCTAATGGTTTCTTCTTCTCGTGGAAAGATCTGCACCTGGTTTCCAGAAGAAGCAGAACTGCAAAGCCCGATGGATTTCCCTTGTGATTTATTATCACACATCTGAGTGATCAGAGATGAGAACACTGTAATCCCGGCACGGCGTGTTTCCATAGAGAGGTTTGCATATGTTCAGCCCGACAGGTATTGATTTACTGAGATACGAGGCAAAGTAGAGACGTGTCTTTAAATAAATGTTCCCTTTTTTTTCCTTCCACACACGGCGTGTTCTTCATGCAAATGTATCTTCAGCCCAACTTCTGTTTATCATTTTAATTTTTTATTTTTGGTCAAGTAAAATCTCATTGCAACTCATACTTTTTTCTAACTTTTTTTTTAGTTTTAGTTTGGAAAGGTTCAGTTTAGTTAAGTTTAGTTTTGAAAAGAACTACCAAAACCTTGGTTTGAGAGTAACTAGGTATGAGAGACAAGTAAATACATTTTGACCTGATATACAAGTGATGCCTTTATATAAGAGTATTTTGTTTGTAAGACTGTGGGTGCCCAAGCAGTAATAAAGCACAAAAATTCTGGGGTTGGTTAAAAAATAGGGAGATAGATGGGATTTTTTAGGGTGCAAAACAGATATCGATAAATCAAGTAATTTGTATAAAAATAGTTTTATTTTGTAGAACAAAATAAAAAAATATATAACATAAAACAAAAAAGGAGAGCACAAATATTAGAACGATACAGTATTACAGGACAGTAGTATCAGCTGTCATTCCCGACATGTTTCGCCCATAGATCGGGCTTCTTTAAAGGGAAAAGTACTGTCTTGTTTTTAACCACTTGCCGACCTCCTCACGCAGATATACGTCAGCAAAATGGTATGGCTGGGCAGAACAACGTATATATATATACACGTTGCCTTTTAAGATGCGGCATTGTGGGCGCGCATGCCCGCCACAAGCTCCGTGAGTGTGACCGCGGGTCCCACGGACTCAATGTCCACAGGGATACTCTTCCTCCTGATGTAAACAAGCATTTCCCCTGTCTTCCTCGTGACAGGACACTGATCACCGCTCCCTGTAACCGGGATCGGTGATCAGTGTCGTGTCAAATGTAGCCCACCCCCCTACAGTTATGCCCTGTACACACGATCAGTTCGTCTGATGAAAACAGACTGATGGATTTTTTCATCCGATAAAGCTGACTTTCATCAGTCTTGCCTACACACCATTGGTTAAATCCGATCGTGTCAGAACGCGGTGACGTAAAACACTACAACGTGCTGAGAAAAATTAAGTTCAATGCTTCCGAGCATGCGCCGACTTGATTCTGAGCATGCATGGATTTTTGACCGATGGATTTCTCCACAGATGATCGTTATTTTCTATCGTTTTTTTAACCATCAGAAAATTTTCTATTTTTTTTTCACTGATGGGGCCCACACACAATAGGTTTGTCCAATGAAAACGGTCCATCGGTCCGTTTTCATCAGACAAACCGACCGTGTGTACAGGGCATAAGAAGCACTCCCTAAGCCCTTCAGCGCCCCCCTAGTAGTTAACCCCTTCACTGCCAGTCACGTTTACACAGTAATAAGTGCATTTTTATAGCACTGATCGCTGTATAAATGTAAAATGGTCCCAAAATAGCGCCAAAAGTTTCCGATGTGTCCGCCATAATGTCGCAGTCACGATACAAATCGCTGACCGCCGCCATTGCTAGTAAAAAAAAATATATAATAATAAATATTGCATAATTCTATCCCCTATTTTGTATACGCTATAACTTTTAAGCAAACCAATTAATAAACGCTTATTGCGTTTGTTTGTTTTTACCAAAAATAGGTAGAAGAATACGTATCGGCCTAAACTGAGGAAAAAAAAGTTTGTTTATAGATTTTTTGGGGATATTTATTATAGCAAAAAGTAAAAAATATCTAGTAGTAAAAATCTCTGGGCCAGATTCAGATACAATTACATTGGCGCAGAGTATCAGAGATACGCTACGCAGCCGCATTTTACCTGGCTCTACGACGAATCCAAGTAGATTTTGGCCCGTAAGGTACGGCGGCGTAGAGTATTTCTCGCGGCGGAATCGAAATACGCGATTAGGGGGCGTGAAGCATTTAAATTAGGCGCGTCCCCGCGGCGATCGAACGGCGCATGCTCCGTTCAGAAATTCTCCGCAGTGCATTGCGCGAAATAACGTCGATACGTCATTTGTTGTTTGAGTAGCGTCGTTTACGTACATTCCTATTCCCGGACGACTTACGTGAAAAATAAAAAAAGACGTTGACATTCGACGCGGGAACGACGGCCATACTTAACATGGGCTGTCTAATACTAGACCAGATAAAAGCTGGAATAACTTTACGCGGCAAAAAGATGACTACAGATGCCGTAAGAGATTGCGAACGACGCTCGTAACTTCGTGGATCGTCGGAAAATGCTCATTTGCATACCCCGACGCGGAAAACGACGGGAACTCCACCCAGCGGCCGCAAAATTATTGCAGCGTAGACCCGAAGGCGTACGAACACGTAAGCCAGTCGGATTGAAGCGCAAAGCCGTCGTATTATGGTTTGAGGATTCAGAGTGCATTCCGTACTCTACAATCAGTAGTCAGTAGTCAGTGAGGCAGCGAGGCAGGTGGACTAGCTACAGGAGCTCCCAGCGGCGCACGTCTCCTAGGAGTAGGAGCGTGTGTGCCATAGCTCCAGGCAGGCGTAGGAGGCAGTTAGGTAGTGTCTCTCCCAGCCTGCTAGCCAGCCCCAGCTCCTGCTCTTGGACCTCACCTGTACCCCAATCTGACCTCCCTTTCATGCAGTTCAGCCTCCGGGCTCCCTGGCTCTCCTGCAGGTAAGCTGCTGACGGCCGTCCTTTTCAGGATAAGCCTCAGCAACTCGGATCTCTCCTGCTCCTTCTCCGGCGTTATTCCACGGTCCCCGGCTTTTTCATACCCCCATCATCATTAGGGCCCCTCTCTGTCACCCCCCCAAGTGATTTCCGTCATTTCAGGACTTTACTGGAGACCCGCGCCAGACGGCATCGAATCGCGGGGCCGCGATCTAGGAAAGACCGCGGCTTCACTTGCGGCCTAACAGGCGCGCCGCTCCTCTCGCCCTACAATCCTCACCCAGCCTCTAGGAAACCCCCCCCTCACCACATGACAGCCTGTACCTTGCCTTATTACCCTCTCAGCCCCCCAGCATTACAGAAGTACCCCACCTGTCAGCCCTGGTCTGCATCCCACTGCCTGTTCAGGCAACCATCCTTCTGTACCAGCAACACTCTCACCTCTCATGCCAAGCCCCCCCTAGTCTCTCCAACGAACATAAGCTTGATCCAGGGGTTACCCGATCGCCTCTTGCAGGGGTCAGGAAGGAATTTTTTTCCCTATCGGAGCGCATTGGCCTAGCACCGCCAGGGTTTTTTTGCCTTCCTCTGGACCAAGCTAGGGAGAGGAATTAGCCAATTCCTCTCCCCATTTGGCCCCTGAACCCCCCCACCCCCCCGGTGCATTGGCTATCATGGCAGGTCGGCAATATTCTGCCGACACCATTTGGAGTTTGAGGCAATGCGCCGCAATACTGCCAGCCATCACCAAAAAGGCCCTAAGAACTGAGCGACTATTGAGAATCGACCTCAGATCAACGGTCAGACATTTCAGTCATTTACCCCAGCGCAGGCACATATTATGTGCTCTGATCAACACAAGATCGGCAGTAAAACACCGACTAGAAATTCGCGACTTCATTCAACAAAAGGATCTAGACTGTCTCTTTATTACAGAGAGCTGGCTCACAGCCGACTGTAACACCATTCTTGGAGAATTGGTGCCAGAAAATTACCGTATCATAACGGAAAACAGAATAGGGCAAAGAGGAGGCGGCCTGGCGGTGATCCTCAAGACTCATCTTACGATCACCAAACCAGTCCGCCAAAACCCTCTTCCATTCATGGAAACCCTTACTCTGCAACTGCAATCAAGTTCTAAGGAGACCGTCCACATTCTGCTCTGCTATAGGCCACCCGGCCCAAAATCGCAGCTGCTACCATCATGGACGGATTTCTTCTCCACTTATACCCTCAACAGCAAACATCTTTTGCTGCTCGGAGATTTCAATCTCTGGGCCAACTCCTCACAGGACCCCATTGCCGACGCCTGCATTAACCACCTGGAAGGATTAGGATTACAGCAACTAGTATGTGGGCCCACACATGCTTCAGGTCACACACTTGATCTTATTTTCAGACAAGCGCTGGAAATAAAAATTTGGGAAAATGAAAAATTGCCATGGACAGACCACCATGCAATTATTTTCAGTATTTCCACCATCCCCCCTGCAACAAAAACATCAAATCCAGTGACAACACACTGGACTAGATGTCAGAAGAAGCTCCATTCGGAACTCTTCAAAACGACTTTAAGAAAAAAAATAGAAACAACTCAGCCGCATCAAACGGCCGTTGAAACATTGGAAGCCATAAACTCGGCTATGCTACAGTCAGCCGACTTGGTAGCGCCGAAACGAAGAACCCGCATTCGGAAAAACAACCGCAGCTGGTTCAACAACCAGCTGTCGTTACTGAAGCAAGAACGCAGAAGGGCAGAATCTGCCTGGAAAAGATGTTCTTCAGAGCTAAACCTATCCATCTACAAGGCGACCACAAGAAAATACCACAAAGGAATTTTCCAAGCCAAGAAAAAGTATTTTTCGGAGGCTATCAACGGTGCCCTAAACCGCCCCCGCGAACTCTTCAAGATGGTCACCCAGACCATGAAACCAAGTTGCATTGAAGCCCCCAGTTCGGACACACAAGAATTTTGCAATGAACTATCGGATTATTTCGTTAATAAAATCGAGGCAATCCGTGAAAGCATTCAGCAAAACAACTCCCCCCTCGGCCCCCCCTGCAGCCTCCCTCACAGCACCAATAGTAATTCTCCTATATCAGGTAAGTTTACCCTTGAACCCATCTCCATCCAGACCACTAATAATGTCATTTGTACTCTGCGTAATGGCACAGCGCCTAATGACATTATCCCCACAAAACTGCTGAAGGAATGCGCCTACATCCTGGCTCCTCCCATCACGCAGTTTATCAACCAGTCTTTCTTGGAGGGCATAGTGCCCTCACAGTTGAAAGAGGGTATAATCCTACCCATCATGAAGAACCCCTCCCTGGACCCCAAGGACCCACTCCATCGCCGTCCCATAACAAGCCTCAACGTACTCTCTAAAATAATGGAAAAAGTAGTGGTACAACAGTTGCAACAGCATCTGGATACCTACAAGCTACTTGATCCATTGCAATCAGGCTTCCGTCCCGGACACGGGACAGAAACAGCATTGCTGAAAGTATGGGACGATGTTCTCAAGGCCGCGGACGAAGGAGAATCTTGTCTTCTAGTTCTGTTGGACCTAAGTGCCGCTTTCGACACTGTCGACCACAAACTGTTACTGACTCGGCTCACTGAAGTAGCCAGAATCGCAGAAGGCGATTTATCTTGGTTCTCCTCTTTTCTGGAAAACCGATCGCAAACAGTGAAGTTAGGACCTTTTACGTCTGAAAAACGCACAGTAACATGCGGAGTCCCTCAAGGATCGCCTCTGTCACCAGTGCTGTTTAACATATATCTTCGTCCTCTTTTTGAGATTATCAGCAGCCAAAAACTGCTCTACCACTCATATGCAGATGACACGCAACTGTATTTCCGCATCTGCAACAGTCAGGATCACCACCTCAATCTAGAGACATGCCTCTCTTTGATAGAGGACTGGATGACAAAGAGTTATCTTAAACTCAATGGAGCGAAAACAGAACTTCTTCTGTTTCACGCCAAGCGCAGGAATCAACTTTCAACAGAGTGGACCCCCCCGCCTATTCTGGGCAAGCTCATCACCCCTAGCGCCAAAGTCAAAAGCCTAGGGGTCATTTTTGACTCCTTTATGACAATGGACGCACAAATAGGGTCAGTAGTCAGTGGATCTCACCATCTACTGCGCCTACTACGCAGACTCACTCCGTTCATCCCTAAAGAAGATTTAGCGGTCGTGGTGGGAGCAATTGTAAACTCCAGGCTGGATTACGCAAATGCCCTTTACCTCGGCCTTCCCAAGTACCAAATCGCTCGTCTGCAAGTCGTTCAGAATATGGCCGCCAGACTTGTGACTGGGAAAAAACCCTGGGAATCCATCTCACCTTCACTGAGAGCCCTTCATTGGCTGCCAGTCAAAGACAGAATTGCCTTTAAAGCTCTCTGTCTTACGCATAGATGTGTCCATGGGAATGCCCCCCTTTATTTATGCGAAATAATAAAAGCGCATAATCCCAATCGTGTTTTGCGATCCACGAATCAGAACCTACTCCAGGTTCCAAAAGCCAACTTCCAGTCCAAAGGAGAAAGAAGATTCGCGATCCAAGGTCCAAGACTATGGAATGCTTTACCAACCAGCATTCGGTTGGAGGAGAACCACCTAGCATTTAGGAAAAAGGTCAAGACTTTTCTCTTTTGATATCAAAGGAGACAGGAACAACAAGCGCCCAGAGGCGATTCAGTTCGCATGTGCCGCGCTATACAAGTTTTCATTCATTCATTCATTCATTCAGACTAATGAAACGACGCGCGTAATTTGAAAGTACTCCGGTCTAACGCGAGATGCACCTGAGTAAGGGCTCTGTGAATCTGGCCCTCTATTTGTTGGGAACGTCAATTTTGTTTGGGAGCCACGTCGCACGACCGCGCAATTGCCAGTTAAAGCGACGCAGTGCCGAATCGCAAAAAGTGTCCCGGTCACTGTGTGTCCTCTGTGACCTTCGTTTGTCCTGATTTTTTGTTATTGGTCAACCTATGGGACTAATGGGCGTGGTAAGCTTACCTTGGGACACGCATGTGAACATCATCACATACTTCTCTTTATATATTATATATTTATATATGGTTGATAGGTTGTTATTTTGTTATTTACTTCTCTTTTTTGTTTCTTTATAGTTTCATGAATTACTGTATTTATCGGCGTATAACACTCGCATTTTCACCCTGCAAATAGTGTGTGTGCGTGTTATACGCCGATACAGGCTTGGACTGGCCATAGGGACTACAGGGAGTTTCCCGGTGGGCCGATGGCTCAGTGGGCCGGTTTCAGTGACAGCCTGTCAAAGTAATGGCTGCGCAGCTCGTTCTCCACTTCATGCAGTGATGTGAGAAGAATGAGAAAAATACAGAGGAGAATAAGTTAAATAATAAAAGAGGTGAGTGAGGACTCCTTAATGTTATGCTACTTTTTTTGCACAATTCCGTATAGTTTGTATACTGTTTTTGTTCTTGTTTGCAAACATAAAGTGGGCCGGTCTGGATAAAGTCCAGGGCCAAATTTTGGTCTCAGTCCATCCCTGCGCCGATACTGCAATTTGGGCCGCCTCAGAGAGAACTGGGAGGGGGGCGGGACGAGCGCCATCAGATTACATACAGAGAGAATCTCCTGTTTACTCAGCGGTCTCTGTAATAGGAAGTCCCGCCTTCTGGGCCGGCATTGGACCAGTGTTCTGTCTATCATAGGAGCCGGTCCAGGAGGCGGGACTTTTGTATTAAAGAGGCTGCCGAGTAATCTGATGATTCTCACCCCCCCCCCTCCCTGAGATGGGCATTGACCAGGCTGCATTCATGGCAATGGGGAGGCTGCAGATGGGCATTGATTAAGCTGCATTGATGGGCAATTGTGAGGCTAAAGATTGGCATTGATCAGGCTGCATTGATAGGCAATGGTGAGGCTACAGATTGGCATTGATTAAGCTGCATTGATGGGCATTGGTGAGGCTGCAGATGGGCATTAATAAAGCTGCATTGATGGGCAATTGTGAGGCTGCAGATGGGCATTGATCAAGCTGCATTGATGGGCAATGGTGAGGCTGCAGATGGCCATTGATGGGAAATTGTGAGGTTGCAGATGGACATTGATCAAGCTGCATTGATGGGCAATTTGGAGGTTGCAAATAGGCATTGATGGGCAATTGTAAGGCTACATATTGACATTGATTAAGCTGCATTGATGGGCAATTTTGAGGCTGAAAATGATCATTGATCAGGCTGCATTGATGGGCAATGGGGAGGCTGCATATGGGCATTGATTAAGCTGCATTGATGGGCAATTGTGAGGCTGCAGATTGGCATTGATTAAGCTGCATTGGTAGGCAATGGTGAGGCTAAAGATTGGCATTGATCAGGCTGCATTAATAGGCAATGGTGAGGTTGCAGATGGTCATTGATTAAGCTGCATTGATGAGCAATTTTGAGGCTGAAAATGATCATTGATCAGGCTGCATTGATGGGCAATGGGGAGGCTGCATATGGGCATTGATTAAGCTGCATTGATGGGCAATGGGGAGGCTGCAGATGGGCATTGATCAGGCTGCACTGATGGGCAATTTTGAGGCTGAAAATAGTCATTGATCAGGCTGCATTGATGGGCAATTTTGAGGCTGTAGATGGACATTGATGGGGCTGCATTGATGGGCACTGACCCTTATTTTTTAAAGTTCTTTATTTAAAGTTTAAGTTTTCTTTCCTGAAACGTCCCTCTTTAAATGAAGGTGCCTGTTATACGCCTGTGTGTGTTATATGCCGATAAATACGGTATTTGATTAATCTGTATATCCCCCGATGAAGCTACCAGGCGAAACATGTCGGGATACAAATCTAAAACTTGCGCCAACTGTACACCTGTTTGTATGATCACTTAACCCATGAACTGCTGTCTATGAACAAATCGTCTCTGTATATATTTTTGACTTTTATCTCATTAAACCTATTTATGATTCTCATTATCATTTGTAAGCACAGGTAAAACCCCTCACCCCTCCCCATGTGATCTATTGAGGTGCCAATCTTTTTTGGGTGTTCAACCACTAATTGGACATTACCACTATGCATGGGTAAAGATTTCCATTACCACAATTCATCTTAGGACTAGGCATGTGCATTTCGTTTCGTTCCGAATCGAAATTCGGACAAATTTTCCATTATTCGGACATTCGGATGCATACGAATTTCCGAATTGCTACCGTGTTTCCCCGAAAATAAGACACCGTCTTATATTTTTTTTTCCTCAAGAAATCACACTATGGCTTATTTTCGGGGGGTGTCTTATTTTTATTACAGAAAATAAAGGTTGCCTACCTGAACCACACTTGCGCTTCTTAGCATTTCCTCTGTCCACCTGTAGACTGAGATTATCGTATTCTGCACGCCATTTTTGGACCATTCGGATATCCAACTTCTTCTCTTTGCAAAAAGCCGTAAGATTCTTGCCTCGGGAGTCCTCCACAATTCCTTTCTTGTACTCAACAGAATAACTCTTTCTTTTTGCACTCATCTTGTCTGGTTGTACCACTACAAGATATCACTACAAGATTCGACACTACATCTTATTTTCAGAGATTCGACACTACATCTTATTTTCGGAGATTCGACACTACATCTTATTTTCGGAGATTCGACACTACATCTTAGTTTCGGAGATTCGACACTACATCTTATTTTCGAAGATTCGACACTACGTCGCTACGTCTTATTTTCGGAGGGGTGTCTTATATTTCTATCTTGCGTCGAAATCCCGCTACGGCTTATTTTCGGAGTACGTCTTATTTTCGGGGAAACACGGTATAATAGCGAAAATTTTCGACCGTTTTCGGAATTCGTTCATTTTCGACCGAATTTCGAAAAAAAGGTCGAAATCGAATTTTTTTTCGAATTCCGAATCGAATACCCGCGGACTAAATTCGATCGGAATTCGAAAAAAAAAAAAAAAAAAAAAAAAAAAAAAAAAAAAAAATATTTTCGAATTTAATTCGAAAAAAATTCTATTCGAAAAGAGACTAATTTGAAATATTTTTTTCGACCTAATCTGGTTGAAATATTTTCGATTTCGACCGTATTTTTCGAAATTCGGTCGAAAACGAACGAATTCCGAAAACGAATTCAACACATGTAACGAACCTAACTTAACGAAATTTATTAAATGACGAATTGAAACGAAACGAAACGAATTTTTCACTTTTGCACATGCCTACTTAGGACAACATTAACCACTTAATGACCTTGGCTGTTTTTCAGATTTGGCGTTTACAAGATTAAAACAATTTTGTTTTTGCTAGAAAATTACTTAAAACCCCCAAACATTATATATATATATATATATGTTTTTTTCTAACACCCTAGAGAATAAAATGGCGGTCATTGCAATACTTTTTGTCACATCGTATTTGCGCAGCGGTCTTACAAGCGCTCTTTTTTTTGGAAAAAAAAAACACTTTTTTTAATTAAAAATATGACAACAGTAAAGTTATCCCAATTATTTTTTTTATTGTGAAAGATAATGTTACGCACAGTAAATTGATACCCAACATGTCACGCTTAAAAATTGCGCCCGCTCGTGGCATGGCGTCAAACTTTTACCCCTAAAAATCTCGATTGGCGAAGTTTAAAAAGTTCTATAGGTTGCATCTTTTGAATTACAGAGGAGGTCTAGAGCTAGAATTATTGCTCTCGCTCTAACGATCGTGGTGATACATCACTTGTGTGGTTTAAACACCGTTTTTAATATGCAGGCGCTACTCACGTATGCGTTCGCTTCTGTGCGCGAGCTCGTCCGGATGGGGCGCTTTAAAAAAAAAATATATATTTTATTTATTTTTATTTATTTTTACACAAAAAATAAAAAAATAAACATCCCTTGTAATAGAAAAAAGCATGACAGGTCCTCTTATATATGAGATCCGGGGGTCAAAAAGACAAAAAGACGTCACATCTCATATTTACACTAAAGTGAAAAAAAAAAAAATGTCACAAAATATTGCTTTAAGAAGCATGGGCGGAAGTGAGGTTTTTACGTCACTTCCGCCCTGCTATGCTATGGAGAAGGGTGGGGGGCCATCTTGCCCTCACTCATATCCCAGCCGATATCTCAGAAGACAGGACCCGATCGCCTCCGCCGCTGCTGACGGCTCCGGTAAGCAACGGAGGGCGCGGGAGAGTGGCGGGAGGGGGGACCCCTCTCCTGCCACCGATAATGATGATCTCGTGGCGAATCCGCCACTGAGACCACCGTTATCATTTAGAGGACTGCTCACAGGAAAGATGGATATCTCCGGAGATGGACTGGCCATTGGGACTACAGGGAGTTTCCCGATGGGCCGATGGCTCAGTGGGCCGGCTTCAGTGATAGTGGACCGCCGCCCCCTTCCGATCCTTTGTCTCTTCCTTCCCGCATTGCTCACCTCCTCTCCCTCCTCACATCGCTCACCTGGGGGAAACAAAGAAGCAGGGGGAGGACCAGAGGAGCAGGGGGGTGACAGAAGAGTATGGGGGAGGGGACAGACAGCTGACTCAACAGCTATGGCCTGGAAGTTTCTCCCTTCTGCCTAATCCTGTCCCATAAGGGGGGGGGGGGCACCAAACTGATTCTTTGCCCCGGGTGAAATAATGTCGAGATTCCCTACTGGTACTGCCTAAAAGAGTACCAGTACCAGCCGTTCTACTCTAATAGTAGATGGGCTAGTGGCTAGTGAAGGGGGAGAGGGGGCTTGGGTGGCCGTGAGGGTGCAGGAGTTGTCCGCCCGCCATGAGAGAGACCTGTCAAAGTGGGTCAGTCTGGACGAAGTCCAGGGCCAAATTTTTGTCCCAGTCCAGCCCTGGACATCTTGGCAGCGGCTGACCTATACTGTATATACAGTGAGGTGTCCTTAAGTAGTTAATGACCATAACTTTTGAAGTGCTAGCCAGAGTTTGGAATTTCCAAAGATAAGAGCTACAGAAACCGCGGAGGGCAGAGACATCACCATCCATGTATCAAGCCAATATAATATTAAAAGATGATTAGACGGGAAGACAAAGGAGATTAGAACCCTAAATGTGTAAAACAGAACATAGATCAGGAGTAGGGTCAGGATTGTCTTGGCAGCGCTGCGATGCGCCTTCAGCAGGGAGTCGTCTTCTGGAGAAATCCTTTTTTTCATGCGATGCGTGTGTCTACACAGAGACCAGATTATACAGACCAAGGCGACGAGGACAATGACTGCCGAGGAGCAGCTGCTGGTGCCGAGGACAAAAACAAAATATGCATTGTCCATCTCTAAAGGAACAATCTGACCGGCATTGTGGGCCGATGTGACATTCTGTGGCATAGGTCTATTGAAGGACCATATTACCGGGATACTGCAGGAGACGGCGATCACCTCCGAGATCAGAATGAGCCAGACCGCTGAAGAATCCATCGACATCTTCAACTTGGCAAGGTAGGAGGATTTGAAAGGCACAATCTTCAAACAGAAGAACAGACAGAGGCACGCCGCGAGCCACAAATTGGAAAGAGCCGCCAGGGCCACACAAGCAAAAGTCACCGGGTACGCAAAGTCCTTCAGAAAAAACAGGGGCCACGTGTAGGTCAAGAAGATGCAGATTCCATCAAGGCATGAAAAGGCAGAATTGGAAAGGGCGAGGGCGACCAGGATCTGGTCTACAGATTTCAGGGGCCGGTTTTTTATCCAGTCAAGAACATTCACCACCACTATGAAGCCGTTCCCGAGCCATGAAGCCAAGACCTCTACAGCTACTATTGTTAGACTGGCCACCAAGTATGGATCACGTGGGACGGAATTTCCATTATCCATGGCGATGATAGGTGAGGATCTTCGGAAAAGTTAGAACTGTTTGTGGCAGTTTTCCTGTTTTGTAATGAGGAATGAACTCACATGCAGAAGCCCGATGTCCTCTCTGCGCTGACAACAGAAACTCTATGAGATGGAAACCTGCCCGCTGAGCACAATGGCCTTTGTTATACTTTGAATAGATGCAAAGTCACATTCGGTGAGGTCTAGGTGACTAAAACAATGAAACCAAAACAGGTAATCGATATTACACGGCCAGAGCCGGATTTGCTCTCCTTGCCGCCCCAAGGCCAGGTTCCACAATGCACCCCCTCCCCACCAACCGACCCCCCCCCCCCCACAAATTAATGGAGAATGGCAACCGGAGGGGACACGGTTAGTTCAAATATTTTTTGTATCTTTTATTTGCACTTTTTTTCTTTTTATTTATTTATAGCGTGACGTTTACTTGTTTTTATTTTTGTGTAATTTTCTTATTATTTTGAATGGTATTTGTCTTATTCTTTACTTTTTAATTACTTTTTAAATTAATTATTATTATTTTTTATCAATTTTTTTTTCACTTAACTTAATTTTTATCACACAGGAGAAAACAATTCCCTGTGCGATAGCAATTGGAGGTGACAGGTTCTCTTTATTGACCCTGTCACCTCCAAAACAGGAGTCCTAGCACTGTGCTAGAACTTCTGTCGCAGCTAGGATGGGAAGAGCACAGCTCACCCCTCTCACTGTGCACATCGGTGACAGGGACAGGAGACAGACTTGGCGGCTGGGGGGAGGACGGAGGAGTCCCGAGGGCAGAGCAAGCAGAGAGAGGTATGTGGGGGTAGGGGAGGACGGACAGCAGCACACATTTGGCAAGTGATTTTGGCGACATCGACAACGAGCGAGCGGCTTCCCCCACTCAGCAACTTACCGCCCTTACCTGTATGTTACGGCAGTCGGGGGACTCCATGCCACTGCCGCTCCTTGGCACCCTGCCGCCCCGAGGCCTGGCCTTGGTGGCCTTGTGGGAAATCCGGGCCTGTACACGGCCAAACATGAGGAGACCCCACAGGTGACAGTGACTGAAGATCCCGACATCACAATTCACGGTATCCGACCTCAGTGCAGGGGGGCATTTTTTTTTTAGAAATAGAATGTGAAAGAATTTTATACTGCATTTCATGTCAGTCGATGACATCAGTTAAGGGGCAAATTAGGTTACAACCAGTGGTGGCTGGTTGCCACCCCCCTGTTAGGTCGGCACCCCCCAATCCCCCTCCCATCACCTGGCTGGGTCACCCCCGATCGGTGAGTCAGTCCGGGCCCTATCCTCCCCCGCTGCCACCCCCTGGTCGGTCAGGTAACAGGTCACAGGTCACCTATCAGTGACACCTATCAGTACCCATCAGTACCTTCTTACAGTGCAGCCTCATCAGTGCCCATTAGTGCAGCCTCATCCGTGCCCACCAGTGCCACTTTATCAGTGCCCAACAGTGCCACTTTATCAGTGCCCACCAGTGCAACTTAAAAAAAAAAAATAGATAACCTAGCGAAAAATGTACTTGTATACACCAAATCTCGGAAAGAGGCTCAGTCCTTAAGTGGTTAAAAGAGAACAGTCTGGTACACTATGTATGAGACGCTCCTATCCTCACCACACATAATAGAAGAAGTAGGGGGATGGGGGGGTTCTTTATTTCTCACTTCTTCTCCCCCGACACCCATAATATCAGGATTTAAACCAATCCCTATATATTATATTATACCAGGAGCCAGCGAGGAGATTCACAAATCCATCCCGAGAGTTCCGTGACTCGGAGGAACGTCTCCTGCAGCCCGGGTGAAAGCCGAGCCCGAGGAAGATTTGCCTGCAGCTGGAGCCTCGCTCCTCATCGGAATCATGCAAATCCTTCCATCCAATGTTCTCCGATCAGTGATCGACATGAAGAAGGTGAACAGAAAAATAATGATGGGTGAAGTAATATTGCAGAAAAAAAAATTGTTGAGGGAACGTGTTTACAAATTATAAAAAAGTTTTATTTTTAGTAAATAAAATTTCAGCTATTCAATTAATTACAATAATAATAATAATAATAATAATAATAATAATAATATAATAATAATAAATAATAATATTAATAATAATAAAAAATACTACTACTACTACTACATAATAATAATAATAATAATAATAATAATAATAATAATAATATAATAATAATAAATAATAATATTAATAATAATAAAAAATACTACTACTACTACTACATAATAATAATAATAATAATAATAATAATAATAATAATAATAATAATAATAATAATAATAATAATAATATAATAATAATAAATAATAATATTAATAATAATAAAAAATACTACTACTACTACTACTACATAATAATAATAATAATAATAATAATAATAATAATAATAATAATAATAATAAATAATAATATTAATAATAATAAAAAAAATACTACTACTACTAGTAGTACTACTACTACTACTACTACTACTACTAATTAATAATATTAATAATAATAATAATAATAATAATATTATTATTATTATTATTATTATTATTATTATTATTATTATTAATATTAATATAATAATTATTATTATTATTATTATTATTATTAATAATAAATATTAATATTAATATTATTAATAATAATATTATTAATAATAATATTAATAATAATAATAATAATAATAATAACAATAACAATAAAATAATAATATATAAAATATTAATAATAAAAAACACATAATAATAAAAATAATAATAATAATAATAATAATAATAATAATAATAATAATTTTAGGTTAAATAGGAAAAAGTGCTATTTATTTCTTTTGTCGGGTTGTTTTAAATGGCATCTTATGTAAATCAAAGCTCAACCACAAGATATGCAGAATAAATATAAAAGTAAAAATGTTACTTTAGGGTTGATTTACTAAAGATAAACAGTCACTGAAAGTGAGGAACATGCAAGGAGAATAAAAACAAAAAAGGGTTTTTGCTTGCACATAATTGGAGGATAGAAATCAGCAGAGCTTCCCCTCAGATATTGAGCAACTGCACTTGCAATTCACAGCATATTTGCCTTTAGTAAATCAACCTCCCTCTATCTCTTATCTGATCAATGTTTATAAACAATGTTACTTTGTATCTCTGTATCTCCTGTCTGATCAATGTTTATAAACATATATGTATATATGTCAGCCCCACCCCCTACCTGTATATATCACCCCCTCACACCTGTATATATGTCAGCCCCACCCCCACACACCTGTATATATGCCAGCCCCCTCCCACACACACACACCTGTATATATCAACCCACTTGTATATATTAGCCCCCCACACACCTGTATATATCAACCCACTCGTATATATTAGCCCCACCCCCACCTGTATATATGCCAGCCCCCCTCCCACACACACACACACACCTGTATATATGGCAGCCCCTCACATACACAAATCTGTAAACACACATGGCTCTGGCCCCTCCCTGTAAACAAACAGCCCCCTCCCTTTCCCTCACAGCCCCTACTTGTAGAGAAGGTCTTCTTAACTTGTCCCAGAGCTGACATGTTGCACAGACAGATTACACGAGGGGTGCACATGCACATAGTAGCCAGAGGTGGCAGTAAAGAGCTGTGAGCTCAATGACACAGAGAGCAGCAGAAGCTGTGAAATTCGTTTCTGTAATGCACGGCTCCCCTCCACCCGCCCTGCCTTCTTCTGGCCCGGGCGGGCCCCTCGGGCCTCTTACAGTTGTGACAGCTGTACCCTCCTGATGGCGGCACTTGCATATTTACATGATCTCTTGGCACATCGTGGTGGAGCTACACGTTCGGATGTTTGGAATATTCTTTTGATGTGTGGGACTATTTTTTTTCTTTTTTATGGACTATTGTAAGATCACATTATTAGTGCTTATGATATTAATGTTTACATTAGTTTGGTTCAATATTTTTGGCATATATATCATTAGGATGATTTAGATATTACAGTTTTTTTATTTAAATTAAAGAAATATCAATGCATCTTACCATCAGCATTGCTTGAGGTCCTTCTGATAAGGAACAACAACAACTCATGGATAGGGATACCACCTGTTTGGGATTCACCTGGACAGTCCAGTTTTCAGGTGGACCGAAACACGCACACATTATTCAGACCGGACTGTGGCTCCCTAAGTAAGCAAGACAAATCCGTTGCTGTCCAGGAGCCTTAGGCAGCAGTCTGGGATCAGGTTCAGCATCACTGGGGGGGGGGGGCAGGGTGAAGATGTCAGCAAGAGCAATTTGGCCACACCCACTGTTCGCTGTGGCACACTATGCCGACCACCGCATTACTAATCTCCTTGGGGCTCTCAAAGGTGTCCCAGGCCGCTAAAATGTTCGTGTTTGGCTTGTAGAGAAGATGAAAGAGAGAACCCCCACCAATTGGGACTTTAAAGCTTTTTGGATCCCTCCCGCCCCACCAGTGACACATTTGGCACCTTTCAGTGGGGAGGGGGGTGCAAATACCTGTCTGAGACAGGTATCGGACACTTCTGACACATTTTTGGGACCGTTGTCATTTATACAGCCATCAGTGCTATAAAAATGCACTGATTACTGTGTAAAGGACACTGGCAGTAAATGGGGTTAACCACTAGGGAGGGCAAGGAAAGGGTTAAGTGTGTCCTGGGGAGTGTTTCTAACTGTGTGGGGACGGGGCTTACTGTGACATGACATTGATCACTGCTCCCGATGACAGGGAGCAGACCATCAGTGTCCTGTCAGTTGGCAGAACAAGGAGATGCTTTGTTTACAAAGGCATCTCTCCGTTTCGTCATTTTCACAGCGAAAAGTGCTATAAAAATACACTGATTACTGTGAAAATGACAACGGCAGTGAAGGGGTTACCCACTAGGGGGTGCTAAGGGGTTAAGTGTGCCCTAAGGGAGTGATTCTTACTGTAGGGGGGCGTGGCTGGACGTGTGACGTCACTGATCGTCGTTCCCTATGACAGGGAACAGACGATCAGGGACAAGCCACAGAGAAGAATGGGGAAGGTTTGTTTACACTCACCTCTCTCTGTTCTTCAGCTCCTGTGACCCAATCGCGGCACACCGGCGGTGATCGGGTCCGCGGGTCCCACAGGCGCAGGCACGGAGCTTTGGACCGGGTATTGAGCGCGCCGCCGGCCGCGTGTGCACGACCCACGGCTGGGTACTTAAAGAGAAACGTACCTGTACCCAGCTGTGCCATTCTGCCAACGTATATCGGCGTTAGGCAGTCCTTATGTGGTTAAGCTCCTTCTGTGCTTTTGAGAATATATGGGGACCATGGGCTTTCTGGTATCCAAATAAAGACCCAGGACCCCTCATGCCCCAGACCTGTGTCCCTCTGTGTTTTATACCGTGTTTCCCCCGAAAATAAGCCCGGGTCTTATATTAATTATGCCAACAAAAGACACAGTAGGGCTTATGTTCGGGGTAGGTCTTACCATGTAATGTGCAGTCTTCTCTCCCCCTCTTCCTACCTGCCTGTCAGGAATCCCCAGTGTGAACTGAGTTAAAATGCTTGTAAAATCCTATAATCCACACTATTACAGTATTATATAATGTACAATGTGTGCGTTTCTGTAATATAATTGTGCCAAATACATTTGTTATAGTGCCGCTCTGCACTTCTGTTACCCGCCGGAGCTCTCTTCCCTGCATTTATATTACAGAAACACACACATTGTACATTATATAATACTGTAATAGAGTGGATTATGGGATTTTACCAGCATTTTTAACTAGGGCTTATTTTTGGGGTAGGGCTTATATTGCAGCTCTCCTGGAAAATAACGCCAGGTCTTATTTTCAGGGTAGGGATTATTTTTGGGGAAACAGGGTACTTACTGTATATATATATATATATATATATATATATATATATATATTAATAAATAAAAGAGACATAAATTTCTGTTATTTTGGAACGCCTCATCAGCTTGACCACAGTCCGGGCTCTGAAAAGCTTTACTATAAAGTCTGGAGATTAACTGTTTCTACAACAAATACAGGTGTATGCACAAAAGCTGGGACTCATTTATGTCCCCATTAACAGCACTTAGGGGTAGGTTCAGGATGGAGAGCCTATCTTTAAATTGGCCTAACGTATCTAATTTACGTTAGGCCGCCACAACTTTTTCAGGCAAGTGCTTTATTCATAAAGCACTTGCCTGTAAAGGTGAGGGGGCGCAGCGTAAATTACCCGGCCAAATTCAAATTTGGCGGGTAGGGGGCGTGTATCATTTAAATAAAGCGCGTCCCTGCGCCGAACGAACTGCGTATGTGCCGGGCGTGATTTGGTTCCCAGTGCGCATGCTCCAAATCTCGATGTCAATTCGACCTGTAAACGACGCGAACGGCACTTACGCAAAGCCCTATTCGCGAACGTTTTACGTAAACGACATAAACAACGTGAAAAAAAGCGCTGGCACGCCGTCCAAGCCGTCCATACTTAACATTGCCTGCGCCTCATCTAGCAGGAATAACATTACGACGGTACTACGCTAACGCAAACGATGTAAAAAAAATAGCGCCGTACGTTCGGGAATCGGCGTATAGGTTCATTTACATATTTTAGACAGGAACGCCACGTAGCGTCCAGCCTAAATATGAAAAAAGGGATTCAACGGCGTAAGAGACTTACGTAAGTCGGATCTTTTGAATGGAGTGAATGCGGTGACGTCATCGACTACGGCGAGCACGCGCTCATCACATTCGATGCCATCGCCGCCAAAGTCATTTCGAGCATGCGCAGGTTTTCCAAGGTGACAGGTAAGTATGCACACTCTCGGGTTTCTCATCTCATCGGAAAACAGGCCTGACAAGAATCCCGACGAGAAAAGAGAGAGCAGGTTCTCTATTTTTCTCGTCAAGATTCTGGCCAGATTTTCCGACGAGAAACCTGAAAGCCTCGTCCACACGCTCAACAAGGAAGCTCTGCCAGCAGTTTTCTTGCTGGTTCTTGCCGAGGAAACCGAGCGTGTGGACGAGGCTAAAGAGCAGATGTATAGAAAGACACTTTAATAGGAATACAGCTTATATGCACTCACATTTGGCAGAGCATATCGGTCCCAATGGAGTCAAGGTGGCCGCTCCTGCAGACTGCACTCTCCGTTGGTGTAGCTCGGTCGCTTGCTGAGATGGTTTCACTCCATAAAACGTGTCATCTATTGGTAATGCCATCTCCCTGCTGCCATCTTTGCTCTGAGTTCCAAGCCTCGTTCTGATATCGAGTTCCTCGGCAGTAGCCGGCATCCATTCACACGGAGTGAGAAGCCATCTCAGCAAGAGACGGAGCTACACCAGCGGAGAGTGCAGTCCGCAGGAGCGCCCACCTTGCCTCCATCGGGACCGATATGCTCTGATTACTTCTATCAAATGCGAGTGCAGAAACGGTATGCCTATTAAAGTGCCTTTCTATACATCTACTCTTAGGCCGCGTACACACGATCAGACCGGTCCGATGAAACTGGCCTGAAGTCCAGTTTCATCGGTCCAAACCGACCGTGTGTTCTATGTCACCGTGTTCTGGCCCGATCGGATTTTGGACTGATGGTGTGTACGCACATCAAACCATCAGACCACCTCAGCGGTGACCCGATTAAAACGGTCCGTCGGACCAGTCTCATCGGTTGGTCTGATCGTGTGTACGCGGCCTTAGAGGCGCCTCTTTCCTTGTGTTTCCTCTTTCCCAACACAACAAGACTTCCCAAGGACAGGAACAAGAAATCATAACAATGGGCCAGATTCAGTAACAGTTACGCCGGCGTATCAGTCATATGCCGGCATAACTCAGAATCTGCGCCGGCGTATCTTGTTTTCTGTATTCAGAAAACAAGATACGCCGGGTTGCAGCTAAGATACGAGTGGCGTAATTGTATTTTGCCGTCGTATCCTAACTGCGATTTTAAAATGGCCGCTAGGGGCGTTCCCGCTGATTTACGCCGAGAATATGTAAATCAGCGAGATACGCCAATTCCCGAACGTACGCCCGCCCGACGTAGTGACTTTACGCCGTTTCGGTAAGGGGTTTCCCGGCGTAAAGATAAAGCACCAATAGCAGGCGCATCCTATGTTAAGTATGGACGTCGTGACCGCGTCGAATTTTACGTCGTTTGCGTAACTTGTCCGTGAATGGGGATTGACGTCATTAATGTTCACGTCGAAAACACACCGTCATAATTTGGAGCATGCGCACTGGGATACGTTGACGGCGCAGTACGTTCGGAGCAGGATCGCGCCTAATTTAAATACTACACGCCCCCTACCTGCCGAATTTGAATTACGAAGGGCCATTTACGCTACGCCACAGCAACTTTAGGAGCAAGTGCTTTGTGAATACAGCCGGCCAAAAGAACCGCTCGCCATCCTGAATCTGGCCCAATGTCTTTATGAAAATGTATTCTAGCAAAGCCAACCTGTCATTATATAAAGGACCTAACATTATCACATAGACACCTATTATTGACATTTAATAATTGGCAAAGAGTAAAATATATTGAAGAATTTTATTGGTTTCTTAACATAGTGTAAGAAATAAATTGTTACAGCAAACAATACATGATATACTTAAATACAATAGATATATAAAGGTATCCCTGATAGAAAGGAAGTAGGGATATATCAAATAAATAAGGTAAAAAATAATATTAATAAAGACATACAATTATAATTTAACAATTAACCACTTAATCGCTTGAACTGACAATTGCGCGGTCGTGCGACGTGGCTCCCAAACAAAATTGGTGTGCTTTTTTTCCCACAAATAGAGCTTTCTTTTGGTGGTATTTGATCACCTCTGCGGTTTTTATTTTTTGCGCTATAAACAAAAATAGAGCGACAATTTTGAAAAAAAACCCACAATATTTTTGAATTTTTGCTATAATAAATATAATATCCCCGCAGTCACAGAGCTTCAGACCGTGTTGCGGGCATATATAGTGGTGCGGCGGTCGATTCTGGCCAGATTTCCCAACGAGAAACCTAATAGCCTTTACTCAACAAGAAAGCTCTGCCAGCAGTTTTCTTGCTGGTTCTTGGTTCTGGGTGTGTTCTAACTGTAAGGGGGGGGGGGGGTGGACTCAATACGGGAAATTACAGATCGCTGTTCATACATTGTATTAACAGAAGATCAGCATTCTCCCCTGACAGGACCGGGAGCTGTGTGTTTACACACATAGCTCCCGGTCCTTGCTCTGTAACGAGCAATCGCGCGTGCCCGGCCCCTATTGGCTGCTGGGTGAGGTGACGTATAAATGCGGTGGCTGGTCGGCAAGCAGTTAAGTGGTTAAGGATGTACAGACATACGTATGTGGAACAAAAAAATAAGGGGGGGGGGACCTTGGAAAGATAAGATTATTTGGGTGTTATAATTATAAACCGTTAGCGTGTAAAGAAGAGTAATCTAACCAAGGTTGCCATGTTTTTTTTTTTTTTCAAATGTAATTAGATGTTTCTTCAAAATACAAGTCAATTTATCATTGACCATAATCCAGTATAACTTTTGTAAAACATATTTAAATGGTATGTTGGGTTGATTTCAACAACATGCAATGGATATTCTATCAGCCAAGATCATATAAGAAACTCAGGGCCAGATTCAGGTACAATTACATTGGCGCAGAGTATCAGATATACACTACGCCGCCGTATTTTACCTGGCTCTACGACAAATTCAGGTAGATTACGGCCCGTAAGGTACGGCGGCGTAATGTATTTCTCGCGGCGGAATCGAAATACGCGATTAGGGGGTGTGAAGCATTTAAATTAGGTGCGTCCCCGCGGCGATTGAACTGCGCATGCTCCGTTCAGAAATTTTCCGCCGTGCATTGCGCGAAATAACATCATTACGTAATTTTTTTGTTTGAGTAGCGTCGTTTACGTACATTCCTATTCCCGGACGACTTATGTAAAAAATAAAAAAAAGACGTTGAAATTCGACGCGGGAACGACGGCCATACTTAACATGGGCTGTCTAATACTAGACCAGATAAAATCTGGAATAACTTTACGCGGCAAAAAGACGACTACAGATGCCGTAAGAGATTGCGAACGACGCTCGTAACTTTGTGGATCGTCGGAAAATGCTCATTTGCATACCCCGACGCCGAAAACGACGGGAACTCCACCCAGCGGCCGCAAATTTATTGCAGCGTAGATCCGAAGGCGTACGAAGACGTAAGCCAATCGGATTGAAGCCCGAAGCCGTGGTTTCATGGTTTGAGGATTCAGACTAATGAAACGACGCGCGTAATTTGAAAGTACTCCGGTCTAACAGGAGATACACCGGAGTAAGGGCTCTGTGAATCTGGCCCTCAGCGTTTGGTGCGTTTAGGTAAACTTATATCACATTTTTGAAAAAAAGAGCAATGTTAGGGGACTTAATAATATTTATCTTGGTAACTTCATATATGAAGTGAATTTTATTTTTTTATTTTTTTTATGAGTAGCGTTAAACTTTAATTGCTAAATTTACATTGTATAATCAATAAGCAGGTTTAATATTTTCATTGTGAATAAATGTAATTGGATATTCTTTTAATATGTTTTGCAAATGAACAGTAGCTAATTCTCATAGTGTGATCTTTTCACCTGTGACAGTTTTTTGTTGTTTTTTTTTTTTATATTTTTAAGTTCAAGAGGTTTATTGATATTTTCAGATAATAACAAAATAATAATAAACACAAGACAAGGTGCCTATAAAAATAAGACAGCAAACAAGACAGTCTGGCACCTAAGTAAAACACATGCATTTCTAACACTAAGAGAAGGTACTATCGTGCTCAACTGCAAGTATGACCCCCTTACAGTCCGGACCCAGGCAGACATCCCGCTGCCAAACCAATTTTCGTATGCTGTGCTAAAGTGGGACATGACTCAAGACCCTTAATCCCCCAGGAGCCCCATAGGGAACACGCTGCCTCCCAGGGGACGTGGCCACAAGTCTCCCCCTATGGCTACCGGACCCATGCCCATCCAGTAGGGGACACTCCCCGATTCCGACGATCCTTCTTAACAACCAAATGTAAGAAATGTTAATGTTGAACCATCGTGATGGAGAGCTAACTCAGGTAAGCCAAGAGAGGCTGTGGAAGACAGAGAAAAGAAAAGAGGAAACATGGGAAAATAGAAGAGAGGTGTGAACATATACTAATTATGATAGACTCCGACAATCTAGTCCCCCCCCCCCCCGGCCCTAGGTATGAGAGAGATATTGCAGTAAGAGGCCCATGGTTCCCAGATGATCCCGAATTCCTCCGTCCTGAAGTCAAATATTTTTATCCAAAATTACTTACCCTTGGACATCGCCACCAGATGTGTATCATAGAGCCTTCCTGACCACAATTTCCAAAGCAATTAGAAGAGACTTGTCCATTAAGTTTAACCAAATACCATCTCAATGGAGCTTTGTAATTCGATATAAAAGAGTATAATAGAGAGATATAAGAGTATAATATATATATTTGTTAATTATCACTTTCATGCAAGTGTTATTGTCCATCACTCAGTCTATTGTCTGTTCTGTTCCTTCCGGATGGTAAACATTTCTTGAAGATGACCGCACAAGAAAATTCCCTTCCAAGTGGCCCTCATCCTGGGGTTAGCAAGAATGAGGAGGACTGCCTGCACTGGGGTGAAAGCGTTTAGAACAAGGAGGAGTAACCAAAATCTAGACTCCATTTGTTTGATGACCGTAAAATAGAAAATGATCACTGTGGTGTAAAATATTCCATAGACAAACAAGGACTCTGTCATCCGGCACACAACTTTCTCGTAGGACCTCCAACCCTCGTTGCCAGAGCTTTGAACATTCTTCATTCTATTTTTGTGCTTCTTCAAGGTCAGAATGGTGGACAACATTGTGGTGGACATCAGGAAGAAAGGGATAATAGTATTAATAATTGTAGAAATTATAAATGTCGGGCCTGATTTAGAAAATGTAGAGATCATAGATGGAGATTTCTCGGTGGTATTACCAGAATGTGTTCCAGAGAAGACGAAGTACAAGCTGCTTAGAAGACTGCTGACCAGAGACACCAATAAATCCCCCAATAACATCCACGGGATAACGGAGGCAATACGATCTTTCACCCAGGAAAGAAAGCCTGACTCAAAACTGGAGATTTTAATAAAATAGAAGAAGGCCAGACTGGCCGAAAGCCACACACATAAACTGACAGTGAAAAACAACAGATAGAAATAAATATAAGTGGTATTATCCGTGGAGAAGATTCCAAAGTTGCAGAAATAATCGAGCAAACCAACGGACATCACCATAGTCAGGCACACGTTGGAGACGGCCAAACAAAGCACAATTTTGTAGCTGCCGTTCAGTTTCTTTGTTTCGATATAATCACGACACACTGCGAAGACAATAAACACGTTCAATAGCGCGCCGGTGCTCAACTCCAGGACTAAGATGATAAAAAAAGGCAAGTAGTTTCCGGTGTAATCTCCCGGATTCATGGTGACCCACTTCGATATTTTCCTGTTTTGTTTTTTAAAATTTAGAGCCCGGATTGGATTTTTTATTATTCCCTTAAATGATGTTGAAGCCTTGTGGCCGTTCTTTCTTAGAGCTTTGTCTGGCGGAGTCACAGAGAACTGTGATCCTGGATATTGTAAGACCAGCAGCTAAATACCTGGAAAACCTCCATGTAGTTGTAGTTGGAGAACTGATGGGAGATATACTTGAGAAGCTTCAATTGCTGGCCCAACAGGTGAAAATAAATTCTCCCGTCTGACAGTCAATTATTTGAATTCATGCAAAGTGTTAAATCTCTAGAGTTCCTTCTTCTAGTGCATGCAAAATAGAAAAACAAACATTGTGCAAAAATGATTTAACCGCTTAAGATCAGCTCCTCAAAATAAATGCTCCCGTGTAAAAGTCAATTATTTGAATTCATGCAAAGTGTTAAAGTTCTAAAGTTACTTCTTCTAGAACATGCAAGATAGAATACAAACATTTTACTTAAAACAATTAAAGCAATAATTTAACCATTTAAGATTTTGTACCTCATGGTTTTAGAACACCTGCCCATCCAACAGCTTATGGTTGATGGCTATTTATTTGAAGTCATGCAAAACCTTAAGAGTCGGTTCACACTGGGGCGACTTGGGATCCGACTTGAGGTCGCCTCAAGTCGTCCCAAGTTGCGCTGTAGAGAAAAACAATGTAAGTGAATGGGAGCTGTGTTAATACACACTACTCATGTCGCTCCGACTTCAGAAAAGGTTCCTGTACGACTTCAATCCGACTTGTCGCCTCAGAAGTCTGATCACTAGTTACTTTCCAGATAAGATAACCTCTCCCTCCCCCCTCCCTCTCCCAGAGCTGATTGTTGTTTTATTGGCCACTGGAATGTCTCCTGTCTTGGAGATGACTTCAAGTCGTGTTGTAAATCTCCCCAGATCGCCCTGTGGTTCATGCTCAAGTCGTGTCTGAGTCACCTCTGAAAGTCGGCTGGAAGTCGTGTCGCCCCAGTGTGAACCGACTCTTAAGCTTTAAAGTTACTTCTTCTAGAACATGCAGAATTGAAGGCAAACATTGACCAAAAATAATTTAACCACTTAAAATCTTGTATTTCCCAGTTTAAAGGGGTTGTAAAGAGCATGAGAGTCAGGACACTCACTTACACACAGCTCCTTTCTCTATCTGCAAAGTAGAGAGTGTCCTGACTCTCCTGCTCGCCCCCTCCCCCCTCAAGAGGCTTTCTCCACACCAGGGAGAAAGCCTGGCATTACTGTGTGGAGTTACAGACAGAAGAACAGGAAGTGAGGATTTCTCAGAAGTAATAAGGACATTTAAAAGCAAAATGTAAGGAGGAGGTAAGTGAAGGAGGACTGCACTAAGGTAAAGGAAGCTATTTAGGTATTTTTTTATTTTTTTACCTTTAAAACCCCTTTAATGATACTTCTCAATCCAATGGGTGAAAATAATGTCCATTTCAAACTATTTCAAATCTCGTACCTGCGAACCCCTATGGACCTGAATGCGTGTTTCATTTTCACTATGGGCTGTTTTATTTTTTTTATTTTTTACATTAACTTTGACATTATTATTTAAGATAAAGTAATGCATGCATTGTTTTGGGGGAATAAACAAAATTTGGCAGAATTTTCTATGGAATCTATAAATAAGCGATTTTTTTTTTCTGCTGTTTTGACCAGTTTGTTAAAAAAAAGTAGTTTGACTGTAAATAACAAAAAAACTATACATTTTATTCTATAATTTCTCCCTTTAAATCGGTCTTTCTCAACTTTACTAGTGACCCCTTGATAACATTTCCCAAGTTGTGGGGACCCCTAACAGTAAAATTATTTTAGTAGCGTGGTTGTCATCACCCAAGGCAAGACAAGTAATTTGTGCCCCTAACCCACAGACATTTAGGACTCCCCGAGTACCTTCCACTTGTACAGTATTAAAACTCCTTCTGGTGCATTTAAGGATGTACCACTCTCTCTTTGTTCTGTTTATTTTCCCTTTTCTGTCTCACTGTCCTAATTTTTGTATTTTTTTCCCCCCATCCCTTTCTCTAGCCATCTTTTTTTGTTCTCATATTCTTTCTCTCCTTTTTCTTTGTTTCACCCTCTCTTTTCCTCTCCCTTCCATGTATTCTCAATTTTTTTTCCTTCTCTTACTCCTTGGTGGGGGGGAATAGGATGAGTGGCAATGCTGGCAGGGAGTTGGGATGAGTGGCAGTGCTGGCGGGGAGTTGGTATGAGTGGCAGTGCTGGCGGGGAGCTGGTATGAGTGGCAGTGCTGGCGGGGAGTTGGGATGAGTGGCAGTGCTGGCGGGGAGTTGGTATGAGTGGCAGTGCTGGCGGGGAGTTGGGATGAGTGGCAGTGCTGGCGGGGAGTTGGGATGAGTGGCAGTGCTGGCGGGGAGTTGGTATGAGTGGCAGTGCTGGTGGGGAGTTGGAATGAGTGGCAGTGCTGGCGGGGAGTTGGGATGAGTGGCAGTGCTGGCAGGGAGTTGGGATGAGTGGCAGTGCTGGCAGGGAGTTGGTATGAGTGGCAGTGCTGGCGGGGAGTTGGGATGAGTGGCAGTGCTGGCGGGGAGTTGGTATGAGTGGCAGTGCTGGCAGGGAGTTGGTATGAGTGGCAGTGCTGGCGGGGAGTTGGTATGAGTGGCAGTGCTGGCGGGAAGTTGGGATGAGTGGCAGTGCTGGCGGGGAGTTGGTATGAGTGGCAGTGCTGGCGGGGAGTTGGGATGAGTGGCAGTGCTGGCGGGGAGTTGGTATGAGTTGCAGTGCTGGCGGGGAGTTGGAATGAGTGGTAGTGCTGGAGGGGAGTTGGGATGAGTGGCAGTGCTGGCGGGGAGTTGGGATGAGTGGCAGTGCTGGCGGGGAGTTGGGATGAGTGGCAGTGCTGGCGGGGAGTTGGGATGAGTGGCAGTGCTGGCGGGGAGTTGGGATGAGTGGCAGTGCTGGCGGGGAGTTGGGATGAGTGGCAGTGCTGGCGGGGAGTTGGGATGAGTGGCAGTCCTTTAAAATGACACTAAAATAATGTCCAATAGTACAATCCATAGCAAATTTTGCTAATTAAAAAAAAAAAAAATTTCAGCATTTTTTAACTTTTGTATATTTAATTGTGTCATGCAAAACTAAAAATAAGAAAATAATTGAAAAATACACTATATTACCAAAAGTATTGGGACACCTGCCTTTACACGCACATGAACTTTAATGGCATTCCAGTTACATAGTTACAATAGTTAGTCAGTTTGAAAAAAGACACAAATCCATCCAGTTCAACCATAAAACAAAAAAAACTAAAAACAATATCATACAATCCCATATACCCAATTCTATAGCCACAGTTGTTCCAGAGGAAGGCGAAAAACCCCAAAAGAGCATGAGATCCAATTTGCTACAGGAGGGGGAAAAAATTCTTCCTGATCCCCCGAGAGGCAATCAGATTTACCCCGGATCAACTTTACCAATAAATGTCAGTACCCAATTATATGCTGTACATTTAGGAAAGAATACACGCCTTTCTTATAGCAATCTACTGATCTGACCAGATCCACCTCTGGAGGGAGTCTGTTCCACATTCTCACAGCTCTTACTGTGGTGGAGCAGTGTTGGCACCTTATGCCGCGTACACACGGTCGTTTTTTGCGATGAAAAAAAATGACGTTTTTTAAAACGTCATTTAAATTGATCATGTGTGGGCAAAACGTCGTTTTTTGTCTTAAAAAAAACGACCAAAAATTTTTTCCAACATGCTTGAATTTTTTGTGTCGTTTTTCAAAACGTCGTTTTTTGTTTCACAAAAAGTCACCGTGTGTAGCAAAAACGTCTTTTAAAACGACGTTTTTCAACCCGCGCATGCCCAGAAGCTAGTTATGAAGCGAGCTTCAATGGAAAAGAGTGGTGAACGTAACCTCGCTTTTTGTGAAAAAACGATGGTGTGTATGCAACATCGTCTTTGAAAAGTGACGTTTCAAAAACGTCGTTTTTTACTTCACAGAAAACTTAGTTTTTTTTCATCACAAAAAATGATCGTGTGTACGCGGCATTAGGCAGGGCCGGTGATAAGGAAGTACAGCGAGCCCTCCTGTAGAGGGCCCGAGCCTCATCAGTCCAAAAGGGGGCCCAGACAACTGCAGGAGAGGAGAGCTGGCTGTTCTGCCCCCTGCACTGCTGCTAGCTTTCTCCCTCCATTCTACTTACTTGCCTACAGTCCCTTTGATAATCGAGCTGTCCCATGCTGGCTTTGTTCTCGGGATGCATCCCAATTTTAGAGCAGCAGGGACAGCTCTCTCTGCTTCTGACATGAAATAATTACACTGCCGAGGCCTGAAAAATGCACCCCAGTGACGGTCAGTTATTTGAATTGAGATGCAAAGCCTTCAAGCTCTAAGGTGACTTCTTCTAGACAGTGGTCTCCAAACTGCGGCCCGGGGGCCAGATGTGACCCTTTGCTTGATGTTATCCGACCCTTGGCGTGCTTTTTTATTCATTGACACCACTGATGGGGCAGAATTCCTCCCAATTACCCCAATGATGAGGCAGAATTCCTCCCAATGACCCCAATGATGGGACATAATTCCTCCCAATGACACCAATGATGGGGCAGGATTTCCTACCAATGACACCAATGATGGGGCAGAATTCCTCCCAATGATGGGGCAGAATACCTCCCAATGACACCAATGATGGGGCAGAATTCCTCCCAATCATAGTGCAGAATTCCTCCCAATGATAGGGCATAATTCTTCCCAATGATAGGGCAGAATTCCTCCCAATGATGGGACAGAATTATTCCCAATGACACCAATGATGGGACATAATTCCTCCCAATGACACCAATGATAGGGCAGAATTCCTCCCAATGATAGGGCAGAATTCCTCCCAATAATAGTGCAGAATTCCTCCCAATGATGGGACAGAATTATTCCCAATGACACCAATGATGGGACATAATTCCTCCCAATGACACCAATGATAGGGCAGAATTCCTCCCAATGATAGGGCAGAATTCCTCCCAATGATGGGGCAGACTTCCTCCCAATAACACCAATGATGGGGCAGAATTCCTCCCAATGACACCAATGATGGGGCAGAATTCCTCCCAAGGATAGTGCAGAATTCCTCCCAATGATAGGGCAAAATTCCTCCCAATGATAGGGCAGAATTCCTCCCAATGATAGTGCAGAATTCCTCCCAGTGATGGGGGCAGAATTCCTCCTAATGACACCAATGATAGGGCAGAATTCCTCCCAATGATAGGGCAGAATTCCTCCCAATGATAGTGCAGAATTCCTCCCAATGATGGGGCAGAATTCCTCCCAATGACACCAATGATGGGTCAGAATTCCTCCCAATGATAGGGCAGAATTCCTCCCAATTATAGTGCAGAATTCCTCCCAGTGATGGGGCAGAATTCCTCCCAATGACACCAATGATAGGGCAGAATTCCTCCCAATGAAAGGGCAGCATTTCTCCCAATGATGGGGCAGAATTCCTCCCAATGATAGTGCAGAATTCCTCCTAATGATGGGGCAGAATTCCTCCCAATGACACCAATGATGGGGCAGAATTCCTCCCAATGACACCAACGATAGGACAAAATTACTCCTAATGATAGGGCAGAATTTCTCCAAATGACACCAATGATGAGGGATTTTGTACTCTTGATGGCCACAGTCCGGCCCCCTTAAAGTCTGAATTACAATAATCCAGACCTTTGTTTAGAAAGTTTGAAGACCCCTGCTCTAGAACACTCAGAATGGAAAACAAACATTGTACAACAATGACTTAACCACATAGCATTTCACGCCTTCAAATTTTGGGACGCTTCCCCAACCAACAGGTGAAAATAAATGTGGGTGGGGGGGGCAAATGGTTTAAAAACCAACAGGGAGCAAATAAGCTCATTGTATTTAGTTACATACACTTTGACATTTCTCGAAGGTGAAGACACAAGAAGATGTCCTTCCAGGCGGCCTTCAGTCTGGGATTAGAAAGAACAAGGAGGACAGCCTGCACAATGGGGAATAACGAGAAAAGAATTTGGGATAACCAGAATCCAGACTCCATCTGCGCGATGACGGTAAAATAGATAATGACCATCGGGAGGTAGTATATTCCGTAGAACAATAAGGAATGCGTCATGCGCCACGCAACTTTGTCAAAGGACCTCAAACTTTCATTGTTGGGTGTTTGCAAGTTCTTCTTCATCCGATAACTGTGCTTCATCAAGTACACAATCGAGTAGAAAGTAGTGATGAACAGGACCAAGAACGGGCCAAAAGAATTGGCCATTACACTGTAGATAAATGCTGAACGTGATTGTGAAAATATGGAGACAATAGACGGAGAACTTCCTGTGTTATTATGAGAGAGTGCCGGAGAGAAAATGAAGAACAAGCTGCTGAGGGCGCCATTGAACAGAGAAACCAATAAAACGCCCAACAGCAACCATGGAACAACGGAGGAAATATTCTTCTTCACCCAGGAAAAAAATCCTGACCCAAAATTGGAAATTTTTATGAAGTAGAAGAAGCCCAGACTGGCTGATAGCCATGCACATGAACTGATGGTAAGAAGCAGCAAATAGAGAAAAAGATAAGCGGTGTGGATCCTCGAGAAGATCCCGAGGCTGCAGAAATAGTCCAGCAAACTGACCAACGTCAGGAGTTCATAGAACGCGTTGGCGATGCCCAAACAAAGCAAGATTTGGTCGCTGCTGCTCAGTGCTTTTGTTTTGGAATCCCGATAAATGACGTATATCACAAACAGATACATGAACATGCCGGCGCCGAGCTCCAGAAACAAAATAATGATATAAGGTAGGTAGTTTTGTGAGTCACCTTCAGGATTCATGATTGTAATGTTGGGTGAGATTTCCTTTTGCCTTTTTATAATTCAGATTGTTGAATCGCTCTAGGAAATAAGCTCCAGATTGGATGTTTAAAAGATTTCATGCATTGCCATGTAGCCAAGTAGTTGTCTGTTGTCAGAGCTCTGATCCGGGGGGAGCTGCAGAGAGTTGTGAACCTGAATGTTGTCAGATACGTGATGAAGGTGTAACGGGAGAAGAGAGGATGGGAACACCGGAGAGACCTCACGTCCCAACCCATCAGGTGCTGTGATGTTCCTTCATTTACATTCATGCAAAGTGTCAAGATCTACAATGACTTCTGCTGGAACAATTCACTATAGAAAACAAACATTATGGAAAAGAAAGATCACATTTCTTGTCTGTGCGTGATCTGAGAGATTAGCATGAGAATTTTATGGAAAAGTTCTCAATACTAATTGTCATAAAAAAAGGAATATTCAAAGATGTCTATGAAAAAACCTTCGGAGGTATTTCCTAGACTGATACGTCTTTTACAACTATACACCTTGTACTGTAATGATCGATTTTCAACAAGCAACACATAATTAAACTTGTTTAAGAGCAAGGTCAATCTTTTTTTTTTTTAGCAATTACATTTTAAGCCCAACTCCAAGAACTGAAAAAAAAAAAGGTCACCCTCGCTGTGGACCTCTTGCACTGCAAGGGTTAAAGGGGTTGTAAAGCTTTTTTTTTTTCACCTTAATGCATACTGTGGTAGAAAAAAAAAAAAAAACAGGCAGCTTGAGTCGGCTCGTCATTGGATATTGATAGCAGCGCAGCTATTGGCTCGCGCTGCTGTCAATCACATCCAATGATGCGGCGTACCAGGGGCAGGGCTAAGGGATACAGTCTATAGCCACAGGCTGTATCACAGGAGCAGGCCCACAAGATCTAACCCCCATGGGAGAGAGCTCCCATGAAGGGGGTTAGTTCTTGCGGGGAGGAGATGAGACAGCCGCCGAGGGAACCCAGAAGATCTGGGCGACTGTGTGCAAAACAAGCTGCACGGTGGAGGTAAGTATAACAAGTTTGTTATTCTTTTTTTTTAAACGGGAACCTTTAGTGTCCCTTTAAATGCTAGTTATGTCTAGAGGTGTACAGTGCAGGTTCTATGACTTAACTCTTGGCTCGTCGTAGCGTTGTACATCATCGCGTTCTTGACGTTTCCGACAACATTTGTATGACCGTGTGTATGCCAACAATCCGTCAGAAAAAAAAATCCACCCCATTCTCAGGGCCCACTAACAGGCCAGGTTTTATGTATTACCTCGGGGAGATGCAGACTAGAATACTGCAATCACTGAGCAGCAAATGATATCACCTGTCATGTAATTCTGTTATCTTGCAAACCTGGCCTGTTATTGGGCCCTGAGGACAGGGTTGATGACCACTGCACTAGAACAGGGGTCTCCAAACTGCCGCCCGAGGGCCAGATGTGGCCCTTTGCTAGCCTTCATCCGGCCCTTGTGGCAGTATTGCTTCCAATGATATGAGGCACTATTCCTCTTAATGGCACCAACAACGGGGCACTATTTCTTAGACGAATAGCAATGATGGAGCACTATTCCTCCTCCTACGGCCCACCAACACTGGGGCCATGTTTATTCTCACTGGTGATCGGCCCTGGGGCATTTTTATACCCGATCCGGCCCCCCTGCAGTCTGAAAGACCGTAAACTGGCCCCTTTCTTGAAAAGTATGGCGACCCCTGCCATAAAAGTTTGGCCCTCTTTTTAAAATAATGTTTTATATAGTTTATTGAAAACTTCCTGTTGTGTTTGTTGTATACATAATAACGGGATGGTATCTCTGGCGTCTTTACTGAATAAAATGTATCATTCAGTGAATACAGTCCAGAATTATCCTGTTTTCTGAACAATTTGAACCAGATTTAAAAACAATGGGGTAGATTCACATACACTTAATATTGCGCTGCGTAATCGAAATACTCTACGCTGCCGTATTTTACCAGGCTCTACACCGAATCCTGGTAGATTTTTGCCCGTACGCTACGGCGGCGTAGTCTATTTCTCGCTGCGTAATCGAAATACGTGATTGGGGGGCGTGAAGCATTTAAATTAAGCGCGTCCCCGCGGCGATCGAACTGCGCATGCTCCGTTCTGAAATTTCCCGCCGTGCATTGCGCCAAATCACGTTGTTACGTCATTCGTTGTTTGAGTAGCGGCGTTTACGAACATTCCTATTCCCGGACGACTTACGCAAAAAAAAATAAAAAATTGAAAGTCGACGCGGGAACGACGGCCATACTTAACGTGGGCCGCGTAACGTGTGACCAGCTAAAAGCTGGTTTAACTTTACGTGGCGAAAAAATGACGTACGCGATTGCGAACGACGCTCGTAACTTTGTGGATCTCCGTAAAAAGCTCATTTGCATACCCCGATGCTGAAAACGACGCAAACTCCACCCAGCGGCCGCAAAAAGATCGCACCGTAGATCCGAAGGCGTACGAAGACGTAAGCCTCTCGGATCGAAGCCCGAAGCCGCCGTATCATGGTTTGAGGATTCAAACTAGTGATACGGCGCGCGTAATTTGAAATTACTCCTGTCTAACACCAGTTAGACAGGCGTAATCGCTCTGTGAATCTGGGCCAATGTCTGTGCATCCTTCCATCAGCATTGCTTGGGGTCCTGATAAGGAAAAACAACTCACCGATAAAGGTTTTGAAAGTTTATTTATGATAAAAGTTACAAAGTAAAAACCAAAATGTAAAAACTAAAAAAACTAGAAACCATAATGCTAATGGAGGTCATCTGATATCACCAACAACTTGGTATCTTCATCAAAATTGGAGTCTTTAAGGCTTTTTTCACGTGACCTTTCCGATAAGGTCCACCTGTCCATTTTTCAGGTGGACCCAATTGGACAATCCTTTCACAACTATGGAACCATGAGAGTACATAGACTTGTGTCCGTTTCTCCAATCCGATCTGGTCCACCAAAAAACAACACAGGGGGATCTCTCCTCCTCCATCTAGCCAGGTTGGATCAAAGGACAGTCAGGTGCAGTGCCGATCCTGACCTCCCTGGGGCCCTAAGCAAAATCTGACGACAGTGACATGTCACATTAAAGAAAGTTGAGAAGCGGGGGGAGGGGGTGTTCTGCTGTCGGAAATGACTCAGCCAGCGAGTTTAGAAGCCGGGTGAGGGTGCGAAAATGACTTCCCACCGGGCGGGGCCTCTAGTAATTTTGGGGGCTCTTTGCAGCTTTGCGTGGCCCTAAGTGGCTTGCATAGTGCGCCTATAGGGAGGATCGGCCCTGGTCAGGTGTAAAGGGACAATGGAGTCCATTTAAATCCAGCCTCCAATAGATCATAGATTGCTCTGTCCATGTCTGCTCTGTAAAAACTGGGCAGACATGGACCTGTCACCTGCCTGCTCTGCAATGATCAGCAGGGGATTAGCAGACAGATCCCCTGCTGATCAAAAAAGAGTTTTCCTCATGTGAAAGGGGCCTAAAGTCTCTACCAGGTATAAACATTTTACCCATTAACTTATTCACTTAAGAATTTGCATAGGCAACACATAAAACAGTTAAAAGAGATATACATTTCTGTTATTTTGGAACATCTGATCAGCCAGACCACAATCCGGGCTCGGAAATGCCTTACCGAAAATATATGAAGCTGAACTGTTTCTACATCCTGCACAACAAGACTTTCCAAGGACAGGGGCAGAAAATTGTTATCAGGGGCGGACACAGCCCACAGCCTGTGGGCCCCATGCCACGAGGGGGCCCTTCAGGGTTGCCAGCCGCAGTAAAACCAGGGACAGTATGTAAAAATCTGTGTTTTTTTAAAAATCTCAAGATTATAGCTGCCCCACCTCTCCAGTACCTTTTCAGCGTGTCTACTGTTTACTGTGTGTGTATACTCTGTGTCTGTATACTGTGTATACTGTGTATGTATACTGTGTGTGTAGGTGTGTGTGTGTGTGTATACTGTGTGGCCCCATAATCTATTGCCTGGGGGCCCCTTAATCTCCTATTGCCTGGGCACCCCATAATTTCCTATTGCCCGGGGGCCCCATGAGTTGTCAGTCTGCCCCTGATTGTTATACAATAGTTTTCTAAAAATGTATTCTAGCAAGTCAACTTATGGTATATAATGAACCTACCATTACCATATACACACCTAATATTGTCATCTAATCATCGGCAAAACATACAATAATAATGTGTATTTATCACTTCCATTGATCCGCTAGTGTCCATCACTCAGTCCATTTTCAGCTTTGTTGATTCCGGGGGGTTACAATATCTTGAAGATGGCCACAAAAGAAAATTCCCTTAAAAGTGGACCTTATTCTGGGGTTAGCAAGTATGAGGAGGACTCCCTGTATTGGGATGAAGGCGTTTACATCAAGAAGCAATAACAAAAATCCAGCTTCCATCTTTTTGATGACTGTTAAATATAAAATGATCATCAATGTGTAAAATATTCCATAGACAAACAAGGACTGTGTCATCCGGCACACAACATTCTCGTAGGACCTCCAACCCTCGGCGTCAGAAGTTTGAACATCCTTCATTCTATTTCTGTGCTTCTTCAAGGTCAGAACGTTGGACAATGTTGTGGTGAACAACACGGTGAAAGGGAGGATAGTATTAATAATTGATGTGTTGATAAATCCTGGGCCCGATTCAGAAAATATAGAGACCATAGATGGAGAATCCTCGGTGGTGTTACCAGAATGTGTTCCAGAGAAGACGAAGTACAAGCTGCTTAGAAGACTGTTGACCAGAGACACCAATAAATCCCCCAATAACATCCACGGGACAACGGAGGCAATACGCTCTTTCACCCAGGAAAGAAAGCCTGACTCAAAACTGGAGATTTTTATGAAATAGAAGAAGGTCAGACTGGCCGTGAACCACGTACATGAACTGGTAGTAAAAAGTAACATAAAGGAGTAAATATAAGCGACCTTAACGTTGGAGATGACTCCAAAGCTGCAGAAATAATCAAGCAAACCAGCGGACATCACAATACTAAAGCTCACGTTGGAGACGGCCAAACAAAGCAGAATTTTGTAGCTGCCGCTCAGTTTCTTTGAGTTGATAAATTCACGATACACTGCAAAGACAATAAACACGTTCAATAGCGTGCCGGTGCTCAACTCCAGGACTAAGATGATAAAAAAAGGCCAGTGGTCTTCTATGTGATCTCCAGGATTCATGGTGACCCACTTAGATGATTTACTGGTTGCTTTTGTAAAATTTAGAGTCCGGATTGGATTTGTAATTATTTCCTTAAATGATGTTGAAGCCTTGTGGCCGTTTTTTCTTAGAGCTTTGTCTGGATGAGTCACAGAGAACTGCGATCCTGGATATTGTCAGACCGGCAGCTGAATATCTCTACAACATCCATGTATTTGTAGTTGGGGAACTGATGGGAGATATACTTGAGAGGCGTCACTTCCTGGACCAACAGGTGAAAATAAATCCTCCCGTCTGATTGGCGATTATTTGAATTCATGCAAAGCATCAAAGCTCTAAAGTTACTTCTTCTAAAACATGCAAAGTATAAAACTAACATTGTGCAAAAATGATTTAACTGCTTAACTTCCCTGGCGGTCTAATTATGTCAGATTTTAGGTGCTGAAAGCGGTACCATTATTTGCAAGGAAATTTGGCGTTTTATACTGTAGGCTTGTAATTCTTAGGGTCCTTTCACACTTGCGGACCGTTCGTCCGTTTTTTAGACGTCCGTTTACGGACCGCAATGCTTCCCTATGGGATATCGTACGTTAGCGGATGAGCATCCGCTAACGTCCGTTAACATCCGTCTCCGTTAAGCTCCGTTTTTTTGAAAGGAAGAAAACCCTATTTTTCTTCCGTCAAAAAAACGGAATGGACGAAAAACGGAGGATCCGTTTAACATCCGATCCGCTAACATCCGTTTTTCATCAAAAAGCTGATTAAATAAAGTTCTAACCAAAAAAAAAAAAACGGATGAAAAAACGGATGAAAAACGGATGAAAAAACGGATGAAAAACGGATAATTTTTTTTTTAATTTAACGGCGGGGTTCCCCTTAATATCCACACCAGACCTGAAGGGCCTAGTAATTGAATTTGGAGGGACCCCCACACTTTTTTTTTTTTTTTAAATGAATGAATTCTCTCTGAATTGCCGGAAGCCGACAAGTCATTTTTAAATAACTTTTTTTCCTTCAGAAATTACACTTTGTGCAGAGACAGTTCTAAGCACGGGAAACATTTTATTGTTTCACTTTTAGCATTATTAATATCACTGCTCCCGAAAAAACTGCAGTTGTTAAAACTTTCTTTGCATTGATACATGTCCCCTGGGGCAGGACCCGGGTCCCCAAACACTCCCCTGGGGCAGGACCCGGGTCCCCAAACACTCCCCTGGGGCAGGAACCGGGTCCCCAAACACTCCCCTGGGGTAGGACTTAGGTCCCCAAACACTCCCCTGGGGCAGGAATCGGGTCCCCAAACACTCCCCTGGGGCAGGACCCGGGTCCCCAAACACTCCCCTGGGGCAGGAATCGGGTCCCCAAACACTCCCCTGGGGCAGGACCCGGGTCCCCAAACACTCCCCTGGGGCAGGACACGGGTCCCCAAACACTCCCCTGGGGCAAGACCCGGGTCCCCAAACACTCCCCTGGGGCAGGAACCGGGTCCCCAAACACTCCCCTGGGGCAAGACCCGGGTCCCCAAACACTCCCCTGGGGCAGGAACCAGGTCCCCAAACACTCCCCTGGGGTAGGACCCAGGTCCCCAAACACTCCCCTGGGGTAGGACCGTGTCCCCAAACACTCCCCTGGGGCAGGACCCGGGTCCCCAAACACTCCCCTTGGGCAGGACCCAGGTCCCCAAACACTCCCCTGGGGCAGGACCCGGTCCCCAAACACTCCCCTGGGGCAGGACCCGGGTCCCCAAACACTCCCCTGGGGCAGGACCCGGGTCCCCAAACACTCCCCTGGGGCAGGACCCAGGTCCCCAAACACTCCCCTGGGGCAAGACCCGGGTCCCCAAACACTCCCCTGGGGCAGGAACCGGGTCCCCAAACACTCCCCTGGGGTAGGACTGAGTTCCCCAAACACTCCCCTGGGGTAGGACCGTGTCCCCAAACACTCCCCTGGGGCAGGACCCGGGTCCCCAAACACTCCCCTGGGGCAGGACCCAGGTCCCCAAACACTCCCCTGGGGCAGGACCCGGTCCCCAAACACTCCCCTGGGGCAGGACCCGGGTCCCCAAACACTCCCCTGGGGCAGGACCCGGGTCCCCAAACACTCCCCTGGGGCAGGACCCAGGTCCCCAAACACTCCCCTGGGGCAAGACCCGGGTCCCCAAACACTCCCCTGGGGCAGGACCCGGGTCCCCAAAAACTCCCCCGGGACAGGACCCAGGTCCCCAAACACTACCCTGGGGCAGGACCTGGTCCCCAAACACTCCCCTGGGACAGGACCCGGCTCCCAAACACTTTTTAGGACAAAAACTTGCATATTAGCCTTTAAAATTAGCACTTTAAATTTCTCCTATAGACTTTAACAGGGTGTTCCGGTTTTCCAATTTGCCACAAACACCCCAAATTGTTTTCCGAACAGGCAATGTTAGAGTCGAACGTGAGTTTGACTCAAACTCAAAGCTCATCCCTAGTGGTCAATAGTCCCTATTAGTGTCCCTATTAGCAAGAGGAATAGTCTCTCATCCAGGGGCGGACTGACAACTTATGGGGCCACCAGGCAATAGAAGATTATGGGGCCCCTGGACTTACAGATGGCCACTACGCCAGGAGGCAGTGTAGAGGCGGCACAGCTAAAATCTCGGGATTTTCACATCAAAAGCATGTCAGTTTTGGACATATCAGGGACAGATGTAAAAAAAACAAATTTTTTATATACTGTCCCTGGCAACCCTGATGGGGCCCCCTAGTGGTGTGGGGCCCTCGGGCAGTGCCCGAGTGACTCAATGGTCAGTCTGCCCCTGCTCCCATCATTGGTATAGGTGGAAGAAATAGTTCCCCATTTTTGTTGCCAGTGGAAGGAATAGTGCCTCATACCAGTGGGAGGAATGGTGCCCCAAGGGCTGGATAAAGGCTAGCAAAGGGCCACATCTGGCCCTTGGGCCACATTTTGGAGACCCATGCATTAGAAGCTTGGCGCTCTTTTAAAATATATATATATATTTTGCTGAAATTTTTCTGTTATTCTTGTTGTAAGCACAATAATAATGGGATGGTACCTGTGGAGACTTTTACTATTTTGTGATAATAATTGTCTGGCTTCACAACAAACATGTATTGGTGGTGTGTAGATATATAAAATATATTTGGTGGTATTTAAGAGTGTAGATTCAGTGAATATAGTCCACAATTAAGCTTTCTAACCAATTTCAACCAGAGTTTAATACAAAGATGCCAAATTCAGCCTATTATTTTTCGAGGGTTAAATTCAGGGCTTTTTTTCTCAGGATATAGGTGCAGGAACTCAACCACGACCCTCCAAGCCGGGATCTCCCCCCCCCCCCCCCCCCTACACAGACACACCCTCCAAACCATCCATCCAACCTCCATGAAATAGTGAGGACAAATTTCAATAATGCCCCGTACACACGGTCGGTTTTCCTGTTGGATCAGACTTTTTCCAACAGGAAAAACGCTGGGAAAGGATAGAGAGCAGGATCTCTTTTTTCCCCATCGGGAAAAAAAAAATGATCGGAATTTCGTACCGTGTGTACAAATCTCAACGAGCAAAATTCCTACGCATGCTCGTAAACAATTCAACGCATGCTCAGAAGTAGGGTTGTCCCAATACCACTTTTTTAGGACTGAGTACAAGTACCGATACTTTTTTCCATGTACTCGCCGATACCAAATACCGATACTTTTTTTAAAATGTGTCCCCAAATGCAGCCGTGTCCCTAAATGCAGCCATGTCCCCCCCACAAATGCAGCCATGTCCCCCACAAATGCAGCCATGTCCTCCACAAAATGCAGCCATGTCCCCCACAAAATGCAGCCATGTCCCCCACAAATGCAGCCATGTCCCCCACAAAATGCAGCTATGTCCTCCACAAAATGCAGCCATGTCCCCCACAAAATGCAGCCATGTCCCCCACAAATGCAGCCATGTCCCCCACAAAATGCAGCTATGTCCCCCACAAAATGCAGCCATGTCCCCCACAAATGCAGCCATGTCCCTACAAAATGCAGCCATGTCCCCCACAAAATGCAGCCATGTCCCCCACAAATGCAGCCATGTCCCCCACAAATGCAGCCATGTCCCCCACAAATGCAGCCATGTCCCCCGCAAAATGCAGCCATGTCCCCAACAAAATGCAGCCATGTTCCCCACAAAATGCAGCCATGTCCCCCACAAATGCAATAATGCCCCCCCCCCCCCGCCGCCATCGCATAGTTGATCAGCACAGGGAACATTATGTCAGGGATTAGAAATAGACCAGTACTATGTGATTGCAAGAGGAATCCAAACAGATATAGGTAAAAAGGGTGATTTATTTAAGAAGAGGGGGTAACACCCCACCACCTTCAACAAGCTCAGTGCAAACAAACAAAGATCCACAGTGACAAAAACAACACTAAAGACGATATTTACAGGAAAGGGGAATACCAGAATCATAAACAGGCCAGGCCGAGGTCATACACGGGGGATAAGAAAATGGCTGCGGACGGGGAATGAACAGGAAGGAAAAGTCCAGGAGAGGGATCAGGTTCAGGTCGGATCGGATCAGATCGGGTCAAAAGTCCAGGATGGAGACAACAGGTTCAGGGTTCAGATATCAGGCTCAGGGTCGGGTTAATAGACGGATACCAGGGCGAGTTCTGCTTGAACTTGCCGGGTATATATAGTGGGTGTGTTGATTACGTTCAGGTCACACCTGAACGCAGCAAGGGCCAGGTGCTCCACACTGCCAGGGTCCATCCGCTGGTGGAGGTCAGTACTGCGTCCCAAAGGTGATATACCAGCAGGGGGAAGTTCCCCTGACAGCTCCGAACTCCCAGGAGACCCCTGCTGGTGGGACGCAGCACTGCAAGACAGAATATAAATAGCACCAGCGGATGGAACCTTTCCTGACACATTACAGCTGGGTCGGGACAGGTGATCTGTCTATCAAAGTGCCCCGACAAGGGTAGGGGCTATATATGACGAGGTGCGGCGGGGGAACACACAGCTATTGAAATGAAAGCTGTATTGTTTCCCGTGCTGATCAACTAGACGACGACGGTGGCGGCAGGGGGAGGTCTTGGCTTTCTCTTTGATGACTGCTCTGCTCCGCTCTCAGTCCCCTCCCCGCCCCCTCGCTGCCCCCTCTCCACCCTCTCTCTCAAAAAAAGTACAAATTCTTGCGCAAATGCTCAGTATCGGTCCCGATACCGATACTAGTATCGTTATCAGGACAACCCTACTCAGAAGCATTGAACTTAATTTTCTTGGCTCGACGTAGTCTTTTACGTCACCATGTTCTTGGCAGTCAAAAGTTCACTGAACGTTTATGTGACTGTGTGTATGCATGGCGTGCTTGAGGGGAATTCCGTCGGGAAAACCATTTTTTTTTTCAAATGGGAAAACCGCTCGTGTGTACGGGGCATCACAATGATAGGGTGTTAAAGGGGCATTAAATACCAGGAGTGTATTACGTACAGAGTACAGGGGAGTTACACACAGATTGCAGAGTTCAGGGGTGTGCTACGTACATTGTGTAGAGTTAAGGGGTGCACTTTGCCTTTTTCCAAAGCTGCTTACTTCTGCATTCCCTATCCACATCTCACTTTCACCCCTATTCAGCTCTGGCCTCTGCATGCAACCCCCCCTTCCACTGCCCCCATATTCTCCCTCCCTCCTTAGATGCTCCACCATCTTCCACATGTTTTACTTTTGTTGCTGTGTTAAGTTGAAGCACCCAACCGGCTCTAGTACCTCCCCACACACTGCAGGTGGCTCTGCCTCTATCACTTGCAGGGAGATTATCCAGTAGAAATGTTTAGAATCTGCACTGCACCCCGGGCACCTTCATCACACTTGTCCCCATCCTGCACTCAGTGGGAGCCACTCAGGAGATCAGATCTGTGGGACTTGTTGGGAGATAAGCTGTCAAATTGATTATTACAAGTGATAGTATTGACCGGTGAGAAGGGAACAGGAGGCCTGAGCCAGAGGTGGAGGCACTGAGTTCCACCAAGTTCCTGCTGAAGAAAAGACCTGGTTAAATTAATAGAAATGTCTGTGCATCCTTCTATCAGCATTGCTTGGGGTCCTTCTGATAAGTAAAAACAACTCACAGATAAAGGTTTTGAAGGTTTATTGAAGATAAAGGTTACAAAGTAAAAAAAAATTGAAACCAGAGAACATTGAAAATGAGGACATTTAGAAACCATAATGCTCATGAAGGTCATCTGATATTACCAACAACTTGGTATCTTCATCAAATATGAGACTTTAAAGTCTTTTTCACACTACCCTTCCAATTAAGGGCCAACTGTCAGTTTTTCAGGTGGCCCGGATTGGATGATCCATGCACAACTAAGGACTGATAAGGGGTGTCTTGTGTCCTTGTACAGCCGCCTACTTCCAATCCGATCAGGTCCACTATAAACAAACAAAAGCGGATCTGTCCTCCTCCATCTAAACAAATTGGATCAGAGGACCATCGGTTGTAAATGAACAGTGGTGTCCATTTAAACCCAGCTACCCATACATTACAGCATGCTCTGTCCATGTCTGCTTCACATGGGCCTGTCATCTGCCTGCTCTGCTCTGAACAGCAGGGGATGAGCAAATAGATCCATTGCTGTTTAAAGGGGCCTAAATCTTCAATCTTGGACTGTTGACTTGGGTAGGGTCTACCAGGTATAAACATTTTACCCATTTACTCATTCACTTAAGAATTTAAAGTGTTTGTAAAGGCTGAAAGGTAAAAAACCCTCAATGTGCAGCTCCCCCTCAGCCCCCCCATAGCCTGATCTGTATTCAGCGATGTGCAGGAGACCCAAGGATTTTCTCGGTCTCTCCCTCCTGATTGGCTGAGACACAGCTGCAGGCGCCATTGGCTTCTACTGCTGTCAATCACAGCCAGTCAGGGGGGAGCGGAGGGTGGGACTGAGCTGCATTCTCTGTGTCTTATGGACACCACAGAGAGTTAGCTCAAAGAGATCACACATGAGTGCCCCCACAGTGATTAGCTTGCTATGGGGGCACTCGGCAAGGGGGAGGATCAGAGCACAGGCAGGGGACCTGAAAAGAGGAGGATCAGCACTGCTCTGTGCAAAATCACCACAGAGAGCAGGTAAGTATAACTTGTTTGTTATTTTTTTTTATTATTAAACAGGCAACACACAAAGCAATTAAAATACATTAATTCCTGTTATTTTGGAACCCCTTGTTGGTTGGGCCACAGTCCGGGCTTCAAAATGCTCTACTGTAAAACATGGAGATTAACTATTTCTATACCCTACACCAGGGGTCTCTGAACTTTTCACACAGAGGGCCAGTCTACTGTCCTTCAGACTTTGGGAGGGCCGGATTGTGCCCAGCAGGGGTAGAAAATGTCCCGAGCCTGGCATCAGTGAGAATAAATATGGCCTCAGGGTTGGTGGTCAGTAGGAGGAGTAGTGGCCCATTATTGGTATTAGTAGGAGGAATAGTATCCCATCATTGGTATCAGTGGAATACATAGTGCCCCATTGCTGGTGTCAGTGGGAGAAATAGTGCCCCAAGGGCCAGATAAAGGCTAGCAAAGGGCCACATCTAGCCCTTGGGCTGCAGTTTGGAGACCCCTGCCCTACGCAACACGACTTTCCAAGGACAAGAAACTATTACGAACATCGTTCTAAAAATGTATTCTAGCAAGCCATCCTGTTATATAAAGAACCTAATATTACCATATAGACATCTAAGACTGTCATATAAAAATCGGCAAAACATATAATATTTATTTTTGTTTATGAATTCCATTGATCTGCTATTGTCCATCACTCAGTCCATTGTCAGTGTTGTTGATTCCGTGGGGTTAACATTTCTCGAAGATGGCCGCACAAGAAAATTCCCCCCCAAGTGGCCCTTAGCCTGGGGTTAGCGAGAATGAGGAGAACTGCCTGCACTGGGATGAAGGTGTTTAGAGCCGGAAGCAAAAACCAAAATCCAGATTCCATCTGTTTGATGATCGTAATATAAACAATCGTCATCGTACCATAAAATATTCCATAGAAAAGAAAGATCTCTGCCATCCGGCACACGACTTTCTCGTAGGACCTCAGATGCTTGCCGTCAGAAGTTTGAACATTCTTCATTCTATTTCTGTGCTTCATCAAGGTCACAACGGTGGACAACATTGTGGTCAACAGCAGCAAGAACGGGAGAATATTATCCATGATTGCAGTGTTGATAAATATCGTGCCTGATTCCGAAAATATAGAGACCAAAGATGGAGAATCCTCGGTGGTGTTACCAGAAAGTGTTCCAGAGAAAACGAAGTACAAGCTGCTTAGAAGACTGCTGACCAGAGACACCAATAAATCCCCCAATAACATCCACGGGACAACGGAGGCAATACGCTCTTTCACCCAGGAAAGAAATCCTGACTCAAAATTGGAAATTTTTATGAAATAGAAGAAGGCCAGACTGGCCGTCAGCCACACACATAAACTGATAGTAAAAAGAGTAAAATAGAAATAAATATAAGTGGTAATATCCGTGGAGAAGATCCCAAAGCTGCAGAAATAATCCAGAAAACCAAAAGACATCACCAAACAAAAGGTCACGTTGGAGACGGCCAAACTAAGCAAAATTTTGTAGCTGTCGCTCAATTTCCTTGTTTTGATGAAATCACAACAGACTGCGAAGACAATAAACACGTTCAATAGCGCGCCGGTGCTCAACTCCAGGACCAAGGTGATAAAAAAAGGCAAAAACTTTCCCGTGTGATCTCCAGGATTCATAGTGATACACTTCGAAGTTTTCCTGTTTTGGTTTTTAAAATGTAGAACCCGGATTGGATTTTTAATTATTCCCTTAAATGATGTTGAAGCCTTGTGGCCGTTCTTTCTTAGAGCTTTGTCTGGCGGAGTCACGGAGAACTGCGATCCTGGATACTGTCAGACCAGCAGATAAATATCTCTACAACATCCATGTATTTGTAGTCGGGGAACTCATGGGAGATATACTTGAGAAGATTAACTTTCTGATCCAACAGGTGAAAATGATGGTCAATTATTTGAATTCATGCAAAGCGGTAAAAGCTCTAAAGTTACTTCTTCTAGTGAATGAGCAAAACAGAAAACAAATGTTGTGTGAAAAAAAGATTTAACCGCTTAAGATCTCACACCTCCCGATCTCAGGCAAGAGTTTTGTCTGGCGGAGTCACGGAGAACTGTGATCCTGGATATTGTCAGACCAGCAGATAAATATCTCTACAACATCCATGTAGTTGTAGTCGGAGAACAGATGAGAGATATACTTGAGAGGCGTCACTTCCTGGCCCAACAGGTGAAAATAAATCCTCCCGCCTGATGGTCAAATATTTAAATTCATGCAAAGTTCTAAAGCTCTAAAGTTACTTCTTATGGTGCATGCAAAACAGAACACAAACATTGTATAACAAGGTATTTAACTGCTTAAGGTCTTGTACCTTCCGATCTCAGGACACCTCCCCACCCAACAGGTGAAAATGCTCCCGTGTGATGGTCAGTTATTTCAATTCATGCAAAGCGTTAAAGCTCTGCAGAGAGCCGGTAAGTATGACATGTTATTTATTTATAAAATGTTCCCTTTTCAATCATTTTAACCAATCGCCGATCGCTCCGCACCGATGTACGTCGGCAGAATGGCAGCGGTAGGCAAATGGGCATACAGGTATGTCGCCTTTAAGAAGCCGTGCAGCGTGCGCACCTCCACCACCAGAGACGCGAGTGCACACCCACCGCACTCTCCATGACAATGCCAGCGGACCCCACAAACTCAATGTTCGCCGGCGGCCCGCGATCGTGTTACGGAGAAGCGAAGCGGAGAGATGCCACAAAGCATCTCCCTTTCTTCCAAACTGACAGGACACTGATCGTCTGCTCCCTGTCATCAGAAGCAGTGATCAATGTCGTGTCACAGTAAGCCTGACACAGTTAGAATTACTCCCCAGGACACACTTATGACAACGGTACTTAATGACAACGGTACCAAAATAGCATCAAAAGTGTCCGATGTGTCCACCATAATGTCGCAGTCATCATAAAAATCGCAGATCGCCACCATTACTAGTAAAAATAATAATAATAATAATAATAATAATAATAATAATAATAAAAATGCCATTAAACGACCCTCCTATTTTGTAGACACCATTTTTATAGCACTGATCACTGTATAAATGACAATGGTCCCAAAATAGCGTAAAAATTGTCCAATGTGTCCGCCATAATGTCACAGTCATGATAAAAATCACAGATCGCCGCCATTACTAGTAAATAAATAAAAATGCCATTAAAAGACCCCCCTATTTTGTAGACGCCATTATAGCGCCATTATAGCACTGATCACTGTATAAATGACAATGGTCCCAAAATTGCGTCAAAATTGTCCAATGTGTCCTCCATAATGTCACAGTCATGATAAAAATCACAGATCGCCGCCATTACTAGTAAATAAATAAAAATGCCATTAAAAGACCCCCCTATTTTGTAGACGCCATTATAGCGCCATTATAGCACTGATCACTGTATAAATGACAATGGTCCCAAAATTGCGTCAAAATTGTCCAATGTGTCCTCCATAATGTCACAGTCATGATAAAAATCACAGATCGCTGCCATTACTAGTGAAAAAAAATAATAATAAAAATGCCATTAAATGCCTATTTTGTAGACGCCATAACTTTTGCGCAAACCAATCAATATATACTTATTGCAATTTTTTTCACCAAAAATATGTAGAAGAATACGTATCGGCCTAAATTGAGAAAAAAAAATATTTTTTATATATTTTTGGGGATATTTATTACAGCAAAAAGTAAAAAATATTGCATTTTTTTCAAAACTGTCGCTCTGTTTTTGTTTATAATGCAAAAAATAAAAACCGCAGAGGTGATCAAATACCACCAAAAGAAAGCTCTATTTGTGGGGAAAAAAGGACGCCAATTTTGTTTGGGAGCCACGTCGCACGACCACGCAATTGTCAGTTAAAGGGACGCAGTGCCGAATTGCAAAAAATTACCCGGTCATTGGGCAGCCAACACACAAAGCAATTTAAAGAGACATCAATTTCTGTTATTTTGGAACCCCTTCTCAGCTTGGCCACAGACCAGGCTCTGAAATGCCCTGCTGTAAACCATGGAGAGTAACTATTTTTACACCCTACAAAACACGACTTTCCAAGGACAGGGACATGAAATTGTTACGAAGCAACTTTCTAAGAATGTATTCTAGCAAGCCAACCTGAATACCAACAAAAAACTAACATTACCATATAGACATCTATTATTGTCATATAATAATCAGAAAAACATATGATAATTATTTTTATTTATGACTTCTATTGATCTGCTAGTGTCCATCACTCATTATCATTTTTGTTCAAAATTTCTCGAAGATGGCCACACAAGAAAATTCCCCTCCAAGTGGCCCTCAGCCTGGGGTTAGCGAGAATGAGGAGAACGGCCTGCACTGGGGTGAAGGTGTTTAGAGCAGGAAGCAAAAACAAGAATCCAGATTCCATCTGTTTGATGATCGTAAAATACAAAAAAGTCATCGCAGCGTAAAATATTCCATAGAAAAACAGGGACTCCACCATCCGGCACACAACTTTCTCGCAGGACCTCAGATGCTTGCCGTCAGAAGTTTGAACATTCTTCATTCTATTTCTGTGCTTCATCAAAGTTACAATGGTAAACAAAGTTGTGGTGAACAGCAGCAAGAAAGGGAGAATAGTATCCATGATTGCAGTGTTGATAAATGTCGTGCCTGATTCCGAAAATATAGAGACCATAGATGGAGAATCCTCGGTGGTATTACCAGAAAGTGTTCCAGAATAAGTGAAGAACAAGCTGCTTAGAAGACCGCTGACCAGAGACACCAATAAATCCCCCAATAACATCCACGGGACAACGGAGGCAATACTAATTCCTTTCACCCAGGAAAGAAAGCCTGACTCAAAATTGGAAATTTTAATGAAATAGAAGAAGGCCAGACTGGCCGTCAGCCACACACATAAACTGATAGTAAAAAACAGCAGATAGAAATAAATATAAGCGATAGTAGTCATGGTGAAGATTCCAAAGCTGCAGAAATAATCAAGCAAACCAACAGACATCACCATAGTATAGCAGATGTTGGAGACGGCCAAACTAAGCAGAATTTTGTAGCTGCCGCTCAATTTCTTTGTTTTGATAAAATCACGACACACTGCGAAGACAATAAACACGGTCAATAGTGTGCCGGTGCTCATCTCCAGGACTAGGATGATAAAAAAAGGCAAGTGGTTTTGTATGTGATCTCCAGGATTCATAGTGATACACTTAGATATTTTCCTGTTTTGGTTTTTAAAATTTAGAGCCCAGATTGGATTTTTAATTATTCCCTTAAATGATGTTGTAGCCTTGTGGCCGTTCTTTCTTAGAGCTTTCAGAGAACTGTGATCCTGGATATTGTCAGACCAGCAGATAAATATCTGTAAAACATCCATGTATTTGTAGTCAGAGAACAGATGGGAGATATACTTGAGAAGATTAACTTTCTGATCCAACAGGTGGAAATGATGGTCAATTATTTAAATTCATGCAAAGCGGTAAAAGCTCTAAAGTTACTTCTTCTAGTGAATGCGCAAAACAGAAAACAAATGTTGTGTGAAAAATGATTTAACAGCTTAAGATCTCACACCTTCCGATCTCAGGACACCTCCCCACCCAACACGTGAAAATGCACCCCTGTGACAGTCAGTTATTTGAATTCATGCAAAGCCTTAAAGCTCTAGAACATGCAGAATTGAAAACAGGAATTGTACAAAAATCATTTAACTACTTAAGATTTTGCACCTTCAAATCTCGGGACATCTCCCCTTGAAACAGGTGAAAATAAATGCCCCCCCCCCCCCCCCTGTGTGATGGTCAATTATTTGAATTTATAAAAGTCATTAAAGCTCTAAAGTTACCTCTTCTAGTGCATGCAAAATAGAAAACAAACATTGTGCTAAAATGATTTAAACACTTAAGATCTCACACTTTCCCATCCAACACGTGAAAATGCCCCTGTGTGATGTTCAGTTATTTGATAATATGAAAGTCATTAAAGGTCTTAAGTTACTTCTTCTACTGCATGCAGAATAGAATACAAACATTGGGCAAAAATCATTTAACTACTTAAGATTTCACACCTTCAAATCTTGGGACACCTCCCCAACAAACAGGTGAAAATAAATCCCCCTTGTGTGACGGTCAGTTATTTGAATTCATGCAAAGAGTTAAAGCTCCAAAGATGCTTCTTCTGGAACAAGCAGAATTGAAAACAAACATTGTACAACAATGATTTAATCACTTAAGATTTTGCAACTTAAAATCTCATCACACCCCCCAACCAAGAGGTGACAATAAATGTGATGGTCAATTTGAATTTATGAAAGTCATTAAAGCTCTTAATTTACTTCTAGTGCATGCAAAAGAGAAAACACACATTGTGCAAAAATGATCTAACCACTTAAGATTTTGCAACTTCAAATCTCGGGACACCTCCCCAACCAACAGGTGAAAATAAATGTGATGGTCAATTATTTGAATTTATGAAAGTCATTAAAGCTCTAAAGTTACTTCTTCTAGTGCATGCAAAACAGAAAACAAACATTGTGCAGAAATTATTTAACCACTTAAGATCTCACACCTTCAAATCTCTGGACACCTCCCCAACCAACAGGTGAAAATAAATACTCCAGTGTGATGTTCAATTATTTGAATTAATGCAAAGCATTAAAGATCTAAAATGTCTGATTCTAGTGCAGGGGTCTCCAAACTTTCTAATCAAAGGGCCTGTTTACTTCCGTTCTTAGGACACCTCCCCACCAAAACTTGAAAATGCACCCCTGTGCTGGTCAGTTATTTGAATTCATGCAAAGAGTTAAAGCTCTAAAGTTACTTCATCTAGAAGATTTCTCACCTTCAAAACTCGGGACACCTCCCCAACAAACAGGTGGAAATAAATGCCCCGTGTGATGGTCTATTTTTTTAATTTATTTTAATTTATGCAAATCATTAAAGCTCTTAAGTTACTTCTTCTAGTGCATGAAACACAGAAAACAAAACATTGTACAGAAATGTTTTAACCACACAAGGGTACTTAAAGCGGAAGTTTAATTTTTGGGTGGAACTCGGCTTTAAGATCTCACGCCTCCCAATCTCAGGACACCTCCCCATCCAACACGTGAAAATGCACCCCAGTGACAGTCAGTTATTTGAATTCATGAAACAAGTTAAAGCTCTAAAGTTACTTCATCTAGAACAAGCAAAATTGAAAACAAACTTTGTGCAAAAATCATTTAACTACTAAAGATTTCACTCCTTCAAATCTCGGGACACCTCCCCAACAAACAGGTGAAAATAAATGTCCCCCCACCCCGTGTGATGGTCAATATTTGAATTTATGCAAATCATTAAAGCTCTAAAGTTACTTCTTCTAGTGCATGCAAAATAGAAAACACACATCGTACAAAAACGATTTAACTGCTTAAGATCTCATACCTCCCGATCTCAGGACACCTCCCCACCCAACACGTGAAAACGCACCCCTGTGACCGTCAGTTATTTCAATTCATGCAAAGAGTAACTCCACTTTTGTTGAGAAAAAACATTCCCCTCTGGGTGATCTGCGTACTTTGCAAGGATTAAAACAAAATTTGTTGCAGATTCCTACCTTTTGTTATTCTGAAGAAATCCCTGTGTGTTTCTCTGTGCCTCTGTACTTAGCGTGATGAGTTTATTTTGTGCATACTGTCACCAGCACAGTACAGCATCATCATATGACTGGTGTGGAGGTGATCAGGGACACTGACTGGTGACAATATGTTTACAAGTAAACATTAAAAAAATGTAATATGTTTTTATTATTATTATTATTATTATTATTATTATTATTATTATTAATTAATTATTGGAAAGTTTGAGATAGGATATGTGCTAGGTGGGGGATTTTTTTGGAGTGAGAGAGGTTTGAGCAAGAAGAGGGATTTTCATTTGGACATTTTTGCATGGGAGGAGGGCCCCATCCGGTATGCTGTATGGGGCCCAATGCTTTTTAACAGCGGCTCTGGACACAGGGGTTAATGAGGCATGCCCTTAACCTAGAAAAGATATATTATCCAGCCTGCCCATGCCATTCCCTCAAGTAAATGTACTGTGGGCAGGCAGCAAGTGGTTAAAAAAACGTGGAGCAAATGAGAGAAGAATTATTAAGATTGAAAGCTGCGCTCAGGATAGCTTAATTAAGGGTAAAGGAATGAAATTGTGGCTGCAGCCCCCCCTAAATATGGCTCCAAAAGGAGTATATGGATTAAGGTGTGGGTGTTGGGGGTAGTGGCGCTGTCACTATTATGTTGTTAGACTAGCCCAAAAATATATGGGTAGATTTGGGACAACATTCCCTACGGTGTACAGTTACACAGGTGTGGTGGGAGTAATGGTGCTAACAAATGCTAACAATGTGTCATCAATGAAGGTGAAAGTAAACACGTAGCATAATAAACAAAAATATGTGATAAATTATAAATGTGCACTAACATCAAATCATAAAGCTGTATTGCAATAAGTATCAAATAACAGCTGATTGCAGACCATGCAGTGGGTAGAACCTTAAAAACATAAATCTGAATATTGTGACAACGTGGGTGTCATCAGTATAGATATATATATATATATATATATCCACAATAATCAACGTGCAGTGAAGGAATTAAATATATATGAATATATAATGAAATAAGCTATAAGTCGGCTGACATAAAATAGTCCATCAGTTACAATCGGGTGACTCTGTGTAATGTGACAAGCAAGGTGCACCTATATGAATAGGTGATACGTCAGGTGGGTATCGCGGTGAATCCGGTGCTCCCCCTCAAGGGTCCCCACTCACCAAATGTAGTCACCCCTGCAGGGGTATAAGACGTTTCAGGTCACAGTATGTATTCCCCCGTGTCGTGGCTCCTTCTCCTGGGTTCCAAAAGTAATCACCAAAATTCCTGGTATATCTCCTTGGTATGAATGGTTATTTAAACAGCTCCTCCAAAGCAAAAAAGAGAGGGGACTTCCAGCTGTAGAAGGTGAAACAGAATTTATTGATTTCCTTGGTGCTGATTCTTCAAGTTATGCACACACCTCACTCATGAGTGAGGTGTGTGCATAACTTGAAGAATCAGCACCAAGGAAATCAATAAATTCTGTTTCACCTTCTACAGCTGGAAGTCCCCTCTCTTTTTTGCTTTGGAGGAGCTGTTTAAATAACCATTCATACCAAGGAGATATACCAGGAATTTTGGTGATTACTTTTGGAACCCAGGAGAAGGAGCCACGACACGGGGGAATACATACTGTGACCTGAAACGTCTTATACCCCTGCAGGGGTGACTACATTTGGTGAGTGGGGACCCTTGAGGGGGAGCACCGGATTCACCGCGATACCCACCTGACGTATCACCTATTCATATAGGTGCACCTTGCTTGTCACATTACACAGAGTCACCCGATTGTAACTGATGGACTATTTTATGTCAGCCGACTTATAGCTTATTTCATTATATATTCATATATATTTAATTCCTTCACTGCACGTTGATTATTGTGGATATATATATATATATATATATCTATACTGATGACACCCACGTTGTCACAATATTCAGATTTATGTTTTTAAGGTTCTACCCACTGCATGGTCTGCAATCAGCTGTTATTTGATACTTATTGCAATACAGCTTTATGATTTGATGTTAGTGCACATTTATAATTTATCACATATTTTTGTTTATTATGCTACGTGTTTACTTTCACCTTCATTGATGACACATTGTTAGCATTTGTTAGCACCATTACTCCCACCACACCTGTGTAACTGTACACCGTAGGGAATGTTGTCCCAAATCTACCCATATATTTTTGGGCTAGTCTAACAACATAATAGTGACAGCGCCACTACCCCCAACACCCACACCCAAATGAGAGAAGAAGCTCAGTGTATTCTGTTACATACACTTTGACATTTCTCAAAGGTGAAGACACAAGAACATGTCCTTCCAGGCGGCCTTAAGTCTGGGATTAGCAAGAACAAGGAGGACAGCCTGGAGGGTGGGGAATAACGATACAAAAAGGTATGATAACCATAATTCAGACTCCATATGTGTGATTTTGGCAAAATAGAAAATGATCACCACAATGTAATATATTCCGTAGAACAACAAGAAATGCGCCATGTGGCACACAACTTTGTCAAAGGACGTCAGACGTTCACTTTTGGATACTTGCCCGCTCTTCTTCATCCTATAACTGTGCTTCATCAAGGACACAACCGAGTACAAAGTAGTGATGAACATCACCAAAAAAGGGCCAAGAGAATTAGCTATTGAACTGTAGACAAATGTTGTTCTTGATTGTGAAAATGTAGACAGAGAACCTCCTGTGTTATTATAAGGGAGTTCCAGAGAGAAAATGAAGAACAAGCTGCTGAGGGCGCTGTTGAACAGAGAAACCAATAAAACACCCAACAGCAACCATGGAACAAAGGAGGAAATATTCTTCTTCACCCCGGAAAAAAATCCTGACCCAAAATTGGAAATTTTTATGAAGTAGAAGAAGCCCAGACTGGCTGATAGCCATGCACATGAACTGATAGTAAAAAGCAACAGATAGAGAAAAAGATAAGCGGTGTGGATCCTCGAGAAGATCCCAAGGCTGAAGAAAGAGTCCAGCAAACCGACCAACGTCAGGAATCCATAGAACACGTTGGCGATGCCCAAACAAAGCAAGATTTGGTCGCTGCTGCTCAGTGCTTTTGTTTTGATGAAATCCCGACAAATCGCATATATCACAAACAGATACATGAACATGCCAGCGCTGAGCTCCAGAAATAAAATAATGATATAAGGTAAGTAGTTGTGTGAGTCACCTTCAGGATCCATAATTGGAATGTTGGATACTTTTCCTTTTTGGCTTATAATTCAGATCATAGAAAATCTGGAATCTGCTCCAGACTGGATGCTTTAAAATGTTTTTTTTTTGCATTGTCCAGAAGCCAAGTAGTTGTCTGTTGTCAGAGCTCTGTCCGGGGGGAGCTGCAGAGAGATGTGAACCTGAATGTTGTCAGATACGTGATGAAGGTGTAACGGGAGAAGAGAGGATGGGAACACCGGAGAGACCTCACGTCCCAACCCATCAGGTGCTGTGATGTGCCTTCATTTACATTCATGCAAAGTGCCAAGATCTACAATGACTTCTGCTGGAACAATTCACTATAGAAAACAAACATTATGGAAAATAATCATCACATTTACTTTGAGGACTGGGACATGTTTTTCCTCCCGCACATGGCCTGTCAAAATTATGGAAAGGGTCTGTATGGCAATTGTTATTAAAAAAAAAAAGGAATATTCAAAGTTGTCTATGAAAAAAAAAAGTCTATACTGTAATGATGGATTTTTAGCAAGAAACAAATCATTTAACTGCCATATAGGAACTATAATGCTACAAGGTGTCCGTTCTGTGCAGAATCACCTATATACAGGGCTGTCTTAATTAGAGGGCACAACTGAGCACTAACCAGGGGCCCCAACCATGGGGGGGCCCCAACTGCATGGGGGGGCCCCTGCACTTTCCCCAAAGCAGCTGGTCCTTGAGCCAACGCTGCCCCAAAATTGGGGGCCCCATGATGGCACTGAGAGTGATAGATACACAGGGGAGGCAGTCTGCTTTCTACCTACGTGATGTCTGTTTACCTGCACTGTCATCATTGTAGGGGGCCCAGAGCATTACTTTGCCCAGGGGCCCATGATGCTATTAAGACGGCCCTGCCTATATACACATGATTCTGCACTTCCGGGTAGGGGGCGCATGCCACTTCTGCTGTGATCAGTCAGAAGCAGGTGCCGGCCAATGGATGCAATCTGGCACCCGCCGCTCATCGAGGAGAGAGCCAATACAGTAAATGGGGATGTGGTGGATTTTGTTTCCCTGCAAAGCACATCTCTTAGTAAAAGCACCACACAGTACATGTAAACACTGGACACTGGCATGGCACACAGTTGTAAAGATACCATTTTTTTCCCTAAATATCTTCCTTTCCCTCAGTGCAGTCCTCCTTCACTTACCTCATCCTTCCATTTTGCTTTTAAATGTCCTTAATTCTTCTGAGAAGTCCTCACTTCCTGTTCTTCTGTCTGTAACTCCACACAGTAATGCAAGGCTTTATCCCTGGTGTGGAGTGTCGGGCTCGCCCCCCTCCCTTGTACTACAGGAGAGTCAGGACGCCCACTAACACACAGCTCCTTTCTCTATCTGCAACATAGAGAGCGTCCTGACTCACCTGTAGTCCAAGGGAGGGGGCGAGCCCAACACTCCACACCAGGGAGAAAGCCTTGCATTACTGTGTGGAGTTACAGACAGAAGAACAGGAAGTGAGGATTTCTCAGAATAAATAAGGACATTTAAAAGCAAAATGGAAGGGTGAGGTAATTGAAGGAGGACTGCACCGAGGTAAGTGAAGGAGGACTGCACTAAGGTAAATGAAGCTATTTAGGGGGGGGGATGTACCTTTACAACCCCTTTAACCATTTAATTGCCTTTAGATGTTGAACTAATTCCCAGCCAGTGCCATTTGTACAGTGACAGTGGATATTTTTAGTACTGATCATTGTATCAGTGTTCCTGGTTCCCAAGAAGTGTAAAAAGTGTCAATTAGTGTCATATTGTCCACCACAATATTGCAGTCCTGCTAATTGCCGCCATTACAAAAATAAAAAAAATAAAAAATCCAGTTTATATCACAAACAGTATATTTTTCAATCAAACCAATCCACATACACTAATTGGTATTGTTTTTTACCAAAAATATGTAGCAGAATACATTTTGGCCAAAACTTATGAAGAAATAGATTTTTTATTTTTTTATTAGTAAAGTAAAAAGAAAAAACTATATATATATATTTTTTGTTCAAAATTGTCTGCCTTTTTTAATTTATAGCATAAAAAAACAGAGGTGATTAAATACCACCAATAAAAAGCTCTATTTGTGTGGAAAAAAAAAATCATATACCGTATATACTCGAGTATAAGCCGAGTTTTTCAGCACATTTTTTTTTGTGCTGAAAATGCCCCCCTCGGCTTACACTCGAGTCACCTTTTTGCGCCTGATCTTCCGGTCTTTGGGGACCCAGCATTTGGCACACATGTAGCCCCACTCTTCTTCTATAAGTGTGCAAAGTTTGTTGTCTGGAGGACCTACGGCGGGGGAGCGCTGATTTTTCAAATTCGGGCACCTCTTCCATAGACTCCCATGTTAAATGGTAATTTCTCTGGTGAATTTGGGGACCGGGTACCAGCTGGTTGTAGGTCCCCTGGACCAGGAACTTGGCACACAGGTAGCCCCTATTCTTCTCTATAAGTGTGCAAAGTTTGTTGTCTGGGGGACCTACGGCTTCCATAGACTCCCATGTTAAACGTCAGTCTAGTCATGGGCACAGTGAGGCATGGACACAGTGAGGTATGGACACAGTGAGGCATGGGCACAGAGAGGCATGGGCACAGTGAGGCATGGACACAGTGAGGCATGGGCACAGTGAGGCATAGACACAGTGAGGCATGGGCACAGAGAGGCATGCGCACAGTGAGGCATGGACATAGTGAGGCATGGACACAGTGAGGCATGCACCCTAGGCTTATACTTGAGCCAATACGTTTTCCCAGTTTTTTTGTGGTAAAATTTGGTGCCTCGGCTTCTATTCAGGTCGGCTTATACTCGAGAATATACAGTAAGTGTTATTTGTGTACAGTGTTGCATGACAGAAATTGTCAGTTAAAGTAACGCAGCGCCATATAGCAAAAGTGCAGGTTCTATCACTTACCTTATACCCTGCTATGTCAGATCCCAGCACCTCCTGGTGAAGCTTTGGCCTGTGGGTGGAGTCTCTGTGTCATCAAGTACAATACAAACACATTAACCCGGTATTGCAAGTTGAGGAGGTTGGCGTGCATCTGGACATGGTTGTAGACTCGTAGCTTACAGAGCAGGCTGAAGGGGACTGTTTTCAGCACTGGAGGGACCCTGATGGAGCCACTCCACTTCCTGCTCCGGTGTATTGCGTCAAACGTTCATGATGAAGATTTCCGTACAGCCACCTCCCGACATGTTTCGTCATGTATACATGTAGACGAAACATGTCGGGTGGGGCCTTTTACGGCAATCTTCATCACTAACGCTTGACATGATATGCCGAAGCAGGAAGTGGAGGTCCGAGTCTGAGAATAGGGTGGGAGTGAGACAGCATCTGCACACCTCGGGTCCACAGTGACTCCAATACACCACTTTAGATTTTTATGGAAGACTTGCTGTGGTATTTCTGTTTGCTTTGAATTATACTAAATGTGAGTGTACCGGTTGAAGATTTTAGTGTTTTATTAAACACGAGCGTGTAAGGCATTGAAATCTGGTGAGTGCGTTTTCTGAAGGGGGCGGAATCACTTGTACACCGGTGCGGTGGATGAATAGGAAGATACTACACTGAATTCATTTCCCCGGATTTTCTTTATGGACTGTTTATGATAAGATTTTTTTAGTTATTTTCACTTGTCACCGGGTGAAAATACTTTTATTAATTTTCACATTTTTCCTGGAGGGAGGATTTATGTATAATTGCAATATTGTGATTATGGGCGCCACTATTTTTTCTCACTTTTTAAATGATTGTTAAAATACTGTTCACATTCTAAATTATTTAACCGCTTGCAGCCCGCTGCACGCACATATTCATCTGCAGCATGGCACGGGCAGGTAAAAGGGCGTACCTGTATGTCCCCTTTAAGAAGCAGTTGTTGCGGGCCCGCCGTGATCTCCGTGACAAATATATAAGAGGTCCGTATAGTGAACTTGGTGTTGAGTTGTTCACTTTGCGATCATCACTGAGGACAAGGGGGCGCTCTTTACATCTAAGAGGAAAAGAGATTTCACCAGTGGCGGTTCGTCCATAGAGGGCGCTGGAGCGCCGCCCCCTCTGGCTCTCACCGCCACTGAGTCTAATAACATAGATTCATGCATTGCACGAATCTATGTTATTATCGCCGCTGCCGCTGTTATTCAGATGGTCGGCGCTCATGTCCGGCCATCTGAATAACGCCAGCTGGTTGGCTGTACGGAAATGTCAATCAGAGCCAACAGCTCTCATAGGCTTTCCCAATACAGCCCTCGGGCCCCTTGGATAAGATGACAGGCGCCTCAGCCAATCAGGTTGGCCGGTTCTGGCTACCGGTAACCTGATTGGCTGAGGCGCCTGTCAGTCATCGAGGGAGGAAGAAGACATCGTGGGACGTGGATGCCTGACTCCAGTAAAGGTAAGTGCCGGGGGGAGAGCAATTTACAGGGCACAGTGGGGACAATTGGCACAGTGGCGACCATTAAAGGGCACAGTGTTGACAATGGATGGCACAGTGGCTGGTTTAATGGCATGGCACCGTGGTGACAATTGATGGCACAGTGGCTGGTTTAATGGCATGGCACAGTGGTGCGAATTGATGGCACAGTGGCTGCATTTGATGGCATGGTACAGTGGTGCGAATTGATGGCACAGTGGCTGCATTTGATGGCATGGTACAGTGGTGCGAATTGATGGCACAGTGGCTGCATTTGATGGCATGGCACAGTGGTGCAAATTGATGGCACAGTGACTGCGTTTGGGCACAGTGAGACTGCAATTTTTTTTCCTTTGCGCCCCCCAAAGATTTTGAGCACCAGCCGCCACTGGATTTCACCTCTAAATACGGAAAGGTTTCTTCACAGTAAGAGCTGTGAAAATGTGGAACAGACTCCCTCCAGAGGTGGTTCTGGCCGGCTCAGTAGATTGCTATGAGAAGGGTCTGGATTCTTTCCTAAATGCACATAATATAACTGAGTACTAAGATGTGTAGGTAAGTTGATCCGGGGTAAATCTGATTGCCTCTCGGGGGATCAGGAAGGATTTTTTTTTCCCTGATGTAGCAAATTATACCATGCTATGCTGTTTTTTTTCCCCTTCCTCTGGATCAATTGTGAGTTGGGTGTATGGGATTGTACTGTGTTTTTATTTTGTTTGTTTCTTTTTTTATGGTCGAACTGGATGGACTTGTGTCTTTTTTCAACCTGACTAACTATGTAACTATGTAACTGTCATCGGAAACACAATCAGTGATGTGTCACAGCAAGCCACGCCCCCCTACAGTAAGGATCACACCTTAGGGAACACTTAATCCCTACAGCGCCACCTAGTAGTTAACTCCTTTACTGCCAGTGTCATTTTCACAGTAACCCGTGCTTTTTTATAGCACTGATCGCTATAAAAATGACAATGGTCCCAAAAATGTGTCAAAAGTGTCCGATGTGTCCGCCGTAATGTCACAGTGACGATATAAATCAAAGATCGCCGCCATTACCAGTAAAAAAAAAATATTAATAAACATGCCATTATCAGGGACTCACCTCCCAGCCTCGTCCTCCAGGATCCTCCATGTTGGCGCGCCGCCGCGCTTCCCGCACGCGTGCATGTGCACATTGTTAGCGGGAGCACGCGTGTACACGTTTTCTGGCGCCAAAGCACACTTTAAAAGCCATTGCTGGACTTAAACACCTTGCTGCCTGATCTGCAGTTTTGGAGTGAACTTCCACTTGAAACCTGATCCTGAAATCCTGATTAAATCTTGACCCGTCTTGTTGACTATCCGTACCTCTCCAGACCCCGACTCCAGCTTGCTTGACTACCCTTCTGATTGGACCCACCGTTGCCAGACCCACTTGCTTGCACCACGACTACGCTTCAGATTCTGCTTCTAAACCATCTGACTACCTGTTGTGACCCGGCCTGCCTGACTCTGCTGTTTCTTGCTTCCTGTTTACCTGCTTGCTTCATCAGCTTGCTGCCGTTGCAGTCGCACCACCTGCCAGGGTCGCTGACCCCCTCTGCTGCCTCAGTGCTGTCTGCACCTGCCCGCCAGAGAGACTCAGCCGTCTACTCATCACTGCATCGGTACTCCTACCCCGCGGTGCTCCGAGTCACTGTTCCCACTTCAGCGACTCGCGAACCAGAGCCGTAAGAGAGGCCTCCTACAACCAGACTCTGAACATACCAGGTACGTAACAGCCATAAAACGATCTCCTATTTTGTAAATGCTATACATTTTGCGCAAACCAATCAATAAATGCTTATTGCAATTTTTTTTTTACCAAAAATATGTAGAAGAATCCGTATCGGCCTAAACTGAGGATTTTTTTTATTTTTTTATATATATTTTCGGGTATATTTATTATAGTAAATAGTAAAAAATATTGTTTTTTTTTCTAAATTGTCGCTCTATTTTTGTTTATAGCGCAAAAAAAAAACGCAGAGGTGATCAAATACCACCAAAAGAAAGCTCTATTTGTGGGAAAAAAAAGACGCCAATTTTGTTTGGGGGCCACATCGCACGACCGCGCAATGTCAGTTAAAGTGACGCAGTGCCGAATCGCAAAAAGGGGCCGGGTCCTTTAGCTGCAAAATGGTCCGGGGGTTAAGTGGTTAAAGTGGCGGCTCTACCTATTTAAAACATTCCTTTCTGAGGCGCAGTGGTGTAGAATCAGGTGTGGGCGGGTTGTACTTGATGACCATCAGTTTTGGATATATAGGCGACTTGATTTGGTTTTTATATTTACGTCAATGAGGAAGCAGTTTCCCCCATTGGAATCTTTTGGCCTAAACAAAATTACCATTGAAATCTCATTGTTGTGGGGGGAGTGATGGGGTTGGAGCAGGGGTCCTCAAACTACGGCCCTCCAGTTGTCCAGGAACTACAACTCCCATCATGCCTAGCCATGTCTGTGAATGTCAGAGTTTTACACTGCCTCATGGGACTTGTAGTTCTGCAACAGCTGGAGCAACAGCTGGAGGGTCTTAGTTTGAAGATCTCTGGGTTAGAGGAAGTTACATGCAACGTGGATCCAACTGTTTTAGCCGAGAAATCTTCATTCCCCATTACCTGCCCATGAGTTGAGGGTTGGAGAAAGATGGATGAAAACACAAAGACCGGGAAATGCTTTATGATGACTTTATTGTATATAGAAGGTACACACAATGTTTTTATTTTACATTTTTCCTATCCTATTATTATTATTATTATTATTATTATATAGAGCTGTACAAAGTGAGGACACACAGAGACCTGATAATATACATCATATATTGTACACACCCACCATGGGAACCTTTTACAGCCTGAATGAATCTACATACGTTGTCCAAAAGTTACTGTTATGGAAATTCAAATAACATTTTATGTTCTAATGTATATAGTCAGGCCATGCCAAGCATGACGAGGATATTCTAACCATAAATAACACTAAACTACAATTGAGTTACTCCCAATGGAAGTTCTACATCACTTATCCACAGACCTATCTCTACTTTACTGGTCCACAAAGGGAATTAAACATTTTTACCGTATATACTGGAGTATAAGCCGACCCGAATATAAGCCGAGGCACCTAATTTTACCACAAAAAATGTGAAAACGTATTGACTCAAGTATAAGCCTAGGGTGTCCATCTGCATGCCTCACTGTGCCCAATGCTTCACTATGCCTATGCCTCACTATGCCTATGCCTCACTGTGTCCATGCCTTACTGTGTCCATGACTAGACTGACATTTAACATGGGAGTCTATGGAAGGGGTGCCTGGCTTTGAAAAATCAGTGCTCCCCAGCCAAAGGTCCCCCAGACTGTGTCCATACCTCACTGTGCCCATGTCTCACTGTGTCCATGCCTTACTGTGCCCCATGCCTCACTGTGCCCATGCCTCACTGTGTCCATGCCTCGCTGTGCCCATGCCTCACTGTGTCCATGCCTCACTGTGTCCATGTCTCACTGTGTCCATGTCTCACTGTGTCCATGCCTTACAGTGCCTCATGCCTCACTGTGCCCATGCCTCACTGTGTCCATGCCTCACTGTGCCCATGCCTCACTGTGTCCATGCCTCACTGTGTCCATGCCTCACTGTGTCCATGCCTTACAGTGCCTCATGCCTCACTGTGCCTATGCCTCACTGTGCCCATGCCTCACTGTGTCCATGCCTAACTGTGTCCATGCCTTACAGTGCCCCATGCCTCACTGTGTCCATGCCTCACTGTGTCCATGCCTCACTGTGTCCATGCCTCACTGTGCCCATGCCTCACTGTGCCCATGCCTCACTGTATCCATGCCTCACTGTGTCCATGCCTCACTGTGCCCATGCCTCACTGTGCCCATGCTTCACTGTTTCTATGCCTTACTGTGTCCATGCCTTACTGTGTCCAGGACTAGACTGACATTTAACATGGTAATATATAGAAGGGGTGCCCGGCTTTGAAAAATCAGTGCTCCCCAGGCAAAGGTCCCCCAGACAACAACTTTGCACACTTGTAGAGGGAAAATGGGGCTACATGTGTGCCAATTTCCGTTATAGGGTCCCCAAATTCACTAGAGAAATTACCGTTTAACATGGGAGTCTATAAAAGGGGTGCCCGGGTTTGAAAAACCGGTGCTCCCCGCCCGTAGGTCCTCCGGACAACAAACTTTGCACACTTGTAGAGGAAGCTACATGCGTGCCAAGTTTGGGGTCCAAGGGACCTAAGACTGGCCATAACCGGGTCCCCAAAGCCCAGGAGATCAGGCGTAAAAGGTGACTCGAATATAAGCAGAGGGGGGGCATTTTCAGCACCAAAAAATGTGCTGAAAAACTTGACTTATACTCGAGTATATACGGTAAGCGGTTTAGACATTAATGGCTGTGTGTTGAGTTATTTTGAAGGAACGGCAAATGTACACTGTTATACAAGCTGTACACTCACTACACAAATTTAGACTCCCGGCGAGAAAAAAGAGAACTTGTTCTCTTTTTTTCTCGTCGAGATCCACAACAGTTTTCTCGACGAAAAACATACACACGACCGTTTTCCTCGGCAAAAAAGCTCTGCCACCAAGTTTCTTGATGGATTTTGTCGAGGAAAACGGTTGTGTGTATGGGGACTTTCAGTGCAATTTCAAGTGCACTTTGCACTTGTAGTTTGCACTTGTAGTGCAAAGTGGATTTGCCTTTTGTAAATAACCCCCGACGTTCCCTGTAGCCCTCTCAGGCGTTCTAACCTTCAACACTACTGAGATTTTTTGTTGTTGGGGGTAGACGAGCCCTTCATGTTTCGTCCCACTGATATAGTTGTGGCTCGTTACCTTTTCTACATAAATACAGAAACTAGACTAAGAATCATTTACATCACAAATGTAACAAGTTAACTTTTACAGCTAAAGACGCTGTGCCTACCTATTTTGCTTTTCAGTTTCGGGTTTCCATGGATCAAAACAAGACTTTGAGCAGTTGGGTACATCAGGACAATTATCCAGGAACAAAATTTAAACGTAAGATTTGCGAGCGAAGTCAATAAACTCGCCATAGCTACAAGATAAAATGACAAGTCCAGGACGAGTCTCATGATCATTATCCTGGTGGCCCGGATGTGTCCCTGGAGCTGAGATGACGTTAGGTGAGACTCACCGAGGTTCATCCTCCAGACGTGTCTCAGCAGTGATGTGACACATTGACCGATGCAGAGACAAGTCAGAAGGACGGGAAAAAGACATCCAAAGAACAAGTTGAACACGGAGAAACTGAAATGTATTCTAAAATCATAATAACTGGTTGTCACAGTTCCATTTTGTATAGGATTGGTTTCTGTCAACCAGAAAAACGGCAAAGTGATGATGATTGAGCCAAGAACTGACCCCACTATGAGCTGAGGAACAGAAGACAGGAACGTGGCTTTCATCCTCAGGAGATAAGGGTGGGAAAAGTTCACCAATCGGACAAAGTAGAACATGGAGAGCCAAGCGGTGTTCCAGGCACTGGCATAGAAGAAAGCAAACTGTAGAGTAAACATTGATAGAAATACATTCTTATTAAGATTGAAGAACTTCGCATGAATGGACAGCATGGAACCAAGACTCATACACACCTGCAGGAAAATATTGGTGAGCGCTGTAGACATTTGGATTTGGTCACAGACAACAGAATTTCTGTTCTTTTTCCATTGTAACAAATACAAAGTCAGAAGTAAAGAGTTGATCATTGTCCCGGAGAGACCCATGAGAAGTGAGACCACAAATATGAACAATTCCACAGCTGTGATCATCTTAGAAGAGGAAGAGTGATTGTTGGGTTCTCCTTCTGCAGAGATAATCTGGATATAATAATAGTCCAGATATGAAGTGAAATCTGTCAGAAGAGATTCAGAGAAGACGTGTCATGGAATGCAAATCTCTCCAGGATCCGGTTGCCGGGTTTGATGGGCAGAAAACATCTCATCAGGTTTCATAGGAAATCACTCGCTTCACCTGATCCTTGTTTGGTTTGTACCGGTGAGCTCAGGAACATTCTACAGAAATAAACCACGTTCTATAAAAAAATAAATATACTCAGAACTGTTTTGCCTTTTGTCTCATTTGCCTTGTGTCTAGGATGGAAACAAACATGGAGGTCTATGAAAGTACACGGAGACCCCAACCATATGACACTTAAGCCTCGTACACACCATCGGACTTCAAACAAACTTTTCTTTGGATTTTTGTCCGAAGGAAGTTGGCTGGGCACACCCATAGCATACACACACTCGGACTTTTCTGCAAACTTTCCTAAAACTTTCCCAACATCACGTGGTTTTTCTGCTCTTTACCGTGACATGTTGGGTATCATTGTACTCGGCATAACATTATCCTTCACAATATAAAAAATTTGGGCTAACTTTAGTTAATATTTTCTGAAAAAAAGTGCGCTTGTAAGACCGCTGCGCAAATACGGTGTGACAAAAAGTATTGCAATGACACCATTTTCTTCTCTAGGATGTAAGAAAAAATAATGTATAATGTTTGGGGGTTCTGAGTAATTTTCTAGCAAAAAAAACCTTGTTAACACCGAGTCAGAAAAACAGGCTTAGTCCTTTCAAACTGAGGGGGAACAGAACCCATAAAACTTGGTTTTGGGACTGGAAGTGAGGTTGGATCTCCCCAACAAGGACACGGAACTCACTATAAACAAGACAGGGGTTCCAACCTTCTAAGATTTTTTTTTTCAATCGTGGTCTCCTTGGTGTAGAAGATCCCTTCATTTCTGGTCCCAGGAATCTCACTGTAGTTGCTGCTCATTACTTTTTCTACATAAATACAGTGGAACCTCGGATTGCGAGTAACGCAGTTAACAAGCGTTTTGTAATACGTGCACTGTATGTACAAAAAAATAATAATAACTTGGTTTGCGAGTGTTGTCTAGCAAAACAAGCAGGATTCAGGCCAGAGCGTTCTGCAGTACTGCTTTTGGCCTGAGGTGGGGGGCGCCAAAGCCAACCCACGCCGTCTGGAAATCCCCAGAAAGGCTCTGAAAGACATGAAAATACTCTGTTCCCTAGCCTTTCCAGGGTTTGCCCAGGTCAGCCGTGCTGTCCTTGGGCCTTTCCGGCCATTTCTGAGACTCTGTGGCACCCCCCCCCCCCAAGATTTTAAAATTTATTTTCAATTTATTTCACGACAAAATGTCCACATTTCTGTGAATTAATTAACCACTTAAAGACCGCTCACTGTATATATACGTCACTTTGAAGAGGGATATCTCAGTAATGGCAGCAGCTAGTTACCATAACCCCAGTATCCATCTTTTTAGCGGGCGGTCCAGTTTGCGATAATGGTGGCCTCTGCCACAGATTCACTGTAAGATCACTGTCATCGGCAGTGGGAGAGGGCCCACCGCTCTCCCGCACCCTCTGTTGCTTACTGGAGCCGTTGGCAGCGGCGGAGGCGAACGGGTCCTTCTCCTTCCTGGGAGTGGATACAAGTGAGGGCAAGATGGCTCCCGCCTGTCTCCATACCATAGCAGGGTGGAAGTGACCCCTATCCGGCCATTTCTGAGGCTCTCCAGGGCCCCCCACCTCTGTCCGCATGCGGTATTGCATGCCTTTGAAGTCAATGATATACGAGTACTTTGGATTACGAGCATTCACCTGGAATGGATTATGATCGTAATCCGAGGTTCCACTGTACAGAAATTAGGCCAACCATCATTTATATTACAAATGTAACAAGTTGACTTCTTCAGTTAAATAAACATTGTCTCCATATTTTCTTTTTCAGTTTTGGGTTTCCATGGATTAAAATGAGACTTTGAACAGTTGGAATCGTCAGGACAGTTACCCAAATACAGAATCCCAAAATAAAATTTTGGGATGAGGTGAATAAAACCACCATACCCAAAATGTAATAAATCAAATCCAGGACAAGTTTCATGATCATTATCCTGGTGGCCCGGATGTGTCCCTGGAGCTGAGATGACGTTAGGTGAAACTCACCGAGTTTTATCCTCCAGACGTGTCTCAGCAGTGATGTGACACATGGACCGATGCAGAGACAAGTCAGAGTGGAGGGAATTACACATCCAAAGAACGAGTTGAACACGGAGAAACTGAAATTTATTGCAGCGTCATAATAATTGGTTACCAAGGTTAAGTTTTGTATAAGATTGGCTTCTGCCAACCAATAAAGTGGCAAAGTGATGACGATTGAGCCAAGAACTGACCCCACGATGAGCTGAGGAACAGAAGACAGGAACGTGGCTTTCATCCTCAGGAGATAAGGGTGGGAAAAGTTTACCAATCGGACAAAGTAGAACATGGAGAGCCAAGTGGTGTTCCAGGTATTAGCATATAAGAGAATGAACTGTAGGGTAAGAATTAAAAGAAATAGATTCTTACCAAGGTTGAAGAACATCTCTTGAGTGCTCAGCACACCATCGAAAGATAGGCAGACCTGCAGGAAAATATTGGTGAGCGCTGTAGACATTTGGATTTGGTCACAGACAACAGACTTTCTGCTCTTTTTCCATTGTAACAAATACAAAGTCAGAAGGAAAGAGTTGCTCATGATCCCGGAAAGACCCGTGAGAAGTGAGAACACAAGCATAAAGAGATCCACAGCTGAGATCATCTTAGAAGAAGGAAGAGTGATTTTTGGGTTCTCCTTCTGCAGAGATAATCTGGATAAAATAATAGTACAGGTATAAAGTTAAATCTGTCAGGAGAGATTCAGAGAAGATGTGTCATGGAATGTAAATCTCTCCAGGATCCGGTTGCCGGGTTTGATGGGCAGAAAACGTCTCATCAGGTTTCATAGGAAATCACTCACTTCACCTGATCCTTGTTTGGTTTGTACCGGTGAGCTCAGAAATTGCGTTCTATCAATAAAAATATACCCAGAACTGTTTTGTTTATTATCTAAATCTTCATTGTGTCTAGGATGACAACAAACATGAAATTCTGTTAAAAACATGTAGAGCCCAACTGAAGTTTACAACTTGCTCTGTGTATCATAAACAATTGCTATTTTTTTTTATTAAATTACTCGTTTTCACATATTTTCCCCAACCTTTGTTACATCTCAGTAGTGCTGATCTCCTTCTTCGGATTTTGCTCCTCTCCCTGTCAGGTAATCTAGGATCACCTGAGACACACAGTCAGTGCTCTGCGTCCTGGACAAGAATAGTCTGTTGGAATTAAAGCTTTTGCCCTCCCCTCTGCCATTTATTGTGATAGGTGACCTCACTGACAAATAGAGAGAGGCTGAAGATACAAGAGGACCAGGATAGACTCGCCTTGCATGCACAAGAAATTTGATCCACCTCGATCTGAGAATATCTCTCATGTTGTCTCAGGGGAAACCCTCCTTCTTCCTGGTGTTCCTGGACAAGAAAGACCTCTATCCAGGTTCTCCCAGTATGGACCCCACTACAGAGTCACACATGCCTTGTGAAATATCTCTCAGGCCGCGTACACACGAGGAGACATGTGCGCTGAGACTGGTCCACAGACCAGTTTCCGCGGACATGTTCAATCGTGTGTGCGGCCTAGCGGACAGGTTTCCAGCAGACAAAAGTTTTTAAGCATGACTCGACGCATGCGTGGAAGCATTGAACTTCCGTGTTTGTGCACGTTGGTGTCTTCTATGTCACCGCGTTCTCTGTCCGCTGGGATTTTGGTCTGATGGTGTGTACACACATCAGACCAAAATATCCCTGGAGACATGTCCGATGAAAACGGTCCATGGACCGTTTTCATCGGACATGTCTCCTCGTGTGTACAGGGCCTCAGAATTCCTCAGGGGAAACCCTGCTTCCTCCTGGTGTTCCTGGACAAGAAAGACCTCCTCCCGGGTTCTCATGATATGGACCCCACTACAGAGTCACACACGCCTGGTGAAATATCTCTTAGGATGCCTCAGGAACACAAATCCTCATCAAAGTGCACCTAGACAGCTCAGACCTTCTACCGGGATCTCATTCAGTCATGTGTAGCCATATAAAACAAAAGAAAACCATAGTGCTGTTTGCCTTTGTTTTATATGGCTACACATGACTGAACGAGATCCAAAGAGGAGTTCTGAGCTGTTTAGGTGTTCTTTGTGTTCTTTAGGTATCCTGAGAGATATTTCCCCAGGCATGTGTGACTCTGTAGTTTTGTCCATATCATGGAAACCCGGGAGGAGGTCTGTCTTGTCCAGGATCACCAGGAGGAGAAAGGGTTTCCCCCCGAGGAATCCTGACATATATTCTTTCAGATGTTTGTGACTCTGTTTTAGGGTCCATATCATGGGAACCCGAGAGGAGGACTGTCTTGTCCAGGAACACCAGGAGGAGGAAGGGTTTCCCCCCGAGGCATCCTGACAGATATTTCTCCAGACGTTTGTGACTCTGTAGTGGGGTCCATATTATGGGAACCCAGGAGGAGATTTGCCTTGTCCAGGATCACCAGTAGGAGGAAGGGTTTCCCTCCAAGGCATCCTGACAGATATTTTTCCAGGCGTTTGTGACTCTGTAGTGGGGTCCATATCGTGAGAACCCGGGAGGAGGAATGTCTTTTCCAGTAACATCAGGAGGCTGAAGGGTTTCTATTGTAACAAATACAAAGTCAGAAGTAAAGAGTTGATCATTGTTCAGATAGACCAGTGAAAAGTGAGAACACAAGCATGGACAGATCCACAGCTTTGATCATCTTTGAAGAAGGAAGAGCAGCGGCGGTGCATCCATAGTGGGCGCAGGAGTGCCGCCCCCTCTCTCCTGCACCATCACTTAAGTACAATACATAGAGATTCTTGCATTGCACAGATCTCTATGTATTGCTGTCGGCGCCGCTACCGTCCACTTTTCAGATGGTGAGCGGTGAGTGCTGGCCATCTAAATAATATTAGTTTGTTGGTGTTTTGAAGTGCCTATCAGAACCAGCGGCACTGTGTGTGCGTTCCCTGGGTAACACTGACACTTATCTTAGCCAATCAGGTTCACCGTCTCTGGTTACCAGTAACCTGATTGGCTGAAGCGACATTGAGGGCGGGACTTGGCCGAAGGCATCAAGGGAGAGTGGAGAGTGAATGGCTGACCCAAGAAAGGTAAGTGCCTGGGGACGGGGGAAGAAATCTGGCATTTTTTGATGGGGGAAAACTGGCGGTAATTGATGGGCACAGTGGCAACAATTGATGGTCAAAATGGCGACAAATGATGGTTCAGTGGCTGCGTTTGATGGCATGGCACAGTGGCTCCGTTTTGATGGCACAGTGGCGTCAATTGATGGCATGGCACAGTGGTGATAATTGATGGCACAGTGGCGACAATTGATGGCACAGTGGCAACAACTGATGGCACAGTGGCGCCCCTCCCACCACTCTCTGGTCATCTCCGCCACTTACCGGAGCCCTCAGTAGTGGTGGAGACAATCGGATCCTCTCTCCTCTGAGACACGGAGCCGAGTAAGGGAAAGGTGGCCCCCCGCTCAGCGCCATAACATTGGATGACAGAAGAGACGTCAAACACCACTTCTGCCCAATGATCTTAAAGGGGAATTACAAAGACATGTATTTATTTTTGTATTTTATTATTGCATTTTAGTGTAAATATGAGATGTGAGGTCTTTATGACCCCAGGTCTTATACTTAAGAGGTCCTGTCATGTTTTTTTTTTTTTTAATACAAGGGATGTTTAAATTCCTTGTAATAGAAATAAAAGTGACACATTTTTTTTTTAAAGGACAGTGTAAAAAAAATAACAAAAAGTAAAATAAATAAGAAAACAAATTGAAAGCAACCTGTCCCGCTGAGCTTGCGTGAGAACATAGGTGAGCAGCGCCCACATATGAAAACGAAGTTCAAACCACACATGTGAGGTATCGCCACGATTGTTAGAGTGAGAGCAATAATTCTAGCCCTAGACCTCCTCTGTAATTAAAAACTGGTAACCTGTAGACATTTTTAAACATCGCCATTGGAGACTTTTAAGGGTCAAAGTTCGTCGCCATTCCACGCGCAGTTTTGAAGCGTGACATGTTGGGTATCAGCATAACATCCTCTTTCACAATATAGAAAAAAAAACTGGGCAAACTTTAATCGTGCTGTCTTATTTGCTAATTAAAAAAAGTGTATTTATTTCAAAAGAATTGCGCTTGTAAGAGCGCTGCGCAAATACGGTATGACGGAAAGTATTTTATTCTCTAGGGTGTCTGAAATAATATATATATATTGTTTTGGGGTTCTAAGTAATTTTATAGCAAAAAAAAAAAAGATTTTAATTTGTAAACACCGAGTTTGAAAAATAGGCTTGGTCCTTTATAAAAAAAATAAAAATATGGATGAAAAGATAAAGACTGAAGCAGGCTGTATATTTACTTTATTTTATATACAGTTGAAGATACACACATTTTTTTTTTTTAACAATATGTATATTATTATTATTATTATTATTATTATTATTATTATTATTACTATTATTATTATTATTATTATTATTACTATTATTATTATTATTATTATTATTATTATATTGTATAAATGTTATTTTAATATTGTTTGTATTATTATTATTCAAATCTGTACAGAGTGATGACACACCAAGACCTTATAATATATAGTACATACCCACAATGAGTTCCTGAATTTAATTTTTTGTATACAGTAAGGCAGTGCAAAGTACAAACATGATATTCACAGTGCTGTAACCCATAGTGACCATAACCAACAGTAAACTTAAATTGGGCTGCTATAAATCAGGGGTCTCCAAACTTTTTAGCCCAGGGGTTACGTTGTAGATCTTAAAAATATCCGCAGGCCGAAAAAATTGGTCATTTATAAATAAATGAATAAAATCATAGCCTTTCTGCATGTCTGTGTCCACGTCAGAGTCTCATTGCACATTGTGTCCCCACCAGACCCTTTCACACATCTGTGTCCCCATTAGCGTCTTTCCGCACCTCTGTGTCCCCCATCAGAATCTCCCTAATATCAGTGTCCCCAGCAGAGTGTCCTCAATACCAATGTCCCGCATCCATCAGAGTCTCCTCAATACCAGTGTCCCCCATATCTGTGTCCTCCATCCATCAGAGTCTACTCATCATCGGTGTCCCCAGCAGAGTCTCCCCAATATCAGTGTCACCATCATCAGTCTCCCCAGTATCAGTGTCCAAATCCTTAGTGTCCCTGTCAGCAGTCTCCCGATCATCAGTGTCCCCATCATCAGTCTCCCCAGGATCAGTGTCCCCATCAGCAGTGTCCCCATCATCAGTCTCCCCAGGATCAGTGTCCCCATCAGCAGTCTCTCCAGCATCAATGTCCCCAGCACCAGTGTCCCCAGCAGTGTCCCCAACATCAGTGTCCCCAGGATCAGTCTACCCATCAGTCTCCCCATCAGCAGTGTCCCCATCAACAGTGTGCCCAGCATCAGTGTCCCCAGAATCAGTGTCCCCAGAATCAGTGTCCCCAGAATCAGTGTCCCCAGAATCAGTGTCCCCAGAATCAGTGTCCCCAGAATCAGTGTCCCCAGAATCAGTGTCCCCAGAATCAGTGTCCCCAGTATCAGTGTCCCCAGAATCAGTGTCCCCAGAATCAGTGTCCCCATCAGCAGTGTCCCCAGCAGTGTCTAAATCATTAGTGTCCCCAGCAGCAGTGTCCCCATCAGCAGTATCCAAATCATCAGTGTCCCCATCAGCAGTGTCCAAATCATCAGTGTCCCCAGCATCAGTGTCACCAGAATCAGTGTCACCCAGAATCAGTGTCCAAATCATCAGTGTTGCCAGCATCAGTGTCCCCAGCATCAGTGTCCACAGCAGTGTCCAAATCATCAGTGTCCCCATCAGCAGTGCCCCCAGCATCAGTGTCCACAGCAGTGTCCAAATCATCAGTGTCCCCATTAGCAGTGTCCCCAGCAGAGTGTCAAAATCATCAGTGTCCCCATCAGCAGTCTCCCCATAAGCAGTGTCCTAGGGATCAGTGTTTCCATCACTAGTGTCCCCAGGATCAGTGTCCCCATCAGCAATGTCCCCAGCAGAGTCTCCTGTATATGTACATTTGCCTTTTACCTCGAGCAGCTCTTCTGCACCACCCAACTTCTGCCCGCTGCTACACACATGGAAGGCTCTTTAATACAAACAGCGGGCGGGACACCGGGAGGTACTGCGCTGATGATGTTGGTCATCACTGGTGCTAGGACAGGCAGTCCCAGCAGCCAATTGGCACAGCGTGGCAGCATGGGAGGGTGTGGGGGAGCGGCTTTGTTGGCTTGACCTGCTAGTCATACTGACAATCTCTTGCTCTCAAAGGCAGCAGATCGGCAAAATGTGGGTGAGCCATAGGCCAGGGAAGAGGCACAAGCTCGCCGGATGTGGCCAGCGGGCCGGGGTTTGGAGACCCCTGCTATAAATTATTCAACTATTTCTATTCAACTATTTTTATCACCACAATTTTAAAGTAAAAACCTTTTTTTTTTTACATTTTTTTTTATATCTTTCCAAAACCTTTGACAAAAATTGTTTACAATCCTGTAAATTGGGGTTACAGACAAAATATTTCACATTGTGGGGACTAGAGCCCAGTAAAACTTGGTCTTGGGACCAAAAGTGAGGTTGGATTTTCCCCAACGAAGACATGGAGCTCATTATAGACCTGGCACGGGTTCTGACCTTCAACATTACTAAGATGTATTTTATTTTGTTATAATTGTCTCTTTGGGGAGATTGTAACTTCACTTCTGGTATCAGTGATCTCATCATGGTTGCTGCTCATAACCTTTTCTGTATAAATACGGAAATTAGGCCAAGAAGTTTTGGGTTTCCATGGATTAAAATGAAACTTTGAGCAGTTGGGTACATCAGGAGAATTATCCAGGAACACAATACAAGAATATCATACTGGAATGAAGTCAACAAAGCTGCCATAGATGAAAGATAACAAGTCAAGTCCAGGACAAGTCTCATGATCATTATCCTGGTGGCCCGGATGTGTCCCTGGAGCTGAGATGACGTTAGGTGAGACTCACCGAGGTTTATCCTCCAGACGTGTCTCAGCAGTGATGTGACACATTGACCGATGCAGAGACAAGTCAAAGTTAAGGGAACAAAGCATCCAAAAAACGAGTTGAAAATGGCAAAACTGGAATTTATTGTAGCATCGTAATAACTGGTAGTTAAAAAAGTCCTGTTTTGTATGGGATTGACTTCTGTTAACCAGAAAAATGGCAAAGTGATGACGATTGAGCCAAGAACTGACCCCACTATGAGCTGAGGAACAGAAGACAGGAACGTGGCTTTCATCCTCAGGAGATAAGGGTGGGAAAATTTCACCAATCGGACAAAGTAGAACATGGAGAGCCAAGCGGTGTTCCAGGTACCAGCATAGAAGGAAGAGAACTGTAGAGTAAGAAATACAATAAATACATTCTTACCAAAGTTCAAGAACATATTAAGAATGTCCAGCATGCCATCAAAGGACAGGCAGACCTGCAGCAAAATATTGGTGAGCGCCAATCGGACAAAGTAGAACATGGAGAGCCAAGCGGTGTTCCAGGCACTGGCATGGAAGAAAGACAACTGTAGCGTTTGCACTGATAGAAATACATTCTTACCAAGGTTGAAGAACCTCTCAAAAGTGTCCAGCGTGCCATCGAAAGATGCACCACCCTGCAGGAAAATATTGGTGAGTGCTATGGACATTTGGATTTGGTCACAGACAACAGAATTTCTGTTCTTTTTCCATTGTAACAAATACAAAGTCAGAAGTAAAGAGTTGGTCATTGTCCCGGAGAGACCCATGAGAATTGAAAAAAATAATTTGAACATTTCTGGGGCTGAGAACATCTTAGAAGAAGGAAGAGTGATTGTTGGGTTCTCCTTCTGTAGAGATATTCTGGATACAATAATAGTCCAGATATAAAGTGAAATCTGTCAGAAGAGATTCAGAGATTCAGAGTCATGGAATGCAAATCTCTCCAGGATCCGGTTGCCGGGTTTGATGGGCAGAAAACATCTCATCGGGTTTCCTAGGAAATCACTCGCTTCACCTGATCCTTGTTTGGTTTGTACCGGTGAGCTCAGGAACATTCTACAGAAATAAACCACGTTCTATAAATAAAAATATGTTCATCACTGTTTTGTTTATCATCTAAATCTTCCTTGTGTCTAGGATGACAACAAACATGGCATTCTGTTAAAAACATGTATTTTTTTCGAATTTGCCGCAAAACACCCCTAATTGTTAGTTGTTCGCCGAACAGGCAAACAGGCAATGTTCGAGTCGAACATTAGTTTGACTTGAACTCGAAGGTCATCCCTACTGCTGATCTCCTACTTTGGATTTTGCTTCTCTCCCTGTCAGGTAATCTAGGATCCCCTGAGACACACAGTCAGTGCTCTGCGTCCTGGACAAGAATGGTCTGTTGGAATTTAAACTTTTGCCCTCCCCTCTGCCATTTATTGTGATGGGTGACCTCACTGACAAATGGAGAGAGGCTCAAGGTACAAGAGGACCGGGACAGACTCGCCTTGCATGCAAAAGAAATTTGATCCACCTCGATCTAAGAATATCTCTCATGTTGTCTCAGGGGAAACCCTCCTTCCTCCTGGTGTTCCTGGACAAGAAAGACCTCCATCCGGGTTCTCCCAATATGGACCCCACTACAGAGTCACACACGCCTGGTTAAATATCTCTTAGAATTCCTCAGGGGAAACCCTTCCTTCTCCTGGTCTTCCTTAACAAGAAAGACCTCCATCCGGGTTCTCACGATATGGACCCCACTACAGAGTGACATGCCTGGTGAAATATCTCTCAGGATGCCTCAGGAACACAAATCCTCATCACAGTGCACAGTGGCTACACATGACTGAATGAGATCCCGAGTGGAGTTCTGAGCTGTCTAGGTGTTCTTCGTGTTCCCACGGTATCCTGAGAGATATTTCCTCAGACATGTGTGACTCTGTAGTAGTGTCCATATCATAGGAACCCGGGAGGAGGTCTGTCTTGTCCAGGATCACCAGGAGGAGAAACGGTTTCCCCCGAGGCATCCTGAGAGATTTTTCTCCAGGTGTTTGTGACTCTGTAGTGTGGTCCATATCGTGAGAACCCAGGAGGAGGCCTGTCTTGTCCAGGAACACCAGGAGGAGGAAGGGTTTCCCCCAAGGCATTCTGAGAGATATTTCTACAGGCATGTGTAACACCGGAGTGGGGTCCATATCATGGGAACCCCGGAGGAGATCTGTCTTGTCCAGGAACACCAGGAGAAGGAAGGGTTTCCCCCGAGGCATCCTGAGAGATATTTTACCAGGCATGTGTAACACCGGAGTGGGGTCCATATCATGGGAACCCCGGAGGAGATCTGTCTTGTCCAGGATCAGGATCACCAGGAGGAGGAAGGGTTTCCCAGAGGCATCCTGAGAGATATTTTTACAGGCATGTGTAACACCGGAGTGGGGTCCATATCATGGGAGCCCCGGAGGAGGTCTGTCTTGTTCAGGATCACCAGGAGGAGGAAGGATTTCCCTCGAGGAATCCAGACAGATACTTCTCCAGGCGTTTGTGACTCTGTAGAGGGATTCCATATCGTGAGAACCCGGGAGGAGGTCTGTCTTGCCCAGGAACACCAGGAGGAGGAAGGGTTTCCCAGAGGCATCCTGAGAGATTTTACTACAGGCGTGTGTGACTCTGTAGTGGGGTCAACATTGGAAGGTGAGCAGGCATTCCAGCTAGAGGTGGTGGTCACTGAATATCAATGAACTGTCACAGAAAGTTGCACTACGGTGCAATTTTGTAAATATTTGGACTTGATTTATGAGTTTTTGGTTGTGCTACACTTTATATATTATATTTAGCTTCTAACTTCAGCTTTTTCAATTAGTCTTTGATAAAAAAAAAAAAAGTCCAGGAAGTTGCACCAGATTTTCCAATCTCCAGTTTTAGTAAAATCAACCTCTCAGAGACTTTATCATATATATATATATATATATATATATATATATATATTCAGACCTCAAAATTTCCACTCGCCTACTAGCATTTGACGAGTGGATTTTAGCTGGGGGCAAGTGCTGACAGGGCTGCATGATCTCCCTCCAATCTGTGCCTACACTTAGAGTCCCGATGAGATTGGCGGCCGAAGAGGAAAGGTGCATGCTCGGGAAAAGTAATCTTTGTGAGCCGCACACAGGCAGAGCAGTACACAGGTGCTCTTCTTACAATTCTCATTAAGCCATGGGACCTAACAGTATGACCTCTCTGAGCCTGCCCCCCTCCCCCGACCAATGTAGCTGGAGAGCAGAGAGCAGGGAACAGAAAGTAATGAGTGAGGTGGAGGATTGCGAAAATTACCACTCCGGTGCAGCGCTCACTGAAAGTTGCCCTGACATGAGAGCGGCAGCCTTCCAGTTTGTGCAGTTTTCTTCTCCTTGTGCTCTATGTAAGTGTCCAACAGTTCAGCCTGAGCACTGTGAACAGACTGGTCTCAATGTGTGCTGTGCTATGGTGTCAATGGCTGTGCAGTTGTGTGGATCTCAGCGCTGGATTGTACTCCCTCCTGCTGTGCTGCAGCTCCTCTCCTCACTGCTAGCCTGAATAAAAGGGGAAAGTGGGGACATGCAAATGTGGAGCCGCACACACAGTCTTCTGATGATGAGATGAATAGGAGAGAGAGAGAGAGAGGATGGATGGGAGTTGCAGAGGAGACAGCAAGAGAATGGGGAAGAGACCCAGTTCTAGTGCCCTGTCCCTCTGGTCTGCCCCCAGTGCCCCGTCCCTCTGGTCTGCCCCCAGTGCCCTGTCCCATTTTATTAAAGTTGTTGTTGGTAATATTTAATTGTGTAACTTGATTCTGCATAAAACATTTAACAGTGTCATTCCATGAGATAATCTACGAGGGCGTGTTTATGGGTGCAATTGGGCGCAGGGCTGTGTATGAATTAGGTGGGGCAACTGGTGGCGAGTAACTCTTGAGGCCTGGCTAGTAGCTCAGGACTTGAAATTGTGAGCCCTATATATATATATATATATATATATATATATATATACATTTCTAAATACCTTCAAATTCCTTTAACAACCAATGTTTCCCTTTTTCTGTAGTTCTAGCCAAAATATTTTTCACATTCAGGAACAGAATTTGGGGCAGGAAGTGAGGTTGGATCTCCCCGACAAGGACACGGTGTTCACAACAAACCTGACAGGCGTTCTAACTTTCAACACTACTAAGATTTTTTTTTTCTATTATTGTTTCCATGGGGGAGATGATCCCTCCACTTCTGGTCTGAGTGATATCATTGTAGTTGCTTCTCATTGTCGTATCTACAATATTACAGAAACGTATGCCCTGTACACACGGTAGGATTTTCCGTCAAAAAAGTTGGATGTGAGGATATTCCGGCTGTGTGTACGCTCCATCCAACATTTTCTGTCAGAATTTCCGCTAGCAAAAGATTGAGAGCAGGTTCTCTATTTTTCCATCAGAAAAAGTCATTTTTGGAAAATATGCTTGTCTGTATGTGCAAAAAAAATATGCATGCTCAGAATCTAGCAGAAGAGCCGAACTGCCTACTGAACTTCCTTGATCTCGGCTCGTCGTACGTCTTGTACATCACCGCGTTCTTGACGGTCGGAAATTCAGACAAGATTTGTGTGACCGTGTGTATGCAAGACAAGTTTGAGCCGGCATTCCTGTCAGAAAAAATCCACAGTTTTCTTGTCGGAATTTCCAATCGTGTGTATGGGGCATGAGCCAAGCATCATTTATGTTCTACAAACGTAACAGCAGAGGTTCTCTATTTAAATATGCATTGTCCACATATTTTGCTTTTCAGTTTCGGGTTCCCATGGATTAAAATGAGACTTTGAGCTGTTGGGTACATCAGAGTAATTATCCAGAAACACCAAACAACAATAACATTTTGGAATGAGGTCAATAAAGCTACTATAACCAAAAGATAAAAAGTCAAATCCAGGACAAGTCTCATGATCATTATCCTGGTGGCCCGGATGTGTCCCTGGAGCTGAGATGACGTTAGGTGAGACTCACCGAGGATTATTCTCCAGACGTGTCTCAGCAGTGATGTGACACATTGACCGATGCAGAGACAAGTCAGTGCGAAGGGAAGGAAACATCCAAAGAATGAATTACATATGGTGTAACTGAAATGTATTTGAACATTAAAAGAACTTATTGATAATAATGAAGTTCCATTTTGTATAGGGTTGGCTTCTGTTAACCAGAAAAATGGTAAAGTGGTGATGATGGAGCCAAGAACTGACCCCACTATGAGCTGAGGAACAGAAGACAGGAATGTGGCTTTCATCCTCAGGAGATAAGGGTGGGAAAAGTTCACCAATCGGACAAAGTAGAACATGGAGAGCCAAGCGGTGTTCCAGGCACTGGCATGGAAGAAAGACAACTGTAGCGTTTGCACTGATAGAAATACATTCTTACCAAGGTTGAAGAACCTCTCAAAAGTGTCCAGCGTGCCATCGAAAGATGCACCACCCTGCAGGAAAATATTGGTGAGTGCTATGGACATTTGGATTTGGTCACAGACAACAGAATTTCTGCTCTTTTTCCATTGTAACAAATACAAAGTCAGAAGTAAAGAGTTGGTCATTGTCCCGAAGAGACCTATAAGAAGTGAGAAGACAAATATGAACAATTCCAGAGCTGTGACCATCTTAGAAGAAGGAAGCGTGATTGTTGGGTTCTCCTTCTGCAGAGATAATCTGGATACAATAATAGTCCAGATATAAAGTGAAATCTATCAGAAAAGATTCAGAGAAGAAGTATAATGGAATGCAAATCTCTCCAGGATCCGGTTGCCGGGTTTGATGGGCAGAAAACGTCTCATCGGGTTTCCTAGGAAATCACTCGCCTCACCTGATCCTTGTTTGGTTTGTACCGGTGAGCTCAGGAACACATCTCAGAAAATAAACCACGTTCTATAAACAAAATATACTCAGAACTGCTTTGCCTGTTGTCTCGTCTGCCTTGCGTGTAGGATGGAAACAAAATGGAGGTCTATGAAATACAATCTTTCTTTATTTGTGGAACTTTAAAGACATCTCCACCAAACTAGATTTTCATAAAAATAATATTTTTTTTTATACGTCAATCATAAAGCTTTTTTGACATAAAATCACTGGCTGATACGACTTTGTATACAATCACCAAATCCATATCTCTTCTACAGTGCCTGCCGCCTAACACGCCATCATCGCGCTGATTCTCGGCGACAGGCTGCCGATATCTCGCACTCGCTGGAATAGTAAAAGCACATCCCCGCTCTCCGGGGGTCTTCTCCGCTCTCCGGGGGTCTTCTCCGCTCTCCGGGGGTCTTCTTCTTCTTCAGGACTCGCCGCCGCTAACTTTATGTGTTAGCTCAATTACAGCTCCTCTGTGACGTCGTCTTCTTCTTCTTCTTCTCCAGATGTTGACGCGACGCTTCCTTCCGCTGTTATGGCTGGCGCGCGGCTCGCAGCGAGTTATATAGGCCTGTCTTGTGACGTCGCAGTCCCATCATGCTCCGGTAGGTACCACGTGCTCCCTCTGCCCCAGAGCACCTAACCCCCCCATGTTGAGGGCATGCTGCCCGGTACGGCTCAGGAGGGGGGGGCGCTCGCTCGCCCCCACTCCCTTCCTGACCGGCCGGCCGGCGTGCTTTGGATACGGGTCTGTTATGGATTGTGGGGGGACCCCCACGCCGTTTTTTCGGCGTAGGGGGTCTCCTTACAACCCATAACAGACCTAAGGGCCCGTTATGCTCCTGAGGGGGAACCCATGCCGGATTTTTCTTTAAAAATCCGGCGGGGATTTCTCCTTCAGGATCCATAACAAACTCCGCCCACGTGTAGAATTGGCGGGAATCCGCGTTGGATCCCCGTCGCTTCTATGACGGCTTTGTCTCTATCGCGGCAAGCCAGCTCGGCGCTGGCTCCCGCGATGGGGCTCGTAGGTGGTCAATCTCGCCGAGAAAGGGAGCGAGATTGACACAATATCCCAGTCACCTACTGTATATGTTCCCACGCGGTTTAGTCAACCCTATTGCAATGCTTGCTCATGTGGAGTAAGCCCAACACATTTCAAGAACCCTTAGGGGCTGGAGTCAAGTTCTACTCTCATTCGGGAATCATCCCTCGCTTTTCCCATTGACTGGCTTGAATTTGAGTGCAGAAGCCCATCTTTTAGCAGAAACCTACATTGGGTCACCCTAGAAATGTTATTGTGAAATTTCTACATTTTTTGTACCCCAGATTATGTACTATGATACGAAAGAAAAGAGAACATAGAGTGACCCCATTAAAACCAACCAAAATGTATCATAATCATGCCCATGTATATATGTAGAAAGAAAAAAGAAGGGGTTTGGGACTTTAGATGAGGCAAGCATATGTGCATAATAAAGAGGATGAGTATCTAGTTATACATAGGCTACATGTCATAGGTCCCCGAGTATCTAGTTATACATAGGCTATGTGACAGACTCAGATTCTCCTATATCTAGGATCACCTTATGTCCAATAGGGCCATAAGGTGACGAAGAAATTATATCATGTATTGCAGAAGATGGGACATTACTGACAGTTCATTACAAGTGGCTTAATTTGGCAGCTACACAGTTTGAGTGTGGAGGAATCCAGCCGCCTTTCCCAGCGGTTAGCCGGAGCGGATGTTATGATGTACCCAGCGGAAGAGCTGGCAACAGAGCAGAGTGCAATACGCCTCTGCTCTCAACTAACGGAAGAGGGGGTCGATGTGGTAGTGGATAGGACTTCGATCTTTACTGACACAACCCCAGAAAAGGGTGTGGCACTGAGACAGGAGGATGTCAGCTTTGCTTTGCACCTACCACCAGTGGATGGGACTTTAGTCTCCACTGGTATAACCCAGGAATGGGGGGCAGTTGGCCCTGATCCCCAACAGCATGATGGACTGAGCCCAGTCACCCTGTTCTATATCCAGCGGCTGAAAGGACTCCAGGGAGAAGAGCCAGTCCAGGCACAGGTTGGCGGGGTGAGTAATGCTCTGTTTGGAGCAATTTATTTGGGGTACGGTATGGATACGGTATGGATACCAGCATTGGAGGACTGGAACTACTGACTAACTTCGGAGTCAAACTGTTTGGGGTTCCCCACTACTCCTTGCAGCTAAGATTGGAGGTCATGTGGCCAGACTATGAGAATTCACTTTGTCCGACTAACGCATGTCCAGATCAGGTGGAGGTCGGGCACCTTGTTAGTCGTCTTCTGATGGGGGAGAAATGTGACAGACTCAGATTCTCCTATGTCGAGGGTCACCTTATGTCCAATAGGGCCATAGTGTGACGAAGAAATTATATCATGTATTGCAGAAGATGGGACATTACTAGTGTTGAGCAGAATATGCCATATTCGATTTCGCGATATATCTCGAATATATAGTCGAATATTCGAGATATATTCGCTAAATACGAATATTCGTGATATTTTTTGGAAATGAAATGATTGCGAAATTTCGCTATTGCGAATGCGAATGCGAATGCGAATTGCGAATGCGAATGCGAAATTTCGAGAAATGCGGAATGGAGCACTCTGATTGTCTCAGAATATTCGTGATATATTACAATACACAATAATTGCGAATATTCGGCAAATGCGGAAGGAGCACTCTGATTGGCTCAGAATATTCGTGATATATTACAATACAAAATAATTGCGAATATTCGAGAAATGCGGAATGGAGCACTCTGATTGGCTCAGAATATTCGTGATATATTACAATACAAAATAATCGCGCGATATCGCTATTGCCGAATAATCGCATTGCGATTTTTCGGCAATATAAAATGAGCGCTGCAGCTACTCGGCCCAAGGTCTCTAATCATACCAGCAATGCTTTTAGACGTCGATGGGGATCTCTAGGATGTGATCTGTTCTAAAAAAAAAAATTGAAAAAATACGAATATTCGAAATAGCGAATATTCGCCGCGATATTCGTGTTATTCGCGAATACTCGAATATGCAATATTCGTAGCGAATATTCGCAATGCGAATATTCGTGAGCAACACTAGACATTACTGACAGTTCATTACAAGTGGCTTAATTTGTCCTGACTAGGTCACTAGGACAATGACCCTTCAATGCTTAGCTCCGACTATTGAAATGCTAAGTGAAGCCGGGCTTGTGAAATACCTTTACATTGTGTTCTGCAGGTGAATAGATGATGCGGTGTCAAAATGTCTAGCTACTGATTAGATAATTTGCTCACCTGAATGTCATTAGCAAAGGAATGTGTGGGTGGAGAGTTCATTGTTTCTGTGATTAACTTTAACAAGCTGTACTGTATATAAGATTGTGGTTTTGGTCCTATTAAACAGTCCATACTTAGCACACATACAAATCTCATCTCGTTGTGTGTTAAAGGTAGCTGGAATATCTGATACTTATGTCCAGACTGATAGAAGCGGTGTATGACGGACGCGTTCAATGCTGAGTGCGGGGACCTTCCTTGACAGGCCACATGTCATAGGTCCCTGAAAGTTGCCACATCTACTTTGATAAGCGCTATTTATTCTACAAAATGTAAGTGTTCTTACCTACATGAACCACTTAAGGACCACCGCACGACGATATACATCGGCAGAATGACACGGCTGGGCACAGGCATGTATATATACGTCCCCTTTAAGAGCCCAGCCATAGGTTGCGAGCTCGCCGGCAGCGGCGTGCTCTCGACCCGGTTCAAAGCTCTGTGACCACGCCCGCAAGGACCCGTGGACCCGATTTACGTGGGTGTCCCGCGATTACGTCACAGGAGCTGAAGAACGAGGAGAGGTGAGTGTAAACAAAAAATAAAAACCGCAGAGGTGATCAAATACCACCAAAAGAAATCTCTATTTGTGGGGGAAAAAGGACGCCAATTTTATTTGGGAGCCGCGTCGCCCGACCGCGTAATTGGGAGTTAAAGCGACGCAGTGCCGAATCGCAAAAATGGGCAAGGTCCTTAAAGCGGAGGTTCACCCTAATAACATTTATGTCATACCAACTTTCTTATACTAGTAACAAGTACAGTCCGCAATTTTATTTTATTTTCTTAGGCTGTACGTACCTTGTAATCTATCTTTGCAACCCGGCTTCTGGGTGCTTCTCCCCGCGGGAGTAGGCGTTTCTCTGCCGAGGAGGAATGTCATCTGGGAGGCCGCCCAGATGATTGACGTCCGCTCCCCCGGCGGATAAGGCCCTGCCCCCCGTATTGCGTAGGCGCACATGAGTCACGGCCTTTCCCAAAGAAGCCGAACGTTTTTACATATGTTTATAATAAAGGTGCACACAAATGTTATTTTATATTTTTGTATTTGTTCTCTTGTATCATTATTATTATTATTATTATTATTATTATTATTAATATTATTAATAATAATAATAATAATAATGATGATAATAATATTACCAGACTACTAAAGTAAGAATTCTAAAAAGCCTCCCTAATGAACGATGTACCAACATTCCAAGTATATTAAAAAAAAAAAATGAGACTTTATAGGTACAATGGCCCAGATTCACAGAGCGATTACGCCTGTGTAACTGGTGTTAGACAGGAGTAATTTCAAATTTCGCGCGCCGTATCACTAGTTTGAATCCTCAAACCATGATACGGCGGCTTCGGGCTTCGATCCGAGAGGCTTACGTCTTCGTAAGCCTTCGGATCTACGCTGCGATATTTTTGCGGCCGCTGGGAGGAGTTTGCGTCGTTTTCAGCGTCGGGATATGCAAATGACTTTTCACGGCGATCCATGAAGATACGAGCGGTCTTCGCAATCGCTTACGTCATTTTTTTGCTACGTACTGTTAGACCAGCTATTTGCTGGTCTAACGGTGCGTAGCCCATGTTAAGTATGGCCGTCGTTCCCGCGTCCAATTAAATTTTTTATTTTTTTACGTAACTCGTTCGGGAATAGGAATGTCCGTAAACGACGCTACTCAAACAACGAAGGACGTAACGACGTGATTTCGCGCAATGCACGGCGGGAAATTTCTGAACGGAGCATGCGCAGTTCGATCGCCGCGGGAACGCGCCTATTTTAAATGCTTCACGCCCCCTACTCGCGTAGATGGATTGCGCCGGGAGAAATACACTACGCCGCCGTCGTTTACTGGACAAAATCTACCTGGATTCCACGTAGAGCCAGGTAAAATACGGCGGCGTAGAGTATTTCTGATACTCTACGCGAATCTATTTGTATGTGAATCTGGGCCAATGTTTTCTCATCACCATTACCTCTCCATGAATTGTGTGTATTAGGATTTTGGTTGGATAAATACGGATGAAAACACAAAGACTGGGGCAGCATGTTGACTTTATTGTAGATAGAAAGTACACGCAAAATGTATTTTATATTTTTCTAATATTTTCTCTGTTATTATTATTATTGTTATTAATATTATATTTCCGGACTACTAATGTAAGCATTCAAAAAAAAATCCTTAATGAAGGGTGTACCATCATTCCAAATATATTCAAAGATAAAAAAGAAAACACACAGGACTTCATAGGTACAAACAATGTCTTCTCAGCCTATCAGTATTAAAAAATGATATAAATATATTAACCATCTTAAAAATATAAAATCTTAAAAATGTAAAATGTTGTTGTTTATTTAAAATTGTTTTATCAGAGAAATGTTCACCCCCCCCCATTACCTGTCCATGGTCTGTGTGTATTGGGCCGTTGGTTGGATAAATACGGATGGAAAAACAAAGAACGGGACGGACATGTTGTATGATGACTTTATTGTAGATAACATTTTCTATGTTATTATTATTATTATTATTATTATTATTATTATTTTATTAATATGAACACTAATGTAAGAATTCTAAAAAAAAGGGGGTGTATCAAAATTCCAAGTTTATTCGAAGATAAAAAAAAAAAAACATAAAACATTATAGGTACAAACAATGGCCCGGATTCACGTACCTCGACACATCTTTCCTCCGGCGTAACGTATCTTCTTTACGCTACGCCGGCGCAACGTTGAGAGGCAAGCATGGTATTCACAAAGCAAATGCTCCCAACGTTGTGCCGGCGTAGCGTATAATCGTCGGCGTAAGCCAACATAAGTCAAAGTAGGTGGAAGTGGGCGTGTAACATTTAAATGCAGCGTGACCCCATGCAAATGATGGGCTGAGCTTCAAAAAAACGAACTGCGCATGCGTCGTATCTTGGACGCATCCCAGTGTGCAAGCTCACAGTTACGTTGAGATAACTGGCTAAGATACGTCAATACACTGCCTACGACGTGAACGTAACCTACGCCCAGCCCGGTTCACGTACTACGTAAACAACGTAAAATACAACGGCTATTCCCTGGTCCATACCTTTGCATGAGTTGCGCCTCCAATATGAGGAGTAACTTTACGCCGGACGTAACCCTTACGCAAATCACTTAAAACATGCGCCGGACGCAAGTACGTTCATGAGTCGGCATATCTCCCTCATTTGCATATTTAACATGGGTACGGCGAATGCGCCCAGTGTAACTATGCGCCCACGATATGCCGGCCAGGCGGCTGAAGCCTATTTTTCCGACGTATCTAGCTTGGGGAATCAGCGCAGAGATACGACGGCGCACATTTTGACTTACGACGGCGTATCTCGAGATATGTCGGCGTAAGTCCTACGTGAATCAGGGCCAATGTCTTTTCAGACTATCAGTGTTAAAAATTATATATTTTTTAACAAATTTAAAAACACAAAATTCTGAAAAGTTAAATGTTTTTTTGCTTATTTGGAATTGTTTTATCAGAGAAATCTTCATTCCCCATTACATTTAAACCTAAAGACCACAAAAGAATGGGAAAACATATTGACTTGAGTATAAGCCTAGGGTGTCCATCTGCATGCCTCACTGTGTCCATGCCTCAGTGTGCCCATGCCTCACTGTGCCCATGCCTCACTGTGTCCATGCCTCACTGTGTCCATGCCTCACTGTGCCCATGACTAGACTGATGTTTAACATGGGAGTCTAGGGAAGGGGTGCCCAGGTTTGAAAAATAAGAGCTCCCCATCTGTAAGTTCCCCAGGCAAAAAAAATTGCACACTTATAGAGGAAAAATGGGGCTACATGTGTGCCAAGTTTCAGGTCCAGGGGACCTACGACCGGCCTGTACCGGGTCCCCAAACTCACTAAAGAAATTACCATTTAACAAGGGAGTCTATGAAAGGGGTGCCCGGGGTTGAAAAATCGGTGCTCCCCGGCTGTAGGTCCCCCAGACAAAAAACTTTGCACACTTGTAGAGGAAGAGTGGGGCTACATGTCTGGCAAGTTTGAGGTCTAGGGGACCTACGGCCGGCAGGTACAGAGTCCCCAAATTCTGGGAGATCAGGCACAAAAAGGTGACTTGAGTATAAGCCGAGGGGGGCATTTTCAGCACAAAAAAAATGTGCTGAAAAACTCGGCTTATACTCGAGTATATACGGTATGTTATATTTTTTATACAAAAAGTTTTTCAGATAGTTAATACTAATAGTTAATATCTGAAAAACTTTCTGTATAAAAATATAATCTAATATAACTTCTTACAATGTTGTAGATATATGTTCTTGTCTTCCCAACACACCCCTGATGAAAACATTGTATTTTGAAACGCGTCGGGTGACAAAAGACCCTCGCTCATATGCTTCAAACATTGAAGCTGTTTTTTTTTTTAGATTTGTATCCATTCCAACTTCTGTTTTTAAATCTTTGTCATAAATAAACCTTGTTATACTTACATTTCAGTGTGTCAAACAAAGTTTCCAGATCCATGCTCTTAAAGTCCACCCAGCGGAATTTCTCTTTTCTGGAAGAACGGTCAAACATTCCTATAGACACCCTCCTAAACCTTTTGGACGGCCTTCCCAGAAGTGTTGAAGCTGTTATAACTGCAAAGGGCGGGGCCAACTTAATATTGAACCCTACGGACTAAGACTGGGGTGCCATCAAGGTTAATGTGTGTGTAAAGGCCGGTGTCCCAATACTTTTGGTAATATAGTGTATATTCACATGTAAATAATAACCACCATTAGGAATAAACTTCATAGCGCTGGGTATACTTCAAACTTTGTTTGATGAACCTCAAGAAGTTTGGGCCCCAAAGCTGGCCCATTTGAAATCAATGAAAACGGAATCTGTCTGTTTCAAAATGCTAAAATTCCCATTGCATGCACTATTAAGTGCAGGGGGGGGGGGTGTCAAAGAATAGATATAAAATAAAGCAAATAATTCTACACTTTTGGCCACTCCCCCTCTTCCCAAAGTGTTGAGATGGTCACTTGATTTCAATATTTGGGAATGCACATCTCTGACAACCTCATCTGAAGGCAGTACAGTCAGCATCATGAAGAAGGCTTTTCAATAGACATGTGCACTGCCTAAAAATTTTTTATTTTTGTTTTGTTTTTGTTTTTATACATTTTTCGGTTCATTCGTTAAGATCACAATTCATAAATTCTTAAATTCGAAAAATCATAAATTTGGGAATTTGAAAATTAGAAAACCTGAAAATAAGAAAGATAATCCGAAAATTAGAAAGAAAATCCCCAAATTCTAAAATTTTAAATAGCTAACTAATAATAACTAACTATTAAATTATTAAATTATAGGTATTGAAATTGTCTTTCAAATGTGGTTGTTAGTGAATGTAACAAATACAAATTTAATCCGAAGTTATGAATTATCCAAAATAACGAATGCTGCATCTAAACAACTTAAACAGAAAAAAATGTATTAATACATAATAATAATATAAATGATAGTAATAAATAGTTGTAATAATTGTTATTGTTGTTATTTATTATTATTACTTTGTTACTTTCCATTTGTTTAGATGCGGCATTTGTTATTTTGGATAATTTGTAACTTTGGATAAATTCGTATTCGTTACATTCACTAAAGCTCCATTCACACCTAGGCGTTTTAACGCCCGACGCCCGACGCTATTGCAGCCTAAAATACGCTGGAGGGTTGATTTAACATTGTTGTTTATGGAGATGGTTCACATCTCCACGCCGAACGGCTCAAAACAAGTCCCGGACCCTTTTTTCCAGACGGCTTCGGCGTTCGGCATAGACAACAATGACTTGTGAAAAAAAAAAGATTAAAACGGCGCGTTTTGTCACGGCAAATCGTGGTACATAACGCCGCAATTTGTCGCGGGAAAACGCGGTACAAAACGCCGCAATTAGGTGTGAATGCAGCCTTACAGCCAAATTTGAAAAGAAATTCCAATACCTATAATTTTAGGCTTCATTTCCACTGGCGTTTTAAAAGTGAGCTGTAAAACAGCTAGGTATGCCTGGAAAAATTAGCGTTAAAAACGCGAAATTTACCGCGTTTTTGCATGCGCGTTTTTGCGCATTTTTGCGCAGCGTTTTTTTGAAAAAAAAAATCTCTAGGCTATATATATGCGATTTTTTATGAAATCCCTGCAGCTCAAAAGTGCTGCGGTGCGCGTTTTTGCGCGTTTATGCGCGTTTTTGCGCGTTTTTTAAGGTCGAGCGTTTTTACAGCTGTGTTTTAGGAGCTTTAGAACGCCCTGCTCCTGCGTTTTTTTTACAGCTCAAAAACGCCTAGGCCATTTGCAGCTCAAAAACGTCTATGTGGGAATGATGCCATAGAATAACATGGACAGGCGTTTTTAAGCTGTAAAAAAACGCTCATAAACGTGGCTGTAAAAACGCCAGTGGAAATGAGGCCTTATAGTTAGTAGTTCAGTTATTATTTCAGATTTTTGAATTTCAGAATTTCAGAATTTTCTAATTTATGAATATTCTGGACAAATTTGTTAAGCAGGTTTTCGTTAATTTGGATATTTCCAAATTAACAAATTTATCAAAATTTGTTAAAGAAAAAAACGAATTTGGAACGAAACGAATTTGCACATATCTACTTTTCAACAACTTTACTATTTGAGGAGACAAAAGTGTGCCGGCCTCCGTACGTCAGTCCTCATTTTATTTCATAGCTGTGTGATAGAGAACATCCTTACTTCCTAATTTACAAATCAGTGTAAAATGATTATTAATATTATTATTAATGTTTTCACTCTTTTATCCTTGTGTTTTCCTAATAATTACCGTATATACTCGAGTATAAGCCAAGTTTTTCAGCACATTTTTTTGTGCTGAAAATGCCCCCCTCGGCTTATACTCGAGTCACCTTTTTGTGTCTGATCTCCCGGACTTTGGGGACCCGGTACTGGTCAGCACACATGTAGCCCCACTCTTCCTCTACAAGTGTGCAAAGTTTCTTGTCAGGGGGACCTACGGCGAGGGAGAACCGATTTTTCAAAGCCGGGCACCCCTTCCATAGACTCCCATGTTAAATGGTAATTTCTACTGTGATTTTGGGGACCCATTACTGGCCCATCATAGGTCCCCCGGACCCAGAACTTGGCAGACATGTAGCCCCATTTCACCTCTACAAGTGTGAAATGTTTGTTGTCTGGGGGACCTGCGGCCGGGGAGCACTGATTTTCAAGCCGGGCACCCCTTCCATAGACTCCCATGTTAAATGTCAGTCTAGTCATGGACACAGTGAGACATGGGCACAGTGAGGTATGGGAACCAGTGAGACATAGGCACAGTGAGGTATGGGAACCAGTGAGACATAGGCACAGTGAGGCAAGGGCACAGTGAGGAAAGGGCACAGTGAGGCATGGGCACAGTGAGGCATGGACACAGTGAGGTATGGGCACAGTGAGGCATGGGCACAGTGAGACATGGTCACAGTAAGGCATGGACACAGTGAGGCATGGGCACAGTGAGGCATGGGAACAGTGAGGCATGGGCACAGTGAGGCATGGGCACAGTGAGGCATGGGAACAGTGAGACAGGCACAGTGAGGCATGGACACAGTGAGGCATGGGAACAGCAAGACATGGGCACAGTGAGGCATGGGCACAGTTAGGTATATGAACAGTGAGGCATGGGAACAGTGAGACAGGAACAGTGAGGCATGGACACAGCGAGGCATGGGAACAGCAAGACATGGGCACAGTAAGGCATGGGCACAGTGAGGCATGGGCACAGTGAGGCATGGGCACAGTGAGGCATGGGAACAGTGAGACAGGCACAGTGAGGCATGGACACAGTGAGGCATGGGAACAGCAAGACATGGGCACAGTGAGGCATGGGCACAGTTAGGTATATGAACAGTGAGGCATGGGCACAGTGAGGCATGGGAACAGTGAGACAGGAACAGTGAGGCATGGACACAGCGAGGCATGTGAACAGCAAGACATGGGCACAGTAAGGCATGGGCACAGTGAGGCATGGGCACAGTGAGGCATGGGAACAGTGAGACAGGCACAGTGAGGCATGGACACAGTGAGGCATGGGAACAGCAAGACATGGGCACAGTGAGGCATGGGCACAGTTAGGTATATGAACAGTGAGGCATGGGCACAGTGAGGCATGGGAACAGTGAGACAGGAACAGTGAGGCATGGACACAGCGAGGCATGTGAACAGCAAGACATGGGCACAGTGAGGCATGGGCACAGTGAGGCATGGGAACAGTGAGACAGGAACAGTGAGGCATGGTCACAGTGAGGCATGGGAACAGCAAGACATGGGCACAGTGAGGCATGGGCACAGTGAGGCATGGGAACAGTGAGGCATGGGCACAGTGAGGCATGGGCACAGTGAGGCATGCACATGGACACAGTGAGGCACAATGAGGCATGCAGATGGACACCTTAGGCTTATACTGAAGTCAATACGTTTTCCCATTTTTTGTGTTAAGTTAGGTGCCTCGGCTTATATTCGGGTATAAACGGTAATTTATGAATTAATTAATTAATTTAGTTTGTCTTTATTTAATTTTCCATCAAAACCTGTGTGCCATATTTCATTTCTTTCTTTTAAAATATGTTTTTTGAATTACAATGAAAATGTCTTTACCCTTAACCCCTTCCATACCGGGGGGGCACTTACCCCCCTTCCTGCCCAGGCCAATTTTCAGCGCCATCACTGTTTGAATGACAATTGCGTGGTGGTGCTACACTGTACCCAAACAGAATTTTTATCATTTTGTTCCCAGAAATAGAGTTTTCTTTTGATGGTATTTGATCACCTCTGCGGTTTTTATTTCTTGCTTAACAAATAAAAAAGACTGAATGAAAAAAAGGTTTTGCTTTTGTTTCTTCCATAAAGTTTTGCAAACAAGTAAGTTTTCTCCTTCACTGATAAGGCAGCACTGATGAGGTGACATCAATGAGCAGGCACTGACGGTAACTGACGATGGGCACTGGTAGGAGACACTGTTGGGAGGCACTGATATGCAGCACTGGTGGCGATTGATAGGCAGCACTGATGGGCACTCATGTGTGTCACTGGTGGGCACTGATAGGCGACACTGTTGGGTACTAAAAGGCTGCAAAGATGGGTACTTATGGGTTACACTGATAGGTGGGACTGCTGGACACTGATGGGCACTGATAGGTGGCACTGCTGGGCACTGATGGGCATTGATACGTGTCACTGATGGGCACTGATATGCGGCACTGATAGGCATCCCTGGTGGCACTGGCAATGTTAAGCATTGTGAGTGGGCACTGATTGGCAGCTGCCTGAGCATTGATTGGCAGATGCTTGGGCACAGATTTGCATTTCCCTGGTGGTCTAAGGGGGGGAATAACTGGTGGTCCAGTGTGTGTGGATGGCCATCCTGGTAGTCCTGGGTGGCATGATGGTGGTCCTGGGCAACTACTGAGGGGGTGCTGCCCTGATAAACAATCAGCACAGTCCCCCCTGTCAGGAGAGCAGCCGATCGGCTCTCCTCACATCTGTCATACACGAGTGAGGAAAAGCCAATCAACGGCTCTTCCTGTTTACATTGTGATCAGCCATGATTGGACACGGCTGATCACATGGTAAAGAGCCTCCATCAGAGGCTCTTTACCGAGTTTGGTGGAGCAGTGTGTCAGACTGACACTGCACCTCTGATTGCTACGATGGAGCGGCTGTTATCCTGCTGGACGTCATATGACGTCCAGTCAGGATAACACAACCACCGCCCGGTGTCATTTTGCTATAGGCCGGGTGGGGAATGGTTGCTCGTTACCTTTTTGACATTAATACAGTAATGAGGCCAACCATCATTTATATCACAAATGTAACAGCATTACAAATCAGTCAGACACATCGTCTACACCAGTGGTTCTCAACCTGTCTAGTGCCGTGACCCCTTAATAAAATTTCCCTAGTTGTGGGGACCCCTAACGGTAAAATTATTTTCCTATCGTGGGTTGTCGGCACCCAAGGTAAGACAAGTAATTTGTGCCCCTAACCCATGGACATTTAGCACTCCCTGAGTCCCTTCCACTCGTACAATATTAAACCCCCTTATGGTACATTTTAGGATGTACCACCCTTTCTCTGTGTTCTCCTTTCTTTCCCTTTAAACTCTCTCTATCCTAATGTCTTGTTTGTTATCCCCATCCCTCTCTAGACATCTTTCTTGTTCTTTCTCTTAGGCGGCGTACACACGACCGAGGTTCTCGCTGGAAACCAGCGAGAACCTCGCTGGAAGCTGCATTCCAGCGAGGACCTCGGCCGTGTGTACGCTCTCGGCGAGCATCCCGTCGGGAAGCCCGTCGAGCAGAAATAGAGAACACGCTCTCTATTTGCTCGACGGCCCGCCTGGATGAATGGCTGGTTGCCATTCCCGACGGGCGGGTCGCCGATTTCGACGGCCGGCAGAGAACCTCGACGGGCGGAACGATGTGTTCTGCCCGTCGAGGTTCTCTGCCGTGTGTACACGGCCTCATTCTTTCTCTCCCTTTTTCTTTGTTCCTCCCCCTCTTTTCCCCTCCCTTCAATGTATTCTGTATTTTTATTCCTTCTCTTACTCCCTGGCGGGGAGTTGGGATCAGAGGCAGTGCTGGCGGGGACTTGGAATTAGTGGCAGTGCTGGCGGGGAGTTGGGATTAGTGGCAGTGCTGGCGGGGAGTTGGGATTAGTGGCAGTGCTGGCGGGGAGTTGGGATTAGTGGCAGTGCTGGCGGGGAGTTGGGATCAGAGGCAGTGCTGGCGGGGAGATGGGATTAGTGGCAGTGCTGGCGGGGAGTTGGGATTAGTGGCAGTGCTGGCGGGGAGTTGGGATTAGTGGCAGTGCTGGCGGGGAGTTGGGATCAGAGGCAGTGCTGGCGGGGAGTTGGGATTAGTGGCAGTGCTGGCGGGGAGTTGGGATTAGTGGCAGTGCTGGCGGGGAGTTGGGATCAGAGGCAGTGCTGGCGGGGAGTTGGGATTAGTGGCAGTGCTGGTGGGGAGTTAAGATCAGAGGCAGTGCTGGTGGGGAGTTGGGATCAGAGGGAGTGCTGGCGGGGAGTTGGGATTAGTGGCAGTGCTGGTGGGGAGTTGGGATCAGCCAACTTAGGCGCTCTTGATCAAGGTCATCTGCTGATCTGAGAACTGTAGTGGGGACTTTAATCACAAGTAGTGTTACTCACTGTGTCTCCGACTTTGTGGTTTTTCATAGCAGTGACACCTATGCTGAAATCAGCAGACAGGGTCTTCTCCAGCCCCTCCCACGTCACATTCCTCACCAGTCAGCTGACCTCTAGTCCCTGCACCCCAGCTATGCCGTGAACTGAATGGGCAGCTATGAAGAGGCTGAGTGGGCGGCTGCATGCTTCAGGAACAGCCCAGGTTTTGGGGACTCCTGGCAAATCCTCATTTGACTCCCAAGGGGGTCCCGACCCCCAGGTTGAGAACCACTGGTCTACACAATTTGCTTTTCAGCTTTGGGTTTCCGAAGATTAAAACAAGACTTTGAAATGTTGGGTACATCATCATAAATAGCCAGGAAAAAAATATAACATTATCATGTACTTTGAATGAAGTCATCAAACCTACAGTATTTACAAGATAAATAGTCAAGTCCAGGACGAGTCTCATGATCATTATCCTGGTGGCCCGGATGTGTCCCTGGAGCTGAGATGACGTTAGGTGAGACTCACCGAGGTTTATCCTCCAGACGTGTCTCAGCAGTGATGTGACACATTGACAGATGCAGAGACAAGTCAGAGTGGTTGGAAGAAGACATCCAAAGAACGGGGTAAACACGGCATAGATGACATTAATGTTAACGTCATACGCACCCGTAATTGTTAAAGTTTCATTTTTTATATGATTAACTTCTGTTACCCAGAAAAATGGCAAATTGATGATGATTGAGCCAAGAACTGACCCCACTATGAGCTGAGGAACAGAAGACAGGAACGTGGCTTTCATCCTCAGGAGATAAGGGTGGGAAAAGTTCACCAATCGGACAAAGTAGAACATGGAGAGCCAAGTGGTGTTCCAGACACTGGCATAGAAGAAAGACAACTGTACAGTCATCAGTGGTACAAATAATTTCTTACCAAGGTTAAAGATTATCTCATGAGTGCCGGGAATGGAATCAAAGGACAGGCAGACCTGCAGTAAAATATTGGTGAGCGCTATGGACATTTGGATTTGGTCACAGACAACAGAATTTCTGCTCCTTTTCCATTGTAACAAATACAAAGTCAGAAGTAAAGAGTTGGTCATTGTCCCGGAGAGACCCATGAGAAGTGAAAACACAAATCTGAACTTTTCCACAGCTGAGATCATCTTAGAAGAAGGAAGAGTGATTGTTGGGTTCTCCTTCTGCAGAGATAATCTGGATACAATAATAGTCCAGATATAAAGTGAAATCTGTCAGAAGAGATTCAGAGAAGACGTGTCATGGAATGCAAATCTGTCCAGGATCCGGTTGCCGGGTTTGATGGGCAGAAAACGTCTCATCAGGTTTCCTAGGAAATAACTCGCTTCATCTGATCCTTGTTTGGTTTGTATCGGTGAGCTCAGGAAAAAAACTTGGTCTAAAAAAAACATTGAACACTGCTTTGCTTATTATAGCATCTGCCATCTGTCTATGGCGACAACAACGTCTATTAACAACTTGCTGTCCTTAAAGGGGTTCAAAGCTTTGCGTTTTATTTTTCCTATGCATTAAGGTGAAAAAACTGGACATGTGCACAGAAAAAAAATTCGTTTTTTTTGTTCTGTTTCGTATCGTTCCGTTTTTAAGTTTTTGTTCGTTTTTCATAAGACGCCCGTTTTCCTGTTTGTTCCCGTTCGTTTTTCGTATGACGCTATTTTTTCGTATTCCGATCGTTTCGTATTTTCGTTACTGTTTTATTTTCGTACATGCAGGATGGTTCGTTACTTGTTAGACAATAATTTTCGTGAATTTTCGTCAATGATTTGCAGTATCTTGAAACCCTTTTCTTTTGCTATTTTCAGTCGTATGTTCATATGACATCTATAACAAAAGATTTGCATTCTGTATTTTTCTGTTCGTATTTTGGATTCAAAATACAGCATGCAAATCTTTTGTTATAGATGTCATATGAACAATGAACATGGGACTGAAAACAAACAGAAAAAGGATTGAAACAAAATACAGCATGCAAATCTTTTGTTATAGATGTCATATGAACAATGAACATAGGAATGAAAACAAACAGAAAAAGGATTGAAACAAAATAGAGCATGCAAATCTTTTGTTATAGATGTCATATGAACAATGAACATAGGACTGAAAACAAACAGAAAAAGTATTGAAACAAAATACAAAATGCAAATCTTTTGTTATAGATGTCATATGAACAATGAACAGAGGACTGAAAACAAACAGAAAAAGGATTCAAACAAAATACAAAATGCAAATCTTTTGTTATAGATGTCATTTTTGTTCTTTTGCCGTTTTCGTTTTGTCGTTTTTTTCCGTAGGATCATTCGTTCGTATTTGCGGTTGTTTGTTATGCGGCTCATTCGTAATCTCGTAGTTTTCGTATTTTGCTGCTTTAATTTTTTCGTATGTACACATTATCCTGCGGGTACGAAAATGAACATTTTCGTACGAAAATAACATTCGTACGAACGGGAATGCACATATCTAGAAAAAACATCCGATCCTAACAAGCCCCCCAGCCCCCCCGGTTTACTTACCTGAGCCCTCAAAAGTCCCATGTCATGAATGTGCTGGCTACTCACCCCTCTCTTTTCAGTTGTTTTCGGCTCTTTATTGGAGATTGATAGCAGTGCAGCCATTGCCTCCCGCTGCTGTCAATCTCATCAATGACGCGGCACGCTGGGGGTCGGGCCTGGTGATACACTTGGCGGCTATAGCCACCAACTGTATCACGGGAGCGCGCCCGCAAACGAACCCCCCTGGGAGAGAGCTTCCCAGAACAGGGGTTAGCTCTTGCAGGGACGAGCCGAGACAGCCGCCAAGGGACCCCAGAAGAGCAGGATCGGAGCCACTCTGTGCAAAACAAGCTGCACAGTGGAGGTAAGTATGACATGTTTGTTATTTAAAAAATAAACCTTACAACCCCTTTAACCCCCCTGCCGGTAAACCCGTGTGCGACTCGGGTTGGATTTTTTAGGTAAATAGCGATATCCACGAGTCGCGCTCGGGGTCAATATGCAGAGCCTGCAGCGCGCGCTGGCTTACCTTGGATCCAGGCGGGGTACTGTACTTACCTTGTCCCTGGATCCAGCGATGCATCCCCGCTGTGTGAGCGAGTGGCGTCCTCCATTCGACTCACACAGTGCCCGCGCGCCGCCGATCTCCGTTCCCTGCGACGTAAGGGCGCACGGGGGCGGAGACCGGCGGCAAATTCAAAAATGTAAACAAACACATTACATACAGAATACTGTAATCTTATAGATTACAGTACTGTATGTAAAAAGTACACACCCCCCCTGTCCCTAGTGGTCTGCCCAGTGCCCTGCATGTTCTTTTACATAATAAAAAAAACATTTTTCTCCCTGCAAACTGTAGATTGTCCATAGCAACCAAAAGTGTCCCTTTATGTCAAAAGTGATTTTAGAGCAGCTAGAAAACAGCGATAATAAATGATAATCACTTGCAGAATTGAGCGATAGCGATTTGTGGGGAAATTCGTCATAAAAAAATAAAAGTAATGACAGCGACAATTCTGCAACTGAGCAAATTTCAGTGATTTTGATTTGATTACATTAGTGAATAATTTTTATTATAATTACATTATTATTTGTTATAATTATTTATAGTTATTTATTATATTATAATTTTATGATTTTGTGTTTCAAACTTTATCATACCCGGGATGTCTACTAGACTCTGGTTTGGACAAATTTAAGCGAGTTATTCCTTAAAATTGCAGGCCTACAGTATAAAACGCAGAATTTCCATGCAAAATAATTGTACCGCTTTTGGTACGTAATTCCAGACAGAATCATACCGCCAGGGAGGTTAACCACTTAAGACCCGGAGCAATACGCTGGTAAATGACCCAAGGTGTTTTTGCGATTCGGCACTGCGTCGCTTTAACAGACAATTGCGCGGTCGTGCGACGTGGCTCCCAAACAAAATTTGCGTCCTTTTCTTCCCACAAATAGAGCTTTCTTTTGGTGGTATTTGATCACCTGTGCGATTTTTATTTTTTGCGCTATATACAAAAATAGAGCGACATTTTTGAAAAAAAAACACTATTTTTTACTTTTTGTTAAAAAAAAATCAAATAAACTAAATTTTAGTCAAACATTTAGGCCAAAATTTATTTAGCCACATGTCTTTAGTAAAAAAAAAAATCGCAATAAAAAAAAATAGCTACCTAGAGGGAACAGCGACACTAATACAGCGATCAGAAAAATGATCGCTTAGTGACGCTGGCAATAGGGAGTGAAAGGGTTAACTAGGGCGGTGATCAGGGGGTTAGAACTTTATTAGGGGGGGTGGGGGGGCTATCCTGAACCTAACACTAACTGATTTTACACTGCCTGTCACACTGACACTAAATGCAGTGATTAGATCACTGCATTCAGTGACACTGTGACAGGGGGGGTGGGGGGGCAGATCGCAAGGGGTTAAGTATGCCTATGTGAGTGTGTGTCAGTGTAGTGTTAGCGCACACTTACTGTGAGGTGTTTCTCCCATCGCAGCGGTTGGAAATACCGCTGCGATGGGAGATTACATCACTTCCCCCTTCCTGTGTTTACACAGGAGGAGGAAGTGACAGAACCTGGAGCGCGCGCATTGGCTGGGAGCGATCGCGGGGGGGCGGGTAAACGCCGACATCCGCCCGCTCGTCCCGGATCGCTCCCGGAGCCAGGGGGACCCCCGCACGCCACGGAGGGGGTCCCGATGGGACCCCCGAACCGCACTTAGGCAGGGACGTAAATTTACGCCCTTGTGCCTGTACGAGCCATTCTGTGGCCGTATATGTGCGTGCGGGGGTCCTTAAGTGGTTAATCTATTTTCAAACACCCTGGACTTCACATGGTTAAACGAGGCTACAGTCACAAGCTTTTCAGCCAATGATCAGCTGTTTACTAAAGGAGGTCCCGGTGGCTCTTCGCCTGCTCAATTACTTTAACCGTAGTGAAATCCGCTGCCCAACCACCACTGACAGCTCAGGGCCACGGTAAGCTGCTCCAACAGTGAGAGCAGGAGGACAATGTGTAACATCTGTTCCTTGATCTCTTCCTCTACTAGTAATGAACCTGTAAGTGATGGGCATTTTGTCTCTTACATAGTACATAGTAGGCGAGGTTGAAAAAAGACACAAGTCCATCAAGTCCAACCTATGTGTGTAATTATATGTCAGTTGAGCTACTGTGGCCAGGGAAGTACTGTAGCTATTAAAGCATAATCTTTGCTAGATTTGATGCAATGGTAGGCAGGTGAGACATTGGGTATCTAATAGACCCTAAGAGAATCTTTCACCTACCCATGCTATCACATAGGGGCTTTTTAGCCTCCATTGGCAGTGGCATCACTGGGGGGGGGGGGTGTTCATCCACACCTGGATGATACCCACCAGAGGGGTGAAACCCAGGAGTAGCAGCACTGCTAGCACCTCCTGCTGTCCTACACTGCTCTGCTTCTTCCCAGTCACAAGTCTGGCGGCCATATTTTGAACGACTTGCAGACGAGCGATTTGGTACTTGGGGAGTCTGAGGTAAAGGGCGTTTGCATAGTCCAGTCTGGAGTTCACAATTGCTCCCACCACGACCGATACGTCTTCTTTAGGAATAAATGGAACAAGTCTGCGTAGTAGGCGCAGCAGATGGTGAGATCCGCTGACTACTGACCCTATTTGTGCGTCCATTGTCATGTAGGAGTCGAAGATGACCCCGAGACTTTTGACTTTGGCGCTAGGGGTGATGATTTTGCCCAGAATGGGCGGGGGTGTCCAAGTTGTTGCAGGTTGATTCTTACGCTTGGCGTGAAACAGGAGAAGTTCTGTTTTCGCTCCGTTGAGTTTAAGATAACTCTTGGTCATCCAATCCTCTATCAGAGAGAGGCATGTCTCTAGATTGAGGTGGTGATCTTTTTTGTTGCAAATGCGAAAATACAGTTGTGTGTCGTCTGCATATGAGTGATAAAGTCGTTTTTGGCTGCTGATGATTTCAAAGAGAGGGCCGAGATAGATGTTGAACAGAACAGGTGACAGGGGGATCCTTGAGGGACTCCACATGACACCGTGCTTTTTCAGAAGTGAAAGGTCCTAACTTCACTGTTTGTGATCGGTTTTCCAGAAAGGAGGAGAACCAAGATAGATCACCTTCTGCGACTTTGGCTACTTCAGCCATCCGAGTTAGTAACAGTTTGTGGTCTACTGTGTCAAAGGCTGCGCTTAGGTCCAACAGAACTAGAAGACAAGATTCTCCTTCGTCTGCGGCCTCAAGAGTGTCGTCCCATATTTTGAGCAATGCTGTTTCTGTCCCGTGCCCGGGACGGAAACCCGATTGAAAAGGATCGAGCACCTTCTTCCACATTTTTGCTGTGTCCCCTCCCCCACATGTTTGCTGTGTCCCCTCCCCCACATGTTTGCTGTGTCCCCTCCCCCACATGTTTGCTGTGTCCCCTCCCCCACATGTTTGCTGTGTCCCCCTCCCCCACATGGCTTCTCACAAACTGCAAACAGGACTTCTCATGTCTTTCTTCTTGTCACTCTTCCATAAAGGGCAGATTTGTGGAGAGCACCACTAATAGTTGTCCTGTGGACAGATTCTCCCCCCTGAGCTGTGCAGCTCCTCCAGAGTTACCATGGGCCTCTTGGCTGCTTCTCTGATGAATGCTCTCGTTGCCCGGCCCGGTTAGTTTAGGTGGACGGCCATGTCTTGGTAGGTTTGCAGTTGTGCCATACTCTTTCCAATTTCCGATGATGGATTGAACAGAAGCTTCGTGAGATCTTCAAAGCTTGGGAGATTTTTTTTATAACCGAACCCTGCTTTTTACTTCTCCACAACTTTATCCCTGACCCGTCTGGTGTGTTCCTCGGCCTTCATGATGCTGTTTGTTCACTAAGGTTCTCTAACAAACCTCTGAGGGCTTCACAGAACAGCTGTATTTCTACTGAGATTACATGACACACAGGTGACTCTATTTACTTCTGAAGGCGATTGGTTCCTCTAGATTTTAGTTATCAGAGTAAAGGGGGCGCCATAAAAATGCCCCTCCCCCCACACTTTTCACATATTAATTTGTATCAATTATCATTGTCCTTCCACTTCACAATTATGTGACACTTTGTGTCTCTCACATAAAATCCCAATAAAATACGTTTATGTTTTTGGTTGTAACATGAGAAAATGTGCCTCCATTGTGGGGACAGTTTAGTTTTAGGACCACAGATTCCAGGGTGCCGTGACATGGCTCCGTGGCTCACGCACATGCGTGCAGACAAAACCCATGTTTTTATGGCATACTGTTATGCAATTTTTCATGACGTGAAAAATTCTATTTTTTTAATTAGTCATTAACCACTTAAGGACCGCCTCCTGCATATATACGTCGGCAGAATGGCACGATTGGGCACATGTTCGTACAGGTAGGTCCTCTTTAAGTGCCCAGCCATGGGTCGTGGGACCAGCGGACCCGATCGCCGCCGGTCTCCCATGATCAGTCTCCGGAGCTGAGGAACGGGGTGAGCTGTGTGTAAACACACCTTCCCCGTTCTTCACAGTGGCAGCTTCATCAATCGTGTGTTCCCTGATATAGGGAAACACAATCAATGATGTCACACATCCAGCCACGCCCCCCTACAGTAAGAAACACAGATGAGGTCACACATAACCCCTAAAGCACCCCCTAGTGGTTAACTCCCAAACTGCAATTGTAATTTTCACAGTAAACAATGCATTCTTATAGCACTGATCGCTGTATAAATGACAATGGTCCCAAAAATGTGTCAAAATTGTCTGATGTGTCCGCTATAATGTCGCAGTCACGAAAAAAAAAGCTGATCGCCGCCATTACTAGTAAAAAAAATAATAATAATAAAAATGCAATAAATCTATCCCCTATATTGTAAATGCTATAACTTTTGCGCAAACCAACCGATAAACGCTTATTGCTTTTTTGTTTTTTACCAAAAATCGGTAGAAGAATACGTATCGGACTAAACTGAGGAAAAAAAAAAGTTTTTATATATTTTTGGGGGATATTTATTATAGCAAAAAGTAAAAAATATTGGGCCAGATTCAGCAAGAATTAGATTCCCGCAGAGTATCAGAGATACTCTACGCCGCCGCATTTTTCCTGGCTCTAGGAGGAATTCAGAGAGATTTTGGCCCGTAAGGTACGGCGGCGTAGTTTATTTCTCCCGGCGGAATCAAAATACGCGAATAGGGGGCGTGAGGCATTTAAATTAAGCGAGTCCCCGCGGCGATCGAACTGCGCATGCTCCGTTCAGAAATTTCCCGCCGTGCATTGCGCGAAATCACGTCGTTACGTCATTTTTTTTTTGGAGTAGCGTCGTTTACGGACATTCCTATTCCCGGACGACTTACGCAAAAAATAAAAAATATATTGAAAGTCGACGCGGGAACTACGGCCATACTTAACATGGGCCGCGTAACGTTAGACCAGCTAACTTTACGTGGCGAAAAAATTACGTACGCGATTGCGAACGACGCTCGTGACTTCGTGGATCTCCCTAAAAAGCTCATTTGCATACCCCGACGCTGAAAACGACGCAAACTCCACCCAGCGGCTGCAAAAAGATCGCAGCGTAGATCCGAAGGCGTACGAAGACGTAAGCCTCTCGGATCGAAGCCCGAAGCCGCCGTATCATGGTTTGAGGATTCAAACTAGTGATACAGCGCGCAAAATTTGAAATTACTCCTGTCTAACACCAGTTACACAGGCGTAATGGCTCTCTGAATCTGGGCCATTGTATTTTTTTTTTCAAAATTGTCGCTCTATTTTTGTTAATAGCGCAAAAAATAAAAGCCGCAGAGGTGATCAAATACCACCAAAAGAAATCTCTATTTGTGGGGAAAAAAGGACCCAATTTTGTTTGGGAGGCACATCGTACGACTGCGCAATTTTCAGTTACTGTAAATCGACGCAGTGCTGAATCGCAAAAACTGGCCGGGTCCTTTACCTGCATAATGGTCCGGGTTAAAAACAATCATGTGTGGGCTCCAGAGCATTTTTCTCTACGTGAAAAATGGGCGTTAAAAATGTAGAACCTGCTCTAAATTTTCACATCATTTTTCATATTGTCGTTTTTCACGTCGTCAAAAACGGTCGTGTGTGGGCTTTAAAGACGGGGGGGGAAAACGCGCATGCTCAGAAGCAAGTTATGAGAGGGGAATGCTTGGTCTGGTAAAACTAGCGTTCGTAATGGAGATCGCACATTCGTCACGCTGTAACGGCCTGAAAAGCACGAAGACTGAAAAGCGCGAATCGTCTCTCACCAAACTTTTACTAACACAAAACCAGCTAAAGCAGCCCCAAGGGTGGCGCCATCCGAATGAAACTTCCTCTTTATAGTGCCGTCGTACGTGTTTTACCTCACCGCGCTTTGCTCGGCATATTTTTTTTTTTAGGATCGTGGTTAGGCAAGGCCGGCTCGACAAGAATCAAGTTGAGAAAAACTTTGTTTTTTCTAGGAGGTTTTTCCTGGGCATTCCCCAGGCATTTGTTGTTTGTTGTCAACTCAATATTGAACCTATGACGGTATGGCCCGTGGGACCCAGAAGCTCTTGAAGGGTGTGGGGTACTCCTGTTTCAGCTTCACCAATGACTCTTGTGTCTAGGGTCATCCTATGTCCACTGGGGGCATAGGATGACTGAGAAATGATATCTCGGATTACACGAGATGGGACAGTGATGATAATTCACAATGCATTCCAGGATATCTTGAAATATTACAGGTTGTTGATTCTAAACCCAACCAGTCAATAGAGTGTCTCATTCATGTGGGAACACAGACTGTCAAGGTGGTAATTAAGTCTGCTACTGTCATGTGAACTAGCCTTAGTCTGGCTTCTAAGACCTTTCATTGTGTGATGCTAATTAACACTGTATTTTGTGAAGTTCTATTGATCATAAATGTGTTGTGAGTTAGCACAGTCTAAAGGTTTAGATGTCTGACTTTTTTTAAAGGAGTATATATTGTATAGAAGGTGAGAGAAGCTGGAGTCTTGATGTCTGACTTGTCAGCCGTAGCTAATTAGCTCATGTAGATTATCTCGGTGCCAGCAAGTCTGACTAAAGATGTGTATTGGGCTCCTTGTGTCATGTTGTGGGTGGAGTTGAGTCATTTTTACTGACTGTATATAAAGAGCCTGAGTTCACCATTAAAGTATCTATTCGTGTTGAACAAGAAAACAGAGCTGTGTGTGTCTCGTTTCTGGGGAATCCTATGGGTCGTGTTCGTCTGCTGGATTGTGGAGTGTCGATAAGCTGTCAAGGGTTGGTGGAATTGAATATCGTAAGCGGTGTTAACCCCTGACCATTACAGAACCCTACAAACTACTTTGTACAGTATCTCTCTATCTCCTGGCTGATCAATGTTTATAAACAATGTTACTTTGTATCTCTCTATCTCCTGGCTGATCAATGTTTATAAACAATGTTACTTTGTATCTCTCTATCTCCTGGCTGATCAATGTTTATAAACAATGTTACTTTGTATCTCTCTATCTCCTGGCTGATCAATGTTTATAAAAAATGTTACTTTGTATCTCTCAAAGTTCTGTTTGAATCATGATTTTAATCAATGTTACAATGAGGGCCCGTGTGCATGTTCGTGTTTGTCTATGTTGTCTCAATCATTAGTGTAACTAGGGATAAGCTGAACACCCCCCTTTTCGGTTCGCAGCAGAACTTGCGAACAGGCAAATACTTAATTTGAACATGCAAACACCGTTAAAGTCTATGGGACACAAACATGAAAAATTAAAAGTACTAATTTTAAAGGTTAATATGCAAGTTATTGTCCTAAAAAGTGTTTGGGGACCCGGGTCCTGCCCCAGGGGAGTGTTTGGGGACCCGGGTCCTGCCCCAGGGGAGTGTTTGGGGACTCGGGTCCTGCCCCAGGGGAGTGTTTGGTGACCCGGTTCCTGCCCCAGGGGAGTGTTTGGGGACTCGGGTCCTGCCCCAGGGGAGTGTTTGGGGACCCGGGTCCTGTCCCAGGGGAGTGTTTGGTGACCCGGGTCCTGCCCCAGGGGAGTGTTTGGGGACTCGGGTCCTGCCCCAGGGGAGTGTTTGGGGACTCGGGTCCTGCCCCAGGGGAGTGTTTGGTGACCCGGTTCCTGCCCCAGGGGAGTGTTTGGGGACTCGGGTCCTGCCCCAGGGGAGTGTTTGGTGACCCGGGTCCTGCCCCAGGGGAGTGTTTGGGGACTCGGGTCCTGCCCCAGGGGAGTGTTTGGGGACTCGGGTCCTGCCCCAGGGGGTTGTTTGGTGACCCGGTTCCTGCCCCAGGGGAGTGTTTGGGGACTCTGGTCCTGCCCCAGGGGAGTGTTTGGGGACCCGGGTCCTGTCCCAGGGGAGTGTTTGGGGACCCGGGTCCTGCCCCAGGGGAGTGTTTGGGGACCCGGGTCCTGCCCCAGGGGAGTGCTTGGGGACCCGGGTCCTGCCCCAGGGAAGTGTTTGGTGACCCGGGTCCTGCCCCAGGGAAGTGTTTGGTGACCCGGGTCCTGCCCCAGGGGAGTGCTTGGGGACCCGGGTCCTGCCCCAGGGGAGTGTTTGGGGACTCAGGTCCTGCCCCAGGGGACATGTATCAATGCAAAAAAAAGTTTTAAAAACTGAAGTTTTTTCGGGAGCAGTGATTTTAATAATGATTATAGTGAAACAATAAAAGTAAAATATTCCTTTAAATTTCTTACCTGGGGGTGTCTATAGTATGCCTGTAAAGTAGAGCATGTTTTGCTGAGCTCGTGCTCAGAAGCGAATGCATATCTGAGTAGCGCCCGCATATGAAAACAGTGTTCAAACCACACATGTGGGGTATCGCCGCGATCAGTAGAGTAAGAGCAATAATTTTAACATTTTGAAGCGTGAATCAATTTACTCGGCGTAACATTATCTTTCACAACATATAAAAAATTTTGGGCTAACTTTACTGATGTCAGAGAAACATATTGGATTCTGAACACTAGATGGCAGCAAAGTTGTCAGTGGGATCTATCAAAGAAACCTTCAGCTGCAGACTAGCTGTCACATGAAACGCACCACATGACTGCCACATGACTTCTTGGCTGCCTATAAAGCTGAGCAAATGCTCAAAGGAAATTGGTAGTTTGTCTTCAGCTTCCTGTACCTGAGTTCCTGTTTCCTGATTGATTACCTGCTGTGATCCGGATTGACCCTGACCTACTCTGATCTTCTCCTGGACCCGACCCTGGCTTGTTTTATGGACTTTGTTCCTGCCTCCTGTGTTTGACCCTCTACCTGTGACCCGGATTCCCCTTCAGTCTCCTGTGTTTGACCCTCTGCCTGTGACCCGGATTCCCCTCCAGTCTCCTGTGTTTGACCCTCTGCCTGTGACCTGGATTCCCCTCCAGTCTCCTGTGTTTGACCCTCTGCCTGTGACCCGGATTCCCCTTCAGTCTCCTGTGCTTTGACCTTCTGCTTGTGACCCATTTTTGCCTCCTGTCTCCATTGCCTCGACCCCCAGTCTATGACCAGGATTGTCCGCGTACCTGTGTTTGAGCCTCAGCCTGCTCTGGACTTACTACCAGTCTTCTTCTGACCCTGATACCCATCGATCTCTGCTGAAGTTCTACAGGACTTCCACGCAATCTCTACCCTGCCTGCTGGTGGATTGTGCCTCTTGGTGCCGTCCACCCGCTGTACCACCTCCAGGGGGACGGACTGCGCTCAGTCACAACAGCGAACCATTCTCGGCCTTGGTGAGTACCCTATTCTGATAACTGATGTCCTATTTTTTTTTTTATAAAAAAAAAGTGTTTTTATTTTTTTTATAGTGCGATTGTAGGACCGCTGTGCAAATACGGTGTAACAAAAAGTATTGCAATGGCCACCATTTTATTCTCTAGGGTGTTAGAAAAAAATATATAATGTTTGGGGGTTCTAAGTAATTTTCTAGCAAGAAAATATGTTTTTAACTTGTGTAGCGCACATGTACTTCCAAGTACGGGTGCTGGTGAAATTTAATGGGAGTGATCAGAGTGTAAGTGACTCTAATCTCAATTCTGACTAAGGTACGGCTCTCTGTCTCAGCTTGGCTGTGCTGTGTGCTCATTCTGTCATACCTGGGGTGTGGTTCCACCCCGAGACGACAGGTGGCAGCAGTGGAGTCTGGAATTGAGTGCTTTTCCCAGCAGCCAATCGGGAGGCCTGAGCCTCACTGGGCATGCTGGGATAGGGTACTTATGGGACAGACGCCATCTTAGCGGGGTCTTGGTTCCTGGAGTGTGGCACCCACCTTTAGGGTGACCACATCACAGCGCCCTGAGCGTTATGGCCTACCTTGCTGTGTCGTGGGTGCTACGCGTTGTTCCTGGGCCATTCGGGCCTGGGACACTCACACAGGACGGGGACTCAGTGATCGACTGAGTTCCCGCATTAAAGATCCCAGGCAAGTTTAGCTGTTCGGTGGGGAGGTCCAGTTGAGGAGCGCCATTGAGAGGCTGGCGGTCCAACAGTATTGAGACGATTCCCCCCGGGGATCACTGAGGGATTGACTCCTCTCTCAGTCGATACCTGGGCGACGTTTATGGAAGGATTCAGGCCGAACTGTACCAAGGAGGGGCTCCTCTAAAACCTCAATCAGGGAAGGCCTGTGGCAGGGGCGCTTTTCTGAAGTTCACCCTGAAAGAGTCTGTGAGAGAGACCTCCTTTCTAGTTCCGAATGATACTCTGGCTGCCAGGTCGGTGAGAGAGACCTCCTTTCTAGTTCCGAGTGATACTCTGGCTGCCAGGTCAGTGAGAGAGACCTCCTTTCTAGTTCCGAGTGATACTCTGGCTGCCAGGTCGGTGAGAGAGACCTCCTTTCTAGTTCCGAGTGATACTCTGGCTGGTCGGTGAGAGAGACCTCCTTTCTAGTTCCGAGTGATACTCTGGCTGGTCGGTGAGAGAGACCTCCTTTCTAGTTCCGAGTGATACTCTGGCTGGTCGGTGAGAGAGACCTCCTTTCTAGTTCCGAGTGATACTCTGGCTGCCAGGTCGGTGAGAGAGACCTCCTTTCTAGTTCCGAGTGATACTCTGGCTGGTCGGTGAGAGGGACCTGTCCAGGTACGCTATACCCACTCTGTCTGGAGTGGTGAGAGAAGCTAATTGTTCATGGAGACAGGACTGTTTCCATATCCAAGGCCTGAATCTGCTGTTCTCCTTCCAATCCTTATCTATCCATTCCCATCACCTGTTACTTGTTTTTGGCCGGCTGGGTAATAAAGAGCACCTATTAAAGAGACTTCCTATTTGCGGACATTCCTTTGCTGCTATTGCATTCATCTTTCACCCCTAGACACTTCACCAGAGCCACGAGATAAATCGCCAACCCATCTAACCAGCAGCTCACACTTGTAAACACTGAATCTCAGAAAGAGGCCCGGTCCTTAAGTGGTTAAGGGGAATGAATCCCTTGTTTTTCATCTCCCATAACTAAAGAAAAGCCTAAGCTGTTCTTCATGTGATTTTTTATTTTTTTTGTCTGCTGTTATAATTACAATCCTGCGTCCTTACAGAACCGGCTGCAAAATTCAACTGTTTTGCATGGGACTGATTCATTTCATGAGTATTCAAAGGCCTCTATGGTAGAGTAATCTGATAGATCTTGGCCTAGAGTTTACACACACAAGCAAATTCATTTTTTTTTCTATTTTCCACTTCAGCCCAGAACAGAGTCCGGTTTGAACATTTGAACTCTAGAGATCAGAGCAGCTCCGTCTCCAGCCTCTACGATGGATATCGATCCCCACAGCTCTGTTACGGTGGCTTTCCTCACCGTGGTCACATTGGAGGTGACCGTTGGGATCTTTATGAATCTCTTCATTCTATTTGTGATTCTACAAAAAGATCATAAAGAGAAAAGAACTCGCCCCGGAGATAAGATCCGCGCCGCGAGCATCGTGACCCAAATCTTCCTAAGTCTCGTCCTGATCCCCTCCCTGTTCGGTCAAATCTTCTGGTTCAAAGTCTATCACATTTTAAGACTTGCGCTGAATTTATTAGTCATGTACAGCGTCAGCTCCAGCTTGTATCTCACCGCCATCTTCAGCTTCTTCCTCTTCATAAAGATAGTCCAGTTCAAGTCCGGCGTTCTCGGCTGGGCGAAGAGGAACGTGGCCCTTGTCGTCCCTCGGATGGTGGTGGCCGCCGAGGTCTTCTCTTTCTGCAGCAGCAGCTTCCTGAGTCTCTCGTTGTTTGACGTCAATGGAGGGGTTCCCACCAACAGCTCCGCAGTCCTATCTGACGGTGGGAATAAAGGACAATTGTTGGTTCTGATCTTGGCTTTATTCTTGGTGCCCTATTTCATTATGGCCCTGACCACCATCTCAGCCGCCGGCTCCCTCGTGATTCACAGTTATAAAATGAAGAAGACCGGCGCAGTCAGTACCGAAGCCTATAAGAAGAGCGTCTATAGAATGATGGTGTTCTTCACCTTCCACACGATTTCCTCTTTCTTTTTATGTGTTCTATATTCTCCGGTTCTTGCCGGTCCCTGGTTTTGGACGGTAATAATATCGTTTCACTTATTATCTCCAGCACACTCTCTCTACATTATTTACAGTAAACCCAAACTGAGGAACGCCTGGAAGATGATGATTGGTTGTGTCTTCTGTCGTAAGACATTTGTCCAAGCCAAAGGCACATAGGGGGGGGGGGGTTATTTATAAAGCATGGAATGTGATTTTTCACCAAACCTTTCCTAGTCGACAATCAATCAATGTAATTTATATCACACGCATTTAGAAGATTCAACTCTAATGAATGTTTAGTGAATGACGGATGCTCTGTACCGTATTTGCCGGCGCATAAGACGACCCCCCTAATTTCCCAGCTAAAATGTTGGTTTTGGGATATACTCGACCCCCTTCCTACTAGTCATGCCTTGCCTCGCTTCACCTCACTGTGCCACCATTACATGCCTCACTGTGCCACCGTTACATGCCTCACTGTGCCACCATTACATGCCTCACTGTGCCACCATTACATGCCTCACTGTGCCACCATTACATGCCTCACTGTGCCACCATTACATTACATGCCTCACTGTGCCACCATTACATGCCTCACTGTGCCACCATTACATGCCTCACTGTGCCATTGCATGTCTAAGGCCTCGTACACACGATCAAATCTGTCTGCTGGAAACGGTCTGCTAGACCGTTTCAGCAGACAGATTCGATCGTGTGTACGGGCAAACAGACGGATTTGGCCACCCGACAGATTGGAAAGCATGATTTGAAATCTGTCGGCTGGGAACCCGTCCGCCCGAGATGTCTGCTGGTTAGTACGCTAAAACCAGCAGACATGTCGCAAACGCGCCGAATGGTTTCGACGCATGCGCGGAAGTGTTTTACTTCCTGGTGCGGTGACGTGGCGGCGTTAATGTCACCGCCACGTCAGCGCGCTGTCTGCTGGCGGGGATTTTGGTTTGCTCGTGTGTACATGCGAGCAAAACAAAATGCCAGCAGACAGATCTGTTCAAATCGGTCGGTCCGACCGATTTGAACAGACACATTTGATCGTGTGTACAAGGCCTTACTGTGCCACCATTACATGCCCCACTGTGCCACCATTTCATGCCTCACTGTGCCACCATTTCATGCCTCACTGTGCCACCATTACATGCCTCACTGTGCCACCATTACATGCCTCACTGTGCCACCATTACATGCCTCAATGTGCCATTGCATGTCCCACTGTGCCACCATTACATGCCTCACTGTGTCACTGCATACCTCACTGTGCACCATTACATGCCTCACTGTGCCACCGTTACATGCCTCACTGTGCCACCGTTACATGCCTCACTGTGCCACCGTTTCATGCCTCACTGTGCCACCGTTTCATGCCTCACTGTGCCACCATTTCATGCCTCACTGTGCCACCATTTCATGCCTCACTGTGCCACCAATACATGCCTCACTGTGCCACCATTTAATGCCTCACTGTTCCACCATTACATGCCTCACTGTGCCACCATTACATGCCTCAATGTGCCATTGCATGTCTCCCTGTCCCACCATTACATGCTTCACTGTGTCACTGCATACCTCACTGTGTCACTTCATACCTCACTGTGTCACTTCATACCTCACTGTGCCACCATTACATGCTTCACTGTGTCACTGCATACCTCACTGTGTCACTGCATACCTCATTGTGTCACTGCATACCTCACTGTGTCACTGCATACCTCACTGTGCCATTGCATGTCTCGATGTTCCCTTACCTTAGCCCTGACATGCAGAATCTGTCAGACTGCGGTCGTCCATTTTTCAAAACCCGCGCCTCCTCCTCGTGCTGTTCAGTGATAGGCAGAACACTCAGCTTCCCAGCAGTGCCTCTGTTCAGTGTTCCGCCTATCACGGAGGCCCTCTCGTCCTCGGTCTTGGACGAGAGGGCATCCGTGATAGGCGGAACACTGAACACACTGTCTCCTGGGAAGCTGAGTGTCCAGCCTATCACGGAACAGCAGAAGGAGGAGGCGCGGCTTTTGAAAAATAGAGGGCTGCAGTCTGCATGCTATGTTACCAGCGTATAAGACGACCCCCGACTTATAAGAAGAATTTCAGGGGTTAAAAAGTCGTCTTATACGCCTGAAAATACGGTAAACATCCTCCTAATGGTAGATGTAGATCTTATGAGGATGAAAAGTTTTCTCTGCGGAGAGTGATTTACTAAAACTGAAGGGTGCAAAGTCTGGTGCATCTCTACATAGAAACCAATCAGCTTCCAGGTTGTTTTTTTTCTGAACGCTTAACCACATAGCGATCGCTGCACGCACTTTTAAGTTGACACGATGACACGGGCAGGCGAATGGGCGTACCTGTACGTCCCTTTATATTTGTGGCCCAGCGCACGCACACCTGCCGCGTGCCTCGTGGGTGCGCTCTTGGGTCCCGGGAACTTGATGTTTCCAGGCGGCCCACAATTGCGGTAGGCAAAGGCAGAACAGGGGGATGCCTTTGTAAACTAGGGCATTCCCCTGCCTAGTGACATGTCACCGATTGAATGTTCCCTGTGATTGACGTGTCACTGGTAGCTCCTCCCCCTAGCAGTTAGAATCACTCCCTAGGACACACTTAACCACTTCAGTGTCACCTAGTGACAATGGTCCAAAAAAAGGTGTCAAAAGTGTCCGATGTGTCCGCCATAATGTCGCAGTCATGATAAAAATCGCTGATCGCCGCCATTACTATTAAAAAAATATATAAAAAAATATATAATAAAATAAATCTATCCCATAGTTGGTAAACACTATAACTTTTACCAATCAATAAACACTTATTAAAATGTTATTTAATTTTTTTATTTTTTAGCAAAAATATGTAGAAGAATACGTATCGTCCTAAACTGAGGACATTTTTTTTCTGTATTTTTTAGAGATATTTATTATAGCAAAAAGTAAAAAAAAAAAATTTCGCTCTATTTTTGTTGATAGCGCAAAAAATAAAAACTGCAGAGGTGATCAAATACCACCAAAATAAATCTCTATTTGTGAGGAGAAAAGGACGCCAATTTTGTTTGGGAGTCACGTCGCACGACCGCGCAATTGTCAGTTAAAGCGACGCAGTGCCGAATCGCAAAAAGGGCCAGGTCATTGGGCAGCCATATGGTCCGGGGCTGAAGTGGTTCAATGGATACAAGTAAAAAAAAAAGATTGCACTGCATCCTTAACCACTTCACCTCCGGAAGTTTCACCCCCCCCCCCCTTCAAGACCAGGCCACCTTTTGCGACACGGCACTGGGTTATTTTAACTGACAATTTCATGACCGCGTGACGTTATACGGAAAAACAAAATTGGGGTCCTTTTTTTTTCCTCAATTTTTTTTTTTCGCTATAAACAAAAAAGAGCGACAATCGGGGAAAAAAAAAACAAGAATTTTTACTTTTCCTATAACACATATCCAATAAAAAATACCCTTTCCCTTTACCCCCCCGTCCCCGTCCCCGTCCCCCCCCCACAAACACATCTTTTTTTTTTCTCCTCCCCTCTCTATCTCTCTTTCTCAGCTCTTTCTTAACTACTATGCCCCACTACAGGAAACCTAAGACCTCCTATAAATCACATGCAGGGGGGATATTATTACAAACCTGCATCTTATTTGTTAAATAATTGTGCTATGTACAAAAAAAACCTTTGTTAGCTTCAGTTTACCGTATATACTCGAGTATAAGCCGAGTTTTTTAGCACATTTTTTTGTGCTGAAAATGCCCCCCTCGGCTTATATTCTAGTCACCTTTTTTTTTGCCTGATCTCCTGGACTTTAGGGACCCGGTACCGGGCCCCCATGTAGCCCCACTCTTCCTCTACAAGTGTGCAAATTTGTTGTCCGGGGGAACTACGGCCAGGGAGCACCGATTTTTTTTTATTTTTTTATTTTTTTCAAAGCCGGGCACCCCTTCCATAGACTCCCATGTTAAACAGTAATTTTTCCAGTGACTTTGGTGACCCGGTAACGGCTGTTCGTAGGTCTCCTGGACCCGGAACTTGGCACACATGTAGCCCCATTTCTCCTCTACAAGTGTGCAAAGTTTTTTTTTTTGGGGGACCTACGGCTGGGGAGCACCGATTTTTCAAACAGGGCACCCATTCCATAGACTCCCATGTTATGCGTCAGTCTAGTCATGGACACAGTGAGGCATGCAGATGGACACAGTGAGGCATGGACACAGTGAGGCATGCAGATGGACACAGTGAAGCATGGACACAGTGAGGCATGGACACAGTGAGGCATGGACACAGTGAGGCATGGACACAGTGAGGCATGGGCACAGTGAGGCATGGACACAGTGAGGCATGGGCACAGTGAGGCATGGGCACAGTAAGGCATGCACATGGACACAGTGAGGCATGGGCACAGTGAGGCATGGACACAGTGAGGCATGGGCACAGTGAGGCATGGGCACAGTAAGGCATGCACACGGACACAGTGAGGCATGGGCACAGTGAGGCATGGGCACAGTGAGGCATGGACACAGTGAGGCATGGACACAGTGAGGCATGCAGATGGACACAGTGAGGCATGGACACAGTGAGGCATGGACACAGTGAGGCATGGACACAGTGAGGCATGGGCACAGTGAGGCATGGGCACAGTAAGGCATGCACATGGACACAGTGAGGCATGGGCACAGTGAGGCATGGACACAGTGAGGCATGGGCACAGTGAGGCATGGGCACAGTGAGGTATAGGCACAGTAAGGCATGCACATGGACACAGTGAGGCATGGACACAGTGAGGCATGGGCACAGTGAGGCATGGGCACAGTGAGGCATGGACACAGTGAGGTATAGGCACAGTAAGGCATGCACATGGACACAGTGAGGCATGGGCACAGTGAGGCATGGACACAGTGAGGTATAGGCACAGTAAGGCATGCACATGGACACAGTGAGGCATGGGCACAGTGAGGCATGGGCACAGTAAGGCATGGGCACAGTGAGGCATGCACATGGACACAGTGAGGCAAAGTGAGGCACCCTAGGCTTATACTTGAGTCAATACGTTTTCCCATTGTTTTGTGGTAAAATTAGGTGCCTCTGTTTATTTTCGGGTCGGCTTTTTTTGGGGGACCTACGGCTGGGGAGCACTGATTTTTCAAAACAGGGCACCCATTCCATAGACTCCCATGTTATGCATCAGTCTATTCATGGACACAGTGAGGCATGCAGATGGACACAGTGAGGCATGGACACAGTGAGGCATGCAGATGGACACAGTGAAGCATGGACACAGTGAGGCATGGGCATAGTGAGGCATGGACACAGTGAGGCATGGGCACAGTGAGGCATGGGCACAGTAAGGCATGCACATGGACACAGTGAGGCATGGGCACAGTGAGGCATGGACACAGTGAGGCATGGGCACAGTGAGGCATGGGCACAGTGAGGCATGCAGATGGACACAGTGAAGCATGGACACAGTGAGGCATGGGCATAGTGAGGCATGGACACAGTGAGGCATGGGCACAGTGAGGCATGCACATGGACACAGTGAGGCATGGGCACAGTGAGGCATGGACACAGTGAGGCATGGACACAGTGAGGCATGGGCACAGTAAGGCATGCACATGGGCACAGTGAGGCATGGGCACAGTGAGGCATGGACACAGTGAGGCATGGACACAGTGAGGCATGGGCACAGTGAGGCATGGACACAGTGAGGTATAGGCACAGTAAGGCATGCACATGGACACAGTGAGGCATGGGCACAGTGAGGCATGGGCACAGTAAGGCATGGGCACAGTGAGGCATGCACATGGACACAGTGAGGCAAAGTGAGGCACCCTAGGCTTATACTTGAGTCAATACGTTTTCCCATTGTTTTGTGGTAAAATTAGGTGCCTCTGTTTATTTTCGGGTCGGCTTATACTATGTATGTATATACGGTAAATGACTGTATAGTCTCCGATGATTATACCACATGATCATTGATCATCATTCTGTCCTCCACATTTTTGTAATGTTTGTATTACATTTATTGCTTTTAATAAAAATGTTTGTGGAAAAAAAAATGAAAAAAAATCTAAATTATTTTCTAAATTTCGGAAAAATGTGTATTTTTGATTATATTTGATGCTGTGAGTCTTTTGGTCAAAATGTGGGCTGAAATCGGACCTGAAGCGGTGAACCAGGACACACCGGACCCTCTGCTGTGAGACGGATCTGTCTTTGGTGTGAACCAAGCCTTACTGTGGGGGAGGTGCTTTTTACTAGGGGAAGGCATTGATCCACGTCCCTGCTTTCCTCCACCCCAAACTGGCTCATCCGTGTCTTTATGGACCTTGCTTTGTGTTTTGGTCCTAATCTTTTGGTGGAGGGGGAATTATGGTGTGGGGGAGGGGGGATTGTGGTGGGGGGTTGTTTTTCAGGGGTTGGGCTTTGCCCCTTAGCTCCAGTGAAGGGAACTCTTAAGGCGTCAGCATACCAAGACATTTTGGACAATTTCATGCTCCCAACTTTGTGGGAGGAGTTTTGGGACGGCCCCTTCCTGTTCCAACATGACTGCCCACCAGTGTACAAAGCAAGGTCCATAAAGACATGGATGAGCCAGTTTGGGGTGGAGGAACTTGACTAGCTTGCACTGGTCCAAATCATTTGGTGGAGGGGGGATTATGGTGTGGGGTTGTTTTTCAGGGGTTGGGTTGGCCCCTTAGTTCCAGTGAAGGGAACTCTTAAAGGGATGTTCCAGCCAAAAGTTATGTTTATTAAAAATCAGCAGCTACAAAAAGTGTATCTCCTGGCTTTTAATAAACAATCACTTACCTGCTCCAGCGTTCCAGCGACTCGCCGGCCGGGGCTCCGCTCCTCTCCCCCCTCCCCAGCCGGCGTCTTCACGGCCAGGCACCCACTGCGCATGCACGAGCGGCACTGCGCATGCGCGCGTGGCCCGCCACTGATTGAACAGGCGATCATCTAGGGACCTGTCAGTGTCCTAGGGGAGGGGCTGCAATAAGGCGATTAAGCTTAATCGCCTTACCAGCCCCTCGGCGGAAGGAGGAAGTGGGACAGGAAGTCCCACTCTTCCTGAAGCCCCCACTCCCCCCCCCCAAATGTGGCATGTAAGGGGGTGAGGAGTGGATTAGGCGGAAGTTCCATTTTTGGGTGGAACTCCGCTTTAAGGCCTCAGCATACCAAGACATTTTAGACAATAACATACTCCCAGCTTTGTGGGAGGAGTTTGGGGACGGCCTCTTCCTGTTCCAACATGACTGCCCACCAGTGCACAAAGCAAGGTCCATAAAGACATGGATGAGCCAGTTTGAGGTGGAGGAACTTGACTGGCCTGCACAGAGCCCTGACCTCAATCCCGATAGAACACCTTTGGGATGAATTAGAGCAGAGACTGGGAGCCAGGCCTTCTTGTCCAACATCAGAGCCTGACCTCACAAATGTTCTTTTGAAAGAATGATCAAACATCCCCATAGACGCACCCCTAAACCTTGTATACAGAAGGGTTGAAGCTGTTATATAGCTGAAGGAACTTGTACTGGCCTGCACAGAGTCCTGACCTCAATCCTGATATAACACCCTTGGGATGAATTATGGATATCTGTGCTTTGGGAGAGTTACAATTTACCTACAATATTAAAACAAGAAATCCAAAGCTCTTTTATCCGTGCTATTTTGAAGACAAGTAACACAAATTAATATTTAAAATATATATATATTTATTTACCAAAGATATAGTGAAAAATTAAAATCAGGTAGAATTTGTAATAAAACAAATACTTGATATACTTCTACAATCAGAGATACGTGATGGTTAAATGTTCACATAATATTTACATTAAATATGAGAAGGTAAATTCACAGATCTTACTGATCATCCTGGTATATTTAAAACCTGGCAACTTGTAAAATAACCTTCCATGTCTATACGGCTTAGTAAATAGCTTGGCCCAGATTCAGAGAGAATTGGATTCTCGTAGCGTATCAGAAATACTCTACGCCGCCGTTTTTTACCTGGCTCTACGTGGAATCCAGGTAGATTTTGTCCAGTAAACGACGGCGGCGTAGTGTATTTCTCCCGTCGCAATCCATCTACGTGAGTAGGGGGCGTGAAGGATTTAAAATAGGCGCGTTCCCGCGGCGATCGAACTGCGCATGCTCCGTTCGCAAATTTCCCGCCATGCATTGCGCGAAATCAGGTCGTTACGTCATTCGTTGTTTGAGTAGCGTCGTTTACGGACATTTCTATTCCCGAACGAGTTACGCAAAAAAAAAAAAAAAAAAATTTAAATTCGATGCGGGAACGACGGCCATACTTAACATGGGCTACGCACCGTTAGACCAGCAAAAAGCTGGTCTAACAGTACGTAGAAAAAAAACAGACGTAAGCGATTGCGAAGACCGCTCGTTTCTTCGTGGATCGCCGTAAAAACACATTTGCATATCCCGACGCATGAAAACGACGCGAACTCCTCGCAGCGGCCGCAAAAATATCGCAGCGTAGATCCGAAAGCTTACGAAGACGTAAGCCTCTCGGATCGAAGCCCGAAGCCGCCGTATCATGGTTTGAGGATTCAAACTAGTGATACGGCGCGCGAAATTTGAAATTACTCCTGTCTAACACCAGTTACACGGCGTAATCGCTCTATGAATCTGGGCCATTGTGTTTACATTGACACTGTGTTATCTCTTCTCACCACAAACAGATCTCCTCTTTACTTCTTATATGTGTACAGATCAAAGAACATTTTGTACACAAGCTCTGCAATGCAGACAAGCTTAATATAAATTTAGAGAAAAATTATTTTCACAGACATCCCCCTAAAACCATCGTACAACTGTTGGCATTTAGCTTTTAAAGACAAACATATTGCCCCGGATTCACAAAGCACTTGCGTCGATGTATTTCCAGATACGCCGCGTAAGTACAAATATGCGCCGTCGTATCTGTGCGCCGAACCCACGAACTAAGATAAGCGACTTCATCCCACCGATGTAACTTGCCTACGCCGGGGTAGAGTGGGCGCATATTTACGCTGGACGCATGTGGCGCTCCCATTGATTTTCTATACAAATATGCAAATGAGGGAGATACGGCGAATCACGAAAGTACTTGCGCCCGGCGCATGATTTACGCGGTTTGCATAAGTTTTACGTCCGGCGTAAAGTTTTTCCCTATAGATGAGGCGCAACCCTTGCAAAGGTATGGACCAGGGAACACAAGCCTACGTATTGTACGTTGGACGTCTGTAAATATGGGACGACGTGGGTCTGGCTGGGCGTAGGTTACGTTCACGGCGTACACAGTGATCCGGCGTATCTTCGGCAGACGTTCCGCCATGCTTGTGCGCATGCGCACGGGAATACGACCAAGTCTCGACACATGCGCAGTTCATTTTAAGTACTTGTCTGGCGCCCGGCCCATCATTTGCATGGGGTCACGCTTCATTAGCATAGATCACACCCACTTCCAGCCCACTTCCACCTACTTCCACTTACGCCTACGAAATATACACTACACCAGCGCAGAGTTGGGAGCAATAGCTTGCTGAATTCAGTGCATGCCTCTTTGCGCTGCGCCGGCGTAGCGTAAAAGAGATACGCTGCGGCGGCATAAATGTGCGCCGATGTCTGTGAATCCGGGCCATTTTGTGTATGTCTCCTAATATTTGGAATATAATTTTTTCATACTGCAGTTAAAAATAACCAACTCCCAAATTATTGTTGCCGAATATATTTAAATGGTTTCAGTTATGTGTATGTAAAAATATTCCATTACCAAATGGTAAATAAACAAAATGATACATTACCAGTATTTGAAGCCGCGTACACACGGCAGAGAACCTCGACGGGCAGAACACATCGTTCCGCCCGTCGAGGCTCTCGGCCGGCCGTCAAAATCGGCGACCCGCCCGTCGGGAATGGCAACCAGCCATTCATCCAGGCGGGCCGTCAAGCAAAAAGAGAGCGTGCTCTCTATTCGCTCGACGGGATTCCCGGCGGGCGGGGCGAGCCAGGAGCGTACACAAGGCAGAGGTTCTCGCTGGAATGCAGTTTCTAGCGAGAACCTCGGTCGTGTGTACGCCGCCTCAGAGATCCTTTCAGAGAGAGAGTTTCCCAGACATCTTTTTAGAGTCAGCTTCCTTCCAGAGATGGAGCCCTCCAGAGACCCTTAGAGACTGACCAGAGCTCCCCTTGTGCTCTCTACAACTCCTTTTTAACACACCCCAGAAGTGGCTGTGTATCTCACACTACGTCATTGACAATGTCAAATGATGCTATGTTAGGTAGGCTGTCATAGAAACCAACAATGCCACTTTTAACCTGTAGGGACAGTGGTGTATAAGGAATAATAATGTTGACTGACGTGACCTTAGCCCTTAGCTTGGTGGAACACCATTACTTGTTAAACGATGTCAAAGAAATGACGACAAACCCAGACACTCTGGCAACTTCTCAATTTCTGATAGAGATAAGGTTTATGATCAACACTAATGGTTTGGGAAGATCCTTTGAACAAATACCGGAATTTAAGTTAACCACTTAAAGAGGGGGTTCACCCTTAAAACCACTTTCTCCCATCCCATCCAGCATACTGGCGTATGTACTTACCTCTTAATAGATAATTTAATTTTCGTCCTACCGCGGGGTATAGCGCCGCTATATCGCGTCACGCCTTCCGAAAACAGCCGACTAGCACTTGGCTGTTCTCGGCGCCTGCGCACAGACCCAGGAGCTGACTGCGCAGGCGCCGTATACAGCCGAGTCGTATTTTGGCTTTTTTCGGAGGGCGTGACGCGGCTATATACGGCGCCTGTGCAGTCAGCTCCTAGGTCTGTGCTCAGGCGCCGTATAGCGCCGAGAACAGCCAAGTGCTAGTCGGCTGTTTTCGGAAGGCGTGACGCTATATAGCGGCGCCATACCCCGCGGTAGGACGAAAATTAAATGATCTATTAAGAGGTAAGTAAATCGATAACAAAAAAAAAAGACAGCATACTGGCGCTGACGCCAGTATGCTGGATGGGATAGGAGAAAGTGGTTTTAAGGGTGAACCCCCTCTTTAAGGACCCCTTCACACAGATATATGTCGGCAGAATGGCATGGCTGGGCACTTCCATGTATAGGTACGTGGCCCTTTAAGCCCAGCCGTCCGAAGCTCCGCGCCCGCGGGACCCGCGGACCCGATCGCCGCCGGTGTCCCGCAATCGGTCCTCCAGAGCTGAAGAACGGGGGGAGGTGAGTGTAAACACACCTTCCCCCGTTCTTCACTGAGGCAGAGTCATTGATCGTGTGTTCCATAATATAGGAAAACACGCCAATGACGTCACACGTGCAGCCCCGCCCCCCTACAGTTAGAAACACATATGAGGTCACACTTAACCCCTACAGCGCCCCCTAGTGGTTAACTCCCAAACTGCAATTGACATTTTCACAGTAATCCGTGCATTTTTATAGCACTTTTTGCTGTGAAAATGACAATGGTCCCAAAAATGTATGAAAATTGTCCGATGTTTCCGCCGTAATGTCGCAGTCATGAAAAAAAACGCTGATCGCCGCCATTAGTAGTAAAAAAAAAAATATTAATAAAAATGCAACAAAACTATCTCCTATTTTGTAAACGCTATAAATTTTGGGCAAACCAATCGATAAACACTTATTGCGATTTTTTTTTTTTTTTTTACCAAAAATAAACTGAGGAAAAAAATTGTTTTTTTTATATCTTTTTTGGGGATATTTATTATAGCAAAAAGTAAAAAATATAGATTTTTTTCAAAATTGTCGCTCTATTTTTGTTTGTAGCGAGGAAAAAAAAACCCGCAGAGGTGATCAAATACCACCAAAAGAAAGCTCTATTTGTGGGAAAAAAAGGACGTTGATTTTGTTTGGGAGCCACGTCGCACGACCGCGCAATTGTCAGTTAAAGCGACGCAGTGCCGAATTGCAAAAAGGGGCCAGGTCCTTTACCTGCCTAAAGGTCTGGGTCTTAAGTGGTTAAGCAGTCTCTAATACTTTTAAGCTATTATAGGATCTTATACTGGGGACCCTAGTAATGTCTATGTATTAAACGGGTTTATATATGGTTATATAATTAGTACATAGATATACTGTGAAGATATTTAAAAGGAACATTATTTAAGAAAGACAATAGCACAGGAATTGAATCAGCCCCATGACATCATTATACAAAGACAATACTATGTTCTGTGTTAGTCGGCACAGTCCTGTTATCTTATTTATCTTACCAAGTGTCTAAAACCTTTGAGTTATAACCTAGGAGATGGTACAGCCAGACATCCATAATCTCTTGTAAAGACATAAAATCCTTGTCTATTCATGAACTCATAAACTTTAGAGACAATATGTGACTTTATATGTATTCTTTTAAATGTTCTGATACAGTACTGTGTGACCCCATAATCTCCTATTTCCCGTGGGCCCCATAATCTCCTATTTCCCGTGGGCCCCATAATCTCCTATTTCCTATGGGCCCCATCATCTCCTACTGCCCGAGAGACCCCATAATCTATTGCCTGAGGGGCCCCATAATCTCCTATTTCCCATGGGCCCCATAATCTCCTACTGCCCGAGAGACCCCATAATCTATTGCCTGAGGGGCCCCATAATCTCCTATTTCCCATGGGCCCCATAATCTCCTACTGCCCGAGAGACCCCATAATCTATTGCCTGAGGGGCCCCATAATCTCCTATTTCCCATGGGCCCCATAATCTCCTACTGCCCGAGAGACCTCATAATCTATTGCCTGAGGGGCCCCATAATCTCCTATTTCCCGTGGGCCCCATAATCTCCTATTTCCCGTGGGCCCCATAATCTCCTATTTCCTATGGGCCCCATCATCTCCTACTGCCCGAGAGACCCCATAATCTATTGCCTGAGGGGCCCCATAATCTCCTATTTCCCATGGGCCCCATAATCTCCTACTGCACGAGAGACCCCATAATCTATTGCCTGAGGGGCCCCATAATCTCCTATTTCCCATGGGCCCCATAATCTCCTACTGCCCGAGAGACCCCATAATCTATTGCCTGAGGGGCCCCATAATCTCCTATTTCCCATGGGCCCCATAATCTCCTACTGCCCGAAAGACCCCATAATCTATTGCCTGAGGGGCCCCATAATCTCCTATTTCCCGTGGGCCCCATAATCTCCTATTTCCCGTGGGCCCCATAATCTCCTACTGCCCGAGAGGCCCCATAATCTATTGCCTGCATGAGTTGTCAGTCCGCCCCTAGTCAGGCTATGCAGAAGGCCACCTACAGAAACAGTCGAAGGCAACTGGACTGGAGTTGGGGTTTCTGAAGAGCAAAGTGAGGGCCTGCAGGGGCCAGAAGATATAGTAAATGATCACATTCATCAACATTAAATTCACAAAGTGGTCTCCGATCACCATTTTCCAATTCAGCATTACAGAAGATAAGTAGAAGGAGAGGTTCAGCACGAGGAGCAGAGTCATGATTATGGCGGCCTTCACATGCGCCTGTACATTGGAGTTATGAAGGACGGATGAAAGTTGTATTCTACGGACGTGCCGAACAAGAGAGGTGACTGTGGATCCCAGAGACAACATAATGAGTAGAAATGGGACCACTACAATAGAGGTAGACTTACCGATTATAAAAAGAACATTGTCCATTAGGGTATGATTGACTTTCTGGCAGTAAATGGTGCTGTTATCAGCGTTCTCTACGGAAATACTGGTAAAAACCACACAGATTGGTACGATTAGTAAAATGCTGGAGATGAAAAAGGTTCCTGCAATCAAACGTGGAAGATTTACCAAAAACCTGGACTTCAGAGCTACGAGGAGTTGGTGATTGAGGGAAACGATCTTGACGCAGTAGAAGACACAGAGCCAAGCCGTCATGGATATGCTGAAGAAGATGATGAAATTATAGATGGAATTTATGGCAATTAAACAAAGGTTTGGGCCTTGGAACGCAGAAATCCAAAAATAAGAGGACATATCGATAAGAAGTTGGAAGCTTGAGAAGACCGCACAGGACGACCCCATGAAGAACACGATGAGGTCTTGAGAAGTTTGGAACTTCTCTTTGCGCCACGCCTCGAAGCTGGAGGAAGCGACGAGAACGTTGAGAAACATCCCAGAACACGAAGAGAGGATAACAAAAAACAGAAGACCGATTTCCACGGCCTCCATTCCAGAATCTGGCAGTTCTGTTATCTATTGGAGAACGTCTTCAACCATTAGAACATCGTCTTCAATGGAGTCTTCCCCTCTCTGCGTTTGCTTTGTGTATCTCTTAGCTGTTCTACACCTTCAGCGTTGGTAATTTGTTCTGTGAGATAACCAATGCGAGCCGAACGACTTCACCTGTGGCTTTGCAACATTTTTGCATGAGTTGAGCCATGAAGCTTAAAGGATCGGTGATGTGTCGTACATGCAAATCATTGTTATTTCCTGTTAGAAGGAGGGGGAGGGGGGTTACATAAATGTGAAATCTCTATTAACAGAGTGTAAATACCGTATTTATTGGAATATAACACGCACCTTCATTTTATGAGGGAAGTTTCAGGAAGTTTTTTTTTTTTTTTAAATAGAGAACTTTAAAACAAAACAAGGGTCAATGCAGCCTGATCAATGCCCATCTATAGCTTCACAATTGCCCATCAATGAAGCTTGATTATTGCCCATCTGTAGCCTCACCATTGCCCATCAATGCACCTTGGTCAATGCCCATCAGCGGCCTCACAATTGCCCATCAATGCACCTTGGTCAATGCCCATCTGTAGCCTCACAACTGCCCATCAATGCAACTTGATCAATGCCCGTCTGTAGCCTTACAATTGCCCATCAATGCACCTTGGTCGATGCCCATCTGTGGCCTCAAAATTGCACATCAATGCACCTTGATCAATGCCCATCTGCAGCCTCACCATTGCCCATCAATGCACCTTGGTCAATGTCCATCAGCGGCCTCACAATTGCCCATCAATGCACCTTGGTCATGCCCATCTGTGGCCTCACAATTGCCCATCAATGCAACTTGATCAATGCCCATCTGTAGCCTCACAATTGCCCATCAATGCAGCTTGATCAATGCCCATCTGTAACCTCACAATTGCCCATCAATGCAGCTTGATCAATGCCCATCTGCGGCCTCACAATTGCCCATCAATGCAGCTTGATCAATGCCCATATGTAGCCTTACAATTGCCCATCAATGCAACTTGATCAATGCCCATCTGCGTCCTCACAATTGCCCATTAATGCATCTTGATCAATGCCCATCTGTAGCCTCACAATTGCCCATCAATGCAGCTTGATCAATGCCGATCTGCGGCCTCACAATTGCCTATCAATGCAGCTTGATCAATGCCCACCTGCGGCCTCACAACTGCCCATCAATGCAACTTGATCAATGCCCATCTGTAGCCTTACAATTGCCCATAAATGCAGCTTGATCAGTGCCCATCTGCAGCTTCACAGTTGCCTATCAATGCAGCCTGATCAATGAGTGAAACCACGGTTGAGATGGGAATTCTCGCCATGCCAGACCCTATGGACCCTATGCATTTTATTTTTGTATTTTTCTATTGCCGGCATTCTTTTCTTTAACCTTCATCTGTCAGTGGGAAAGCCCGCTGAACGATGCTGACTCCTGGTTGTTTACCACTTAACCCCCGGAACCATATTGCTGGTCAATGACCAGAGCAATTTTTGCGATTCGAAACTGCGTCGCTTTAACTGACAATTGCGCGGTCGTGCGACGTGGCTACCAAACAAAATTGGCGTCCTTTTTTCCCCCACAAATAGAGCTTTCTTTTTGGTGGTATTTGATCACCACTGAGGTTTTTATTTGTTTGCGCTATAAACAAAAATAGAGCGACAATTTTGAAAAAAATATATATTTTTTAATTTTTGCTATAATAAATATCCCCCAAAAAATATATATAAAAAAACAAAATTTCCTCAGTTTAGACCGATACGTATTCTTCTACATATTTTTTGTAAGAAAGAAATCGCAATAAGCGTTTATTGATCGGTTTGCGCAAAAATGTTAGCGTTTACAAAATAGGGGATAGTTTTATGGCATTTTTATTAATATAATTTTTTTACTAGTAATGGCGGTGATCAGCGTTTTTTTTTCGGTACTGCAACATTATGGCGGACACTTCGGACACTTTTGACACATTTTTGGGACCATTGGCATTTTTATAGCGATCAGTGAATGAATGAATGAAGAACTTGTATAGCGCAGCACATGCGAAGTAAATCGCCTCTGGGCGCTTGTTGTTCCTGTCTCCTTTGAGATCAAAAGAGATGCGTCTTAATCTTTCTCCTGAAGACTAAATAGTTCTCCTCCAGCCGAATGCTGGCTGGTAAGGCGTTCCATAGTCTGGGACCTTGGACAGCGAATCTCCTGTCTCCTTTGGACTTGTATCTGGCTTTCGGTATCTGAAGCCGATTTTGATTGGTGGATCGTAGAATACGATTGGGATTGTGAACTTTTAGTTTTTCGCATAGATAATGGGGAGCATTCCCATGGATACATCTATGCGTTAGACAGAGAGCTTTAAAGGAGATTCTGTCTTTAACTGGTAGCCAGTGAAGGGATCTCAGTAAAGGTGAGATTGATTCCCAGGGTTTTTTCCCAGTCACAAGTCTGGCGGCCGTATTTTGAACGACTTGAAGACGAGCGATCTGGTACTTGGGGAGTCCGAGGTAAAGGGCATTTGCATAGTCCAGTCTGGAGTTTACAATCGCTCCCACCACGACCGCTTTGTCTTTCTTGGGAATAAAAGGCGTGAGTCTGCGTAGTAGTGCTCTAAAAATGCACTGATTACTATAAAAATGCCACTGGCAGTGAAGGGGTTAACACTAGGGGGCGGGGAAGGGGTTAAGTATGTTCCCTAGGTGTGTTCTAACTGTAGGGGGGGGGGTGGGACTAACTAGGGAAAATGACTGATCGCTGTACATACATTGTATGAACAGACGGTCAGGCATTTCTCCCCTGACAGGACCGGGAGCTGGGTGTTTACGCACCCAGCTCCCGGCCCTCGCTCTGTAGCAAGCGATCGCAGGTGCCCGGCAGCGATCGTGCCCGTTGGGCACGCACATGGAAGTCAGGGACAAGAGCCGGGCTCTCGTGCAGGGGAGCCGCCCTGCCGCCGTAGAACTGCGGTGGCTGGTCGGCAAGTAGTTAAGGATGCCTTCGGGCCCACTGCTTAACAGCTTAACAACCAGCTATTTCTTCACAATTCAAATTGGTCAAAAAATATTCATGCTGGAAAACCCCCCAATGTGGCTGAATGAAAACAATTCTGCAAAGAAGAGTGCGCCAAAATTGCCAGTTACTGCAAAAGCTTGAGTTTGGTTGTGGCTGCCGCTAAAGGTGACCCAACCCGTTATTAGGTTTTAGCGAGCAATTACTTTTTCACATAGGACAAGGCAAGTTTGGACAGATTCTTTTCCATGAATAAATTAAATCATCATTTAAAAACTGCATTTTTTATTTGTGTAATATACAATTTTGGTGATCTGAACCATTTAAGTGTGACAAATATTCAGAAAAATTAAAAAAATATCACAAAGGGGGCAAATACTTTTTATAGCATTATAAATTTTATTATACAAAAATAAAAAAAAAATAAAAACACAGTTCCATAAACAAAAAAAACAAACATATAATATAAAATCAATATGAATACCTATCAATCCGCTAAAGGGACCCATAATGGTTACTAATACATTAATAGAACTCCAACGTGTTTCAACTTCAGTTATCTTCCTCAGGGGATTTATGCAATGGGTAATTTCTACAAAATAACATTATAGTAACCAAAAAAATACAACTGTGATGTATAAGAGTTACAACAATATAATATAACATGATCGTTTATCGACCAACACAAATTATAACCTTCTGAAAGGTCGGAATTCGTTAATTAATAAATGAAACAAATTTTAATGAAAACTAAACAAAATTTAACAAAAACAAAACAAATTCTGAAACCAAAATAAACAAATTCCATAACGAAAGATTATTAGTAACATAATGAATCTATCTGAAATTAAACACATGTTCCCGTTCTGCACATGTCTAGGAATAATGTCCTTGCAGGATGTCTCCAATTAACAAGCCGACCTCAATGCTCTGTCTTATTGGGCGACTATGTGGCAGATGAGGTTTAATGTTGATAAATGTAAAGTTATGCACTTAGGGGCTAAGAATATGCATGCATCATACATGCTAGGGGGAGTACAACTGGGGGGTCGGTAGTGGAGAAGGATCTGGGGGAATCCATAGTGGAGAAGGATCTGGGGGGGTTTCATAGTGAAGAAGAATCTGGGGGGATCTGTAGTGGAGAAGGATCTGGGGGGTTTCATAGTGGAGAAGGATCTGGGGGGTCCATATTGAAGAAGGATCTGGGGGTATCCGTAGTGGAGAAAGATCTGAGGGGATCCGTAGTGGAGAAGGATCTGGGGGGATCGGTAGTGGAGAAGGATCTGGAGGGATCCATATTGAAGAAGGATCTGGGGCTCCGTAGTGGAGAAGGATCTGGTGGTTTTGGTAGATCATAAGCACATAAGGCTATGTGCCAGATGGGGGCTAAGAATATGCATCATACATACTAGGGGGAGTACAGCTGGGGGATCCCTAGTAGAAAAGGATCTGGAGGGATCCGTAGTGAAGAAGGATCTAGGGGGATCCGTAGTGAAGAAGGATCTAGGGGGATCCGTAGTGGAGAAGGATCTGGGGGTATCCGTAGTGGAGAAGGATCTGGGGGGATCCGTAGTGAAGAAGGCTCTGGGGGAATCCGTAGTGAAGAAGGCTCTGGGGGAAACCGTAGTGAAGAAGGATCTGGGGGGATCTGTAGTGAAGAAGGATCTGGGGGGATCCGTAGTGAAGAAGGATCTGGGGGGATCCGTAGTGAAGAAGGATCTGGGGGGATCCATAGTGGAGAAGGATCTGGGGGATCCATAGTGAAGAAGGATCTGGGGGATCAGTAGTGGAGAAAGATCTGGGGGGGATCTGTAGTGGAGAAGGATCTGGGGGATCCGTAGTGGAGAAGGATCTGGGGGGATCCATAGTGAAGAAGGATCTGGGGGGTCCATAGTGGAGAAGGATCTGGTTGTTTTGGTATATCATAAGCACATACGACAATGTGGCAGATGAGGTTTAATGTTGATAAATGTAAAGTTATGCACTTGGGGCTAAGAATATGCATCATACATACTAGGGGGAGTACAACTGGGGGAACCGTAGTGAAGAAGGATCTGGGGGGAACCATAGTGAAGAAGGATCTGGGGGGATCCGTAGTGAAGAAGGATCTGGGGGATCCGTAGTGAAGAAGCATCTCGGGGGATCCATAGTGAAGAAGGATCTGGGGGATCCATAGTGGAGAAGGATCTGGGGGGATCCCTAGTGGAGAAGGATCTGGGGGGGGGATCCCTAGTGGAGAAGGATCTGGGGGGATCCGTAGTGGAGAAGCATCTGGGGGGAATCCGTAGTGGAGAAGGATCTGGGGGGATCCGTAGTGGAGAAGGATCTGGGGAGATCCGTAGTGGAGAAGGATATGGGGGGATCCATAGTGAAGAAGGGTCTGGGGGATCTGTAGTGGAGAAGGATCTGGGGGTTTTAGTTGATCATAAGCTCAATAATGGCATGCAATGCCAAGCTGCGGTTTCCAAAGCTTGCAAAGTCCTTTCTTGTATAGAGAGGTATGGACTCCAGAGATAGAGATATCATTTTGCCCCCCCCCCCCCCCCCCTGTACAAATCATTAGTAAGACCTCATCTGGAATATGCAGTTCAGTTTTGGGCTCCAGTTCTCAGAAAGGATATCGGAGAACTGGAGAAAGTGCAGAGAAGGGCAACCAAACTGATAGGAGGCATGGAGGAGCTCAGCTATGAGGAAAGATTAGAGGAACTGAATTTATTCAGAGGAGATTAAGGGGGGATATTATCACATACTTTTTGATTGTGCAGCCCTGGTAGTGGAGAAGGATCTGGAGGGATCCATAGTGAAGAAAGATCTGGGGCTCCGTAGTGGAGAAGGATCTGGTGGTTTTGGTAGATCATAAGCACATAAGGCTATGTGCCAGATGGGGGCTAAGAATATGCATCATACATACTAGGGGGAGTACAGCTGGGGGATCCCTAGTAGAAAAGGATCTGGAGTGATCGGTAGTGAAGAAGGATCTGGGAGATCCGTAGTGAAGAAGGATCTGGGGGGATCCGTAGTGGAGAAGGATCTGGGGGGATCCGTAGTGGAGAAGGATCTGGGGGGATCCGTAGTGAAGAAGGCTCTGGGGGAATCCGTAGTGAAGAAGGCTCTGGGGGAAACCGTAGTGAAGAAGGATCTGGGGGGATCTGTAGTGAAGAAGGATCTGGGGGGATCCGTAGTGAAGAAGGATCTGGGGGGATCCGTAGTGAAGAAGGATCTGGGGGGATCCGTAGTGAAGAAGGATCTGGGGGGATCCATAGTGGAGAAGGATCTGGGGGATCCATAGTGAAGAAGGATCTGGGGGATCTGTAGTGGAGAAAGATCTGGGGGGGATCTGTAGTGGAGAAGGATCTGGGGGATCCGTAGTGGAGAAGGATCTGGGGGGATCCATAGTGAAGAAGGATCTGGGGGGGATCCATAGTGAAGAAGGATCTGGGGGGTCCATAGTGGAGAAGGATCTGGTTGTTTTGGTAGATCATAAGCACATAAGACAATGTGGCAGATGAGGTTTAATGTTGATAAATGTAAAGTTATGCACTTGGGGCTAAGAATATGCATCATACATACTAGGGGGAGTACAACTGGGGGAACCGTAGTGAAGAAGGATCTGGGGGGAACCATAGTGAAGAAGGATCTGGGGGGATCCGTAGTGAAGAAGGATCTGGGGGATCCGTAGTGAAGAAGCATCTCGGGGGATCCATAGTGAAGAAGGATCTGGGGGATCCATAGTGGAGAAGGATCTGGGGGGATCCGTAGTGGAGAAGCATCTGGGGGGAATCCGTAGTGGAGAAGGATCTGGGGGGATCCGTAGTAGAGAAGGATCTGGGGAGATCCGTAGTGGAGAAGGATATGGGGGGATCCGTAGTGAAGAAGGGTCTGGGGGATCTGTAGTGGAGAAGGATCTGGGGGTTTTAGTTGATCATAAGCTCAATAATAGCATGCAATGCCAAGCTGCGGTTTCCAAAGCTTGCAAAGTCCTTTCTTGTATAGAGAGGTATGGACTCCAGAGAGAGAGATATCATTTTGCCCCCCCCCCCCCCCTGTACAAATCATTAGTAAGACCTCATCTGGAATATGCAGTTCAGTTTTGGGCACCAGTTCTCAGAAAGGATATCGGAGAACTGGAGAAAGTGCAGAGAAGGGCAACTAAACTGATAAGAGGCATGGAGGAGCTCAGCTATGAGGAAAGATTAGAGGAACAGAATTTATTCAGAGGAGATTAAGGGGGGGTATTATCACATACTTTTTGATTGTGCAGCCCTGGGTAGGGGGTGCAGCGCTTCTGCTGTGATTAGTCACAGCAGAAGCTGATCACCGGGTGCCGGCCAGTGGATTTCCGCCGACACCCACTGACCGTCAAGGAAAGAGGCTGGGTGAAGCTCCGTTCGGATAGTGGGGAAAGCAGTTATCATGCTATGGGGCAGTTGGCAAGTGGTTACAGAGTTCTAAAAAACAATAAACGCATTCTGCTGTAAGCCTTAACTTCAAATTGAAGACAAAAAAATCTAAATAATGAGAGGGGGAAAAATAAGTATTTGATTTTAATAATTTTCCCATGCTTGCATAATATGACTTGTTAACCAAAGATTTATAGATATTGGTTTGAGCGGCCTTGCTAATGTTTCTTTTTACAGCTCATCAAGTCTGAACTCACCTGCCTCAACTTGGAGTTCCCTGTGATAAGTACGAGGGACTGTAGAGTTGGAAAGAATAAAATGAGCATAAAACACATCCAGTACAATTGACTGGCCTGGGAAAGGAACCCAAGGCCTAGCTCTACCACATAGAAAATGAGATAAATCACAAGAAGCAATGACATGGTCCTAGCAGCCACTTGATGGACTTTAAGGCTCGGCCCAGAAGAATCCTCCATGTTTTGCTTCATGTGATGGGCATGCAAAGAGAGCGAAGCAATAATGCGACCGGTGGTGGCCGTGACAATCAGAAACGGCACAAAGCAGTTTACCAACATTGAAATGTAATTGTAAAAACTGTTGATTTGATATCCGATAACGATAAGCTCCGAAGATGTGAAATTTCCTGCAAACACCTTTGTCGTCGTCCAGAAAAAAGGAAGAACGCTGACGAAGGGCATAACTTGAGACAAGAATATCAGCCAAGGGACCAGAAGTTCAATCTTGGTCTTCATCCACCCAAAGCAGCCACCTTGGAAGGTAATAATTTTCAAAAAAAAGAACAAGCACAGCCAGGATGAAAGCCAGGAACTTGAGAAGATGGCGTAGGACACCAAACCGTACAAGATATAATAAATGTAGTCCACAAGCACAAGTTCCACAAAAAAGAAAGAGCATGTGGTGATGGCAGCATTCGCAATAGAAAAGCATGTGTTTGAAAGGGCGAGAGAAACCACCAGCTTGTCACTGGAGTTCAGGCTTTGGCCTTTCAGCCAGTCTCTGAGGTTGACTAGTACAATGAAGGCATTGGTCAAAATCCCTATAGCAACCACGACCATGAGGATGGCAAAATAGTCATTGGGTTGCAAACCAATAAATATTGAACCCATTTTAGTCAAAGAAGGTGAACAATCCTTCTACCCACAGCAACTTCCTGATGTTGAGAAGTCCTATTTATCCATAAGCCGAAAAAGTGACCTCTTCCAGTCTTCAGGAATCTTTCAAGTAGATAGGACACAACTGGAGAGGTATGGAAAGATTCATAGATAAGTCCTATTTATCCATGTGCCGAAAAAGTGACATCTTCCAATCATCAGGAATCTTTCAGGGGGAAACAAAACAACTGGAGGGGTATGGAAAAATGTATAGATAAGTCCTATTCATCCAAATGCCGAAAAAGTGACCTCTTCCAATCTTCAGGAATCTTTCAGGGAGATAGGACACGACTGGAGAGGTATCAAAATATTTATAGATAAGTCTTTTTTATCCATATGCTGAAAACGTTACGTCTTCCAAACTTCAGGCATCTTTCAGGTAGATAGGAAACAACTGGAGAGGTATGGAAGAATATATAGATGAGTCCTATTCCTAATGTCAAAAAAGTGACCTCTTCCAATCTTCAGGGAGATATAAGAAGACTGGAGAGGCATGGAAGAATTTATAGATAATTTTGTTCAACTTTAATCTACCCGATGGCGTCAGTGGGTGGATTGTTGGATTATTCTTTGATCCTTAGGTTAATAATGATGCAAATAGTGAAATGTTCTTTGTCTGAAAGCTTCATCTGCATTTACGTTGAAGACGTTTTAGGGCTTTTTAAAGTAATTCCAACATAAAACTCCAAAAAGCCTAAAAAAAACGTGAAGAGACTAACATAATCTTGAATAATCATAATAAATGCAAATATAACTGACATTCAGAGAACGTGACACTATTTGCATCTGACTTAACCTAAGGCTCAAGAAATGATCCCACCGTCCACCCAGTGAGGTCATGGAGTAGATTAGAGTGGAACACCATTATCTATAGCATAAAGTTCAACTAGTCTTGCAGTAGAAGCGAGAGGGCCTAAAATGAAGAAAAGCTAGTGAGGGGCCAACATTTTGCCAAGACCATCCAATAAAGCATGATAACAAAAATGTTTCTGCTTCTAAGTAGTGTCCTCCAGAGGCCCAAAGGTGACCTCCAGAGTCAGGGGCAGCTAACATTCTTCCTCAGGGTACAGCTCACTGGGCATGGTGGGTGTAATCAGAGCCGGTACAAGGGGTGGGAGGAAGGGGGGATGCCCTGGGTGGAGCAATTTTTTTTTAGAAAGGGGGGTGCAGTGCTGTCAGTGTGCTGTTAATCTTTCTGGGTAACAAGTGACTACCGCCAGCCAAGCCTACCACACTGCAGAGCTGTGCCTGCTTGCAAAAATGTGTTCCTCTGACCTTGATCCTCACTTGCCTCTGGTAAAAGGAGTGGTCGTCCCTTATGGCAACTGCTTCTCCTTCTCCTTTGGCAACATGCTGTTCCCCGTCCGACTGAACCTCTGAAACTTGGTTAGGCTCCCAACTTGAACCTGCACTGTTTCTCACAGTCTTGGATAGGCATCAGACAGCCTAGCAGCTAGGTGCTCCTAGATAAGCCTCAGGCTTCTGGCCTAGCAACTGAGATCAATACAACACATACTCCACCGAAACAGCCGTCCAGGTGGCACAAAACCTCGATCACCAGACTCCTCGTGAATAAATAGTCTCTCCCAGCAGCCATGGGGCCAAAAAGACTTCTACCAATTGTCTGGGAAAACCTAATCACCCCTTAACTTGAATTCACCATGCTAGCTGAGCTAGCTCAGCCTGGAAAGCACATGTGGCAATGCCACCTAGTGACGGAAGAGAGAGGAGCACCAAATTCAGGTTTAGGGCAAAAGTCAGTGGATCACCCTAGGCTAGTTACCACCTAGCAAACTCAATTTTTGAGCAACCCTGTTTAGGACCAGGGTGCTACATGTACATGATTGGATGAGTGAAAATTTCCAAAGAGAGAAAATTCTCCTAGCTTATCAAATGAGGTGAGGTTTAACTGATTTTTTTATTCAAATACGTGCAAGCAAAAATCTTTATTCGTACATTTTTTATCTACGCGTGATTGGTTATGCTAAGCCAGGGGTCTCCAAACTGCGGCCCTGGGGCCGGATGCGGCCCTTTGATTGTCTTTATCCGGCCCTTGGAGCACTTTTCCATCCACTGACACCAACAATGGGGAATCATTCTTGTTGCTGAAACCACCAATGGAGCACTATTCATCCAACTGATATTATAAAAGGAGTACAGATCCTTCTATTGACACCAACAATGGGGCACTAGTCCACCCACTGACACCAAAGATATGGTATTGTTTACTCCCAATGGCCACATTCCGGCCCTCCAAAAGTCTGAAGGACAGTAAACTGCCCCTTTTGTTTAGAACGTTTGGAGACCCTTGTTCTAAGCAAAGCAACCCCCATCCTCTTCCTTCTCAGCTAGATTTTGGTCCATTTTAGCTTCTTCTCAAATTAACTTCACTTGTTTTTATTTATTTTATAGAGAACAAATACCAGACTAGTTGGACTTTTTGCTTTAAATCTTATTTCACTCCGATCTTCTCCATGACATCATCGGGTGGATTGTGGGATTATTCTTTCATCTTCAGGCAGAAATTGATGCAAATTGTGAAATGTTCTCTGACTGTCAGTTCCATTTGCATTTACGTTGAAGATATTTTAGGCTTTGCAGTGTAATCCACACCCGGGACTGATGTGGGATCATTGGAAGGGCTTGTGGTACCGATTTATTGCCGTACTGAGCTGATATTAGAGTTTGGTGCTTAATACCAAATTCCTCTCTCACACTTTTACACCCCTATGGGCCCGGAGCAAATTGTACATCTCTGCTGGGGACCTATTACATAGTTACTCAGTAAACTAAAAAAGTTCAACCATAAAAAAATAATAATAAATAAAATAAAAAATATCATACAATCCCATATACCCAATTACATACCCACAGTTGATATGCAGTAATTATTTGCTAATAATCTTATCATTACCTAGGATAAAAAAGTAATACATATAATATTTTTTAAGGACAGACAAGGTTTTTTTGTGATATATATATATATATATATATATATATATATATATATATATATATATATATATATATATATATATAATGTATATACACTATATTACCAAACATTTTGGGACGCCGGCCTTTACACGCACATGAACTTTAACTACATCACAGTCTTAGTCCGTAGGGTTCAATATTGAGTTGGCCCGCTCTTTGCAGCTATAACAGCTTCACCTCTTCTGGGTTTAGGAAGGTGTCTATGGGAATGTTTGACCATTCTTCCAGAAGAGCATTTGTGAGTAGGGTTGCCACCTCATCCCTTTAAAACAGAACACATATGCATTACACAGGTTCTGGAGGCTAATTTAATGCAGATAGGGCACCAAGTGAGATTAATTACCCCCTTAATCAGCCACAGAACCTGTGTAATTAATATGTGTTCTGTTTTAAAGGGATGAGGTGGCAACCCTATTTGTGAGGTCAGGCACTGATGTTGGATGCAAAGGCTCTCAGTCTCCACTGTAATTCATCCCAAAGATATTTTATAGGGTTGAAGTCAGGACTCTGTGTAGGCCAGTCAAGTTCCTCCACCACTAACTCGCTCATCCATGTCTTTATGGACCTTGCTTTGTGCACTGGTCCAAATTATTTGGCGGAGGGGAGATTATGGTGTGGGGTTGTTTTTCTGGGGTTGGGCTTGGCTCCTTAGTTCCAGGGAAGGGAACTCTGAGGCCTTGTACACACGAGTGAATAAATCCGCTGAACATGGTCCGACGGACCATTTCAGCCGAAAAATCCGCTCGTGTGTAGGGGCAAACGGACCGTTCTGGCCGGATTCCTCCGGCGGAAAATTTCCAAAGCATGCTTTGGAATTTTTCCACCAGAGAGCTGTCCGTCAGATATGTCCGCTGGTTAGTACGGCAAACCAGCGGACATATCTGCCCGCACATGCGTCGTATCCTGTGAATGGATCCGACGCATGCGCGCGGAAGTGTTTACTTCCTGGTGCGGTGACGTGGCGGTCACGTGGCGGCGTCAACGTCACCGCCGCGTCACCGCACTCTCCGCCGGCGGGGAATTTGATCCGATGGTGTGTAAAGCCATCGGATCAAAGCAATTCGGTGGACAGATCCAATGAGATCTATTCCCTCATGTGTACAAGGCCTCAAGGCGTCAGCATACCAAGACATTTCGGACAATTTCATGTTCCCAACTTTGTGGAAACAGTTTGGGGGCGGCCCCTCCTTGTTCTAATATGACTGCGCACCAGTGCACAAAGAAAGGTCCATAAACACATGAATGAGCGAGTTTTGGGTGGAGGAACTTGAATGGCGGCCTGCACCTTTGGAATGAATTAGAGCAGAGGCAGGTCTTCTTATCTTGACCTCACAAACGCCCTTCTGGAAGAATGGTCAAACATTCCCATAGACACCCTCCTAAACCTTGTGGACGGCCTTCCCAGAAGAGGTGAAGGTGTTATAGCTGCAGAGGGTGGAGCCAACTCAATATTGAACCCTCTGGACTAAGACTGGGATGCCAAAAAAGTGCATGCGTGTGTGTGAAGACAAACATCCCAATACTTTGGTAATATAGTGTGTGTATCTATATATACAGAGTGATCTCTGTCCGTGTCCTTTCTGCAGGAACTGAGTGGGCTTGGATATGTCATTCACCTGCTCTACTATGATCAGCAGGGAATCTGTCCACTTCTATCTTCCATCTTCCATCTTCCATCCAGATCGGAGGGTAGTTGGGTGTAAATGGACATTGCAGTCTGTTTACTCCCAGCCGTCCACAGTGGGCTCTGTCTGGGTCCAGGGCAGGACTTAGGGTGGTGGGGGCCCCTGGGCTTAATGATGGAAGGGGCACCCTGGAGCAGAGAAGCGGGGGGTGGGTTGTTACCACCGACCGATTATAGTTGTTGAGGGGGATGGGGGGCCCGATCCGCCGACTGACTAGCCGAAGTGGAGGGGTTGCCGCGATTGGGCCCGGGCCCCCCTATTGGGCGCCCAATGGTAAGTCCGGCCCTGTCTGGGTCCATTCTTCAGAAACTGAGTGGTCATGGATGTGTCATCCACCTGCTCTGCTCTGATCAGCAGAAGAACTGTGAGCTGATCCCCTGCTGATCGGAGTGGAACCCCCCCCCCCTACATGAAAGGGGCCTAAAGGGGAAAGAGAATTTTTACTTTTAAACCAATTTTTACTTTAAAACACTGTGATCAGATCTCCTGGCCATGCAATCATCAGCTCAGACTATAGCAAATGGTGGATGGCAGCACTCCTCCCAAAGGGCAAAAAGTTCAAAAATTCACAAAGCCCCCAGATGACCCCAAGCCATTGATACTTTATTGCAAAATATCGGAGGACACGAAAAACATCTGAGCTGACTTGTTTCGGCCAATCCTGGCCTTAGTCATAGTGCATTGGCTTGGTCTAAGGCCAGTATTGGCCAAGTACATCACTGACACTGGATTTAGCTGGGTACCCTGGCATGCACAGTGCATCCCCCAAAACATTTACTAGAATGCTTTAAAGTTTTTAAAATATGGCTCTAAAATGTGTTTGGCTTTATATTTTCTCATTGTTTTCACCCAAAATGGAACTTCCACTTTGTGGGACCCTTCCTCCCTCCGGTGTCACATTTGGCACCGGGGAGCAGATACCCGTGTAATACAGGGAGGGGGAGCAGATACCTGTGTAATACAGGTATTTTGCTCCCACTTCCGGGCATAGATCACCGAGGCACCCGCGGGTATCTATGCCACGTCCGGCGCCTTCTCCGCCCCCTCCTGCTGTCTTCTGGGAGACACGCAGGTCCCAAAAGACAGAGGGGACCAGTGGGATAGCGCAGTGCGAGTCGCAAGGCTTCCCCTCCTGATTTCCTTACCGAAGATGGCGGCGGCAGCACCCGAGAGCCGAGGGAGAGACTGGCTTTGGGTGCCAACATTGCGGGCACCTAGGACAGGTAAGTGTCCTTATTTTAAAAGTCAGCAGCTGCAGTATTTGTAGCTGCTGGCTTTATGGGAAAAAAAAATGACGGAACTCTGCTTTAATAGGAACCAAACTCCAATGTCAGCTCGTCAGAGAAATGCACAACCCGTCTGTCCCAGGATCCTACAGTGCTGCAGTTTTATATTTGGATTACTTCGAAATGTCTAAAATATCTTCAACTTAAATGCAAATGGAGCTTCCACGCGGAGAATATTTTATTATTTGCATTGGACTTATCCGCAGGATCAAAGAATAATCCCACAATCCACCCAATGACGTCATGGAGTAGATTAGTATGGACAACATTCTGTACAAATTCTTCCTCACCTATCCAGTCTTGTCTACCTGAAAATGCCTTAGACCTCGAAGAGTTCACCATGTCTGGGGTATGGATCAATAACTAAAGACTAGGGGTGCAACGAATCAAAAAACTCACGGTTCGGATCGTTCCTCGGATCAGGAGTCACGGATCGGATCATTTTTCGGATCGCAAAAAAAAAAAAAAAACCCCACTGTAATATGCACATCCCCCCATTGTAATATCCACATCCCCCCACTGCAGTGGCGTCACTAGGGGTGCCATTACCGGTGCAGAAAAAATGGTGTCACCCCCCCTCCCACCAACTATAGTCCCCCCTCAGTAAAGAACCCCCTCGGTGCAGACACCCGTATCGGTGCAGACACCCCCTCTTCTCAGTACAGGCAGACCCCCCCAGGTAGTACAGGCAGACCCCCCCAGGTAGTACAGGCAGACCCCCCCAGTGGTGTGTCCCACGAGTGCTGGCTCCTCCTCCTCCTCTGTGGGTGTAAACGGAGAGGAGGGCCGCCGCCGGGTGTACCAAGATGGCCGCGTCCCTGGGGCTAGGCCGAAGCTGCGGCCGTAACATTGGGAAAGGCCTCGGCCTAGCTCCAGAGCTGCAGCCATAACATTAGGAAAGGCCGCGGCTTCGGCGTAGCGCCGGAGCCGCGGCAATACGCGGATCACAGTGTGTGCTGATCCGAAGGGGGTGACCTGGCTGAGAAACCCTGGCCTAGGGTGTTACCAGATACAACTTTATTAAAGAAGAACAAATTATGAGTACATACTCACTAATGGCCAAAGGCTAAGACAGCAGTACAGACCAGACTCAAGTGGTAAGGTAACCCTCGCAGAGATAAGTCACATACCATTCCTGGCACCACCAAGACTCGACAACTTTACGCGTTTCAAGAGACGCACCCTCTTCTTCAGAGCTTGCTGATCTGGATTTTGGATACGTGTGATCCCTCCACTAGTGTACCTCATCCCAGGGACAGAACATGGCGCTCAGCTCCCTCTCCTTCTGCATCTCTAAGAGACCCGGTAAGTACTGTATGTATGAATGAATGAATAACTTGTATAGCGCTACAAACGCAAGCTAAATCGCCTCAAGGCACTTTTGCGGCCAGTGTCTGCCTGCGTCTTCAGAAGAGGTGGGTCTTAAGCTTCTTCCTGAAGGCCCGATGGTTTTCTTCCAAGTGGGTAGAGCGTTCCATAGCCGGGGTCCTTGGACAGCGAATCTTCATTCGCCTTTTGATTTGTAGCGGGTCTTGGGAATGTGGAGGAGTTTCTGGTTAGTTGACCGGAGGGGGCGACTTGGGGTGTAGTGTTTTATTTTTTCGCAGAGGTATTGTGGGGCTGTTCCTTGTGTACATTTGTGAGTGAGGTAAGGGGTCTTCAATGTAAAGTAAGTAAATAGCATTATGCATCTTACAGGACAGATAATCATGATGGTGCAGAACACACAGAGGGGGGGGGGGGGATTCAATAAAGCTGCTGTGACACTTTCCGAGCACCAAATTCAGGTAGTTCTAAATGTGAACATTTACATTGTGATGCAGTGTGCCAAATGCAGCGACAAACAACGCACCCGCTGCCACCCCTACCTCAGTCAGTCAGGTCACAGTTGGCACTAACCCACCCCACTGGTTGGTCGGCTGGCCGAGTCACAGGGGTCACAGGTGGCATGCCGCAGGGTCAGTCAATCAGTAATTAGGGCCCAGTAATTACCCCATCTTGTCGGCAGCGGGTGGCTTCTCTCCAGGCAGCTGCTTCCTCGCTTCCCCTGTGTCTCCTCCCTCCTCCTCCTAGCAACCAATCTGATAGAATCCCCTTTCAGCCAATCGGGTGATGGGTCTCAGGACCCACTTCCTGATTGGCTGGGAGGAGAATCAGTGTTACTATAGTGAAAATTAATTATCGTATTGCCGGGAGCCGACAATTCATTATGTGCAGAAACTGTTCTAAACACGGGAAACATGCACTACTTTACAGGCATACTATAGACACCCCCCAGGTATGAAATTTAAAGGAATATTTCACTTATTTTTTTACTTTAAGCATTATTAAAATCACTGCTCCTGGAAAAACAGACGTTTTTAAAACTTTTTTTTTGTATATTAGCCTTTAAAATTAGCACTTCTATTTCTCCCATAGTGTATGTCTATTGGAGAAATAAAAAGTGCTAATTTTAAAGGTTAATATGCAAGTTATTGTCATAAAAAATGTTTGGGGACCCGGGTCCTGCCCCAGGGGAGTGTTTGGGGACCCGGGTCCTGCCCCAGGGGAGTGTTTGGGGACCCGGGTCCTGCCCCAGGGGAGTGTTTGGGGACCTGGGTCCTGCCCCAGGGGAGTGTTTGGGGACCCGGGTCCTGCCCCAGGGGAGTGTTTGGGGACCCGGGTCCTGCCCCAGGGGAGTGTTTGTGGACCCGGGTCCTGCCCCAGGGGAGTGTTTGTGGACCCGGGTCCTGCCCCAGGGGAGTGTTTGGGGACCCGGGTCCTGCCCCAGGGGAGTGTTTGTGGACCCGGGTCCTGCCCCAGGGGAGTGTTTGGGGACCCGGGTCCTGCCCCAGGGGAGTGTTTGTGGACCCGGGTCCTGCCCCAGGGGAGTGTTTGTGGACCCGGGTCCTGCCCCAGGGGAGTGTTTGGGGACCTGTATCAATGCAAATAAAATCTGTGAATCTTCGAGGTCTCCTTATCCGGTAAGAGGCTGTAATTTTATACATTGGTGGGATTTTGAAGAAGCTTTCATCTCACAATTATATTGGCTTTGCACAGTATCTAGGTGTTTTTTTTTGTGATGTTATACATTTTTTTTCTCACGGTTAATATTATTAAATATATATTTTTTTGACCCCAGCACAGTTTTTTCTATAAAAAAAAAACTTGATTCTTTCAATTTTTATTTTTGTTTAATATTGGAAGCCAAAAACACACAATAGAAACACAAACAATCAGTACAACCACTAATCCAAAGCAAATAGTTAATTTTGTTTATTAAAAACGTCTAACTTTTACATAAAAAGCAATAAAATAAAAAGGAATTAAAAATTTGATTGATTTCACACAGGAAAAAAATAAATATAAATATATATATATATATATATATATATATATAAAAACTATATAAAACAAAAAACATTAAAATCTATTTTATGATCTCTAGAATTATTCATGGGAAAAAAGGGGCAGATTCACAGAGAAATGGATTATCGTAGCGTATCAGAAATACACTACGCCGCCGTTTTTTACCTTGCTCTACGTGGAATTCAGGTAGATTTTCTACGGTAAACGACGGCGGCGTAGTGTATTTCTCCCGTCGCAATCCATCTGCGCGAGTAGGGGGCGTGAAACATTTAAATTAGGCGCGTTCCCGCGGCGATCGATCTGCGCATGCTCCGTTCGCAAATTTCCCGCCGTGCATTGCGCGAAATCACGTCGTGACGTCATTCGTTGTTTATGTAGCGTACTTTACGGGCGATCCACGTCCCGACGAGTTACGTAAACAAAAAAATTTTTTAAATAAATTCGAAGCGGGAACGACGGCCATACTTAACATGGGCTACGTAATGTTAGAGCAGCAAAAAGCTGCTCTAACATTACGTATAAAAAAATAGACGAAAACGATTGCGACGCCTGCTCGTATGTTCGTGAATCCCCGTAAAAACACATTTGCATATCCCGACGCATCAAAACGACGCGAACTCCTCCCAGCGGCCGCAAATAGATGGCAGCGTAGATCCGAAGGCTTACGAAGACGTAAGCCTCTCGGATCGAAGCCCGAAGTCGGCGTATCATGGTTTGAGGATTCAAACTAGTGATACGCCGCGCGAAATTTGAAATTACTCCTGTCTAACCCCAGTTAGACAGGCGTAATTGTTTTGTGAATCTGCCCCAAAATATCTAAAATAAGTGCTAATAAGGTTGGAATTTCAAAAATAAGGGTACCACATCCCCTCTGCTCGTATTGCGAGACAACACTCGCAAACCGAGTCAGGATTTCCCCCCAAAAAATGCTCGTATTGCGAAAACACTCGTTAACCGCGTTACTCGCAATCCAAGGTCTCACTGTATCTAGTCTCTTGAAGTCTGTTGGGCTACATTCTTGGGCCAAGTTGGGTTCAAGTTATACCCGTATTCTAAACCTAGACCTATGACGGTATCCTAATGTTGACCTTTCTGAAATTGTACATGGATAGTTAGGTCTATATATAGTGTGTATTTCTAGGTTTTTCTGCTTATTGTAATTGTGAAAACTTAAAAAAAATAAAGAATGCAAAAAAAATTACTGTATTTATCAGCGTATAACACACACTTCATTTTAAGAGGCAAATTTTAGGGGGAAAAAAACATACATTTTAAGAACTTTGAAACAAAATAAGTGTCAGTGCCCATCAATGAAGCTTGATCAATGCCCATCTATAGCCTCACAACTTCCCATCAAAGCAGCTTGATCAATGCACATCTGCCATCTCAAAATTGCCCATCGATGCAGCTTGATCAATGCCCATCTGTAGCCTCACAATTGCCCATCAGTGCAGATTGATCAATGCCCATCTGCAGCTTTACAATTGCCCATAAATGCAGCCTGTTAAATGCCCATCTGCAGCTTTACAATTGCCCATAAATGCAGCCTGTTAAATGCCCATCTGCAGCTTTACAATTGCCCATAAATGCAGCCTGTTAAATGCCCATCTGCAGCTTTACAATTGCCCATAAATGCAGCCTGTTAAATGCCCATCTGCAGCCTCACAATTGCCTATCAATGCAGCTTGATCAATGCCCATCTATAGCCTCACAATTGCCCATCAATGCAGCTTAATCAATGCCCATCTGCAGCCTCACCATTACCATGAATGCAGCCTGATCAATGCCCATCTCAGGGAGGGGGGGGTGAGCATCGTCAGATTACAGCGAGAACCTCCTGTTTACTCGACGGCCTCTTTAATATAAAGTCCCGCCTCCTGGACCGGCTTCTATGATAGACAGAACACTGGCCCAATGCCAGCCCAGGAGACAGGACTTTAAATTACAGAGGCCATTGAGTAAACAGGAGATTCTCGCTGTATGTACTATGACGGCGCTCGTCCCGCCCCCCCTCCCCGTTGTCTCTGAGGCAGCCCAAATTGCAGTATCGGTGTATAACAGGGTGAAAAGGCGAGTGTTATACGCCGATAAATACAGTGGGCCAGATTCTCAAAGATATGACCGGCTATCTCCAGATACGCCGTCATATCTCTGTTTTTGCAGCGTCGGATCTATGCGCCTGATTCTTAGAATTAGTTACGCATAGATTTGCCTTAGATCCGACTGGCGTAAGTCACTTACACCGTTGTATCTAAGTTGCAATGTTACGCTGGCCGCTAGGTGGCGTTTCCGTCGATTTCCGCATCGAATATGCAAATGAGCTAGATACGCCTATTCCCAAAACGTATTTGCGCCCGCTCATCGTAGTTTACGTCGTTTGTGTAAGTGTAAACTTACCCCTGCTATATGAGGGGTAACGCTGCATAGGTCCGGTGTACGCCATGTTAAGTATGGACGTCGGGACAGCGTCGTTTTTTTTCCATCGTGAGGTCATGATTGATTTACATGAAACACGCCCACCTCATCCACATTTGAATTACCCAGGCTTACGCCGGGCCATTTACCCTACGCCGCCGCAACTCTGGACACAAGTGCTTTGAGAATACGGCACTTGCGTCTCTAAGTTGCGGCGGCGTAGGGTAAATAGGATACGCTACGCCCTGCTCGTAGATGCGCACATTTAGGAGAATCTGGCCCAGTAAATAAAATCAAATACAAGATACAATATATAGAAAAAGAAACCAATAAGTTGTAGTGGCCCAATGGGCCTACCTAAAAAATTACGGGAAATGGAAAACACGTCAGAAAAGTATAAGGTCCGGGGTCAAGTTCCCCCTGAGGGCGGGCGTGGGAACCGATGTCAACCGAGGGATATTAACAAAATACACATCAGCTATACAAATAATATTCTTCGCTTTAATTTTTAAAACAAGAGCCGGACTTGCACAAGGTTTTCAAGGTTTTCAAGAACTTGGGGTTGCTGTGTATCAGAATTCCAGACTGTATTGGGCTGAACAAGGACATCAGTATGAGGTACAACCAGTTCCCCCATCCATGCCGGGTGAGAAAAAGAAGAAAAATTACCAAGTAAAAGAGGGAATACGTTATTAGAAGCTGGATCATTGTGCGCACCACTCTGCCATGAACTTCCAAATTCGCATTGCCGGATATATTTTGGCCCATTTTACGAACATGCAAGTTGAGGGAAACAACAGTCAACACCGTGGTGATCGCCGTAACTATAAACGGCACAACGTTGACAATATAGACGATGTTCAGAAATTGGAATGTGTTCATCATACTTCCCTCTGTATTGTTGGTCGCTGAACCGCTCGTGGGGGTTTCAACCGCTAAAGATAAAATCGGAGAGTTTATTAAACTTCCACATAACGACGCCGCTTCCACCGACACGATCATCCATATCACCATTCTATCAATTTTCATCTTGGTCCAAGCAAGGCAGCCAGACTTGAAATTTGCGATTTTAACAAAGTAGAAGGTGCAGAGACAGGAGGTGAGCCAGGAGCAGGAGGAGACGCTGTACATGTTCAGAATGTAGAAGATGTATCCGAGATAACCCGACCGACTCGTCTCGGGCAGGACCAGCCCGGCGATGGTATTGGTGGTCAGCATGGTGCCAAAACATAGAGCAGAAAAGCACAATGGAATGAGGAGCTTGTTGCTGGTCATCACTCGATGTTGCTTGATAAACTCCAGACCAATGACAGTGACAATAAAGATATTGGATATCACTCCAAGGACAGTCTCAAGCACTATTACAAGATGACCAACTATGGTTCCGGCATCAACCTCCGTGATTTTATCCATACTTGTGTCCGACACCATATGACTCCTCCATAGATATGACTCGTCCAGAATATGCAGCTGGCGGGGATTTGGTTCTTCACAGAATATTTTTTATGCAAATATCTTTGTTTCCACACTGCCTAATGACTTGGCTTTGGAAAAATGAGAATCCACGGCTCTTGTCTTTATGTTTTCAGAGGACAAGACGGAACGGCAGCTGGTGGCAGTAACAAAGACTCAAAATGTCTCCCTGTCCAGGCTCAGAAGATGCTCGGCATGAGCTGCAAAGCCTCCTTTCTAATTGTTTTGTCAGATGTAGTCTGATAAAAAGTTGGGAGTTGATGCACGGGGAATGAGACACATGCTAAAGTAACTAGAACAGCCTGTCTCACCTTTTTTTTACCCCAGAGGAACTCTTAAAATGGTTTTCAGGTCTCAAGGGACCCCTGCTAAAATGTATTAACCATGGTCAGTGGGAAGAATGTTCCTTACATTGGTGATCAGTGAGAAGAATGTTCCTTACATTGGTGATCAGTGAGAAGAATGTTCCTTACATTGGTGATCAGTGAGAAGAATGTCCCTTACATTGGTGATCGGTGAGAAGAATGTCCCTTACATTGGTGATCAGTGAGAAGAATGTCCCTTACATTGGTGATCAGTGAGAAGAATGTCCCTTACATTGGTGATCAGTGAGAAGAATGTCCCTTACATTGGTGATCAGTGAGAAGAATGTCCCTTACATTGGTGATCAGTGGGAAGAATGTCCCTTACATTGGTGATCAGTGAGAAGAATGTCCCTTACATTGGTGATCAGTGAGAAGAATGTCCCTTACATTGGTGATCAGTGGGAAGAATGTCCCTTACATTGGTGATCAGTGAGAAGAATGTCCCTTACATTGGTGATCAGTGAGAAGAATGTCCCTTACATTGGTGATCAGTGAGAAGAATGTCCCTTACATTGGTGATCAGTGAGAAGAATGTCCCTTACATTGGTGATCAGTGAGAAGAATGTCCCTTACATTGGTGATCAGTGAGAAGAATGTCCCTTACATTGGTGATCAGTGAGAAGAATGTTCCTTACATTGGTGATCAGTGAGAAGAATGTCCCTTACATTGGTGATCAGTGGGAAGAATGTCCCTTACATTGGTGATCAGTGGGAAGAATATTCCTTAGTTTGGTGGTCAAGTCAGTAATAAAGCTCTGTCTCTTTCATTGGTGGTCAGCAGGAAGAATGTCCCTCACACTGACAGTCAATAGTGTAAATGCCCTCTTCACGGTTAGTGGTTAGAATGCAATCCCTTTACAGACAGCTAAAAGATAATTGGTGTCATACTGTTGGCTCCCAGATCTATACAAGTACCATTGGATTGGAGCCACAGCTTGCGAAACCCGCAACAATGTCTGGAGGAGCGTGACAATTCGACAAATCCCTGGTTGAGAGATGAACTTGACTGCTAGTTCCTGACACTCGTATCTCCTCCATTTCTTTGCTGGAACCAAAGAGATGAAGAAATCAGAGGTAGGCGTTCCATAAAGAGTCTAAAAGACGAGGACATCCTCGTGAATTTCTCCTTTCAGTACACAAGATCCATACGGTTATTTTCCTGCTCTTTCTTGCGTTTCACGGCTTGAAGAAAGCTGATCTCTCCGTATTGTTTTTAGAACTGCTTTTTCATTTCCGGTGTCCGAGGTCTTTTCATCATCTCACCGGCGTCCCACTTTGGTTATACGCAAAATGAGACAATCTAGACTCCTATCCTGCAGAGGATGGAGCACCAGTCTCTCTCTCTCTCTCTCTCTCTCTGTGTATTTATTTATCGGTGGGCTAAAGCTGCAAGAAAAATGGATGCTTCATCCTTTTGGTAGATGCGAGAGACCTGGACAACCCAATAATTTGCATTTTTATTATATAATTTACTCTTCTCTGCTCTCTTTTTTTCCTCCTGATTGAGCACCGAGGTGAAATATCCTCAGCCACGCTTTCTTCAGCTTAGTTGTAGCAAGAGATAGGAGAATTGATTGAGTCGGACTATATGAGCAAATTATAACCAGAAAAACCCAATAGCCGACGCTATACGGGACAAAGACATTAAAGTAAAAAAGGAACAGAACTACATAGGTCAGTGCGTAGAAAACCAGAAGGCGTATCATAGTGCTTATGGTGTCCTCGTATGGGCTTACACGGTCCTTGCTGGATAACGAAGTTTTGTTCTTCGCCATTTTTAGTCTGTGGCGGTGTAACGAGAAGGTGGTGGAAGCCGTGGTCACCACACTGATCAGAAACGGGATGAAGCTGCAGACAAACAAAATGTAGAGGTTGTTATTGAATATACCAGGTGTAGATGTGGGTGACCCCGATCTATTGATGGAGGGGGCAACTGGGAGGCTTTCGGAGAATGTCTCCTCTACAAAGAACTGGACTATATTGAGAGAAGAACTGAAACAAGACAAAGTCACCGACATGAAGACCATCCACGGAACAAGGGAGGAAATTTTCATCTTCAGGCGGGAGAGGAAGTCAGAGGTGAAGTTTTCTATCTTGACGTAGTAGAAGAAGCAGAGGGAGGCCGTCAGCCACGAGGAAGTGGTGAAGATAAAGGTAATGCCAACAAAGATAGCAAACGTCATGTGATGGGCCACGAAAACCAGAGGCCAAAAGTAAAATAATAAAATATTGCTGAAAGCTATACAGGCAAAACATACATTGGAGATGCTTAAGGCTGCAATGATTTTGTCACTGCCAGAGACGGGCTCCCGGGATTGAAAAAAATTTGAGGAAATTATGGAAATTATGAAAACATTTGTGAAAATTCCCATTAAGGACTCTAAAAATATTATAATAAAGCAAGCCAGGCCTAACAAGCTGCTAGTCTCCATTGTGAAAAACACAACTCAAAGTCCAAGAAACCGTGTCTGAAGCTCTGAGGCTCCCCTTGTTGTAATGACGGGGATATTGAGCATTGGGAACTGGAATAACGTAAGGAAAAGTTTAAAGTGGCCTCCAATGTTGAGGTCTGCTGTCTTGTACATGAAGCATTAAAAAGGGCTGCAGGTGACTGAATAAGAATGAGAAGCTGAACCAAATGGACGTCACAAGACCTCCAATCCACCAATCAGCATAAACAACATGATTTCTAGGTACTGCAAAGTGAGTTAAGATCCATAAACCCAGGGCTTTTTTTCAGCAGGAATGTGAGGGAATGCAGTTCAGGCACCTCCAGCACGAGAGGTCTAATGTTTCTGGTGGGCAGGACTTTTTTTCAGCAGGAGCGGGGGAACGCAGTTCCAGCACCTCTAGCTCTGAATGTATGTAATGGCAAGGGGTGCTGGGGTGTACTGGAGGGTCTATTGATGCTGGCTGCTGGGGGATCTATTGTTGCTGGATATATATTTTTTCAGGTGAAAGGGTCTATTGGTGCTGGGGAGGTCAGATGTCGCTAGTGGGGGGATCCATTGTTGCTGGGGGGCTCCTATGCCACTGTGAAACAATCGTTGATGGGAGACATCTACTGTGGAGGGAGGGGTCTATTGTTGCTAGCTGTTTAGAGTCTATTGTTGCTGGGGGTGCTCCATGGTTGCTGGCTACAGGGGATCTATTTTACTTTCTATAATTAACAAATTGCATACAAGTTACTTAGCACCACAAGTTGATACTTGGTTCTGTATCCATTACTGAGAGGTGGGTAGGGGTGAAACACAAGGAATAATGCTTGGAGGTGGGTGGGGGGTGAAACCAAGGAATAATGCTCAGGGTGGGTAGGGGGTGGACACAAGGAATAATGCTCGGAGGTGGGTAGGGGGTGAAACCAAGGAATAATGCTCAGGGTGGGTAGAGGGTGGACACAAGGAATAATGCTCGGAGGTGGGTAGGGGGTGAAACCAAGGAATAATGCTTGGAGGTGGGTAGGGGGTGAAACCAAAGAATAATGCTTGGAGGTGGGTAGGGGGTGAAACCAAGGAATAATGCTTGGAGGTGGGTAGGGGGTGAAACACAAGAAATAATGCTTGGAGGTGGGTAGGGGGTGAAACACAAGGAATAATGCTTGGAGGTGGGTAGGGGGTGAAACCAAGGAATAATGCTTGGAGGTGGGTAGGGGGTGAAACACAAGAAATAATGCTTGGAGGTGGGTAGGGGGTGAAACCAAGGAATAATGCTCAGGGTGGGTAGGGGGTGGACACAAGGAATAATGCTCAGGGTGGGTAGGGGGTGGACACAAGGAATAATGCTCGGAGGTGGGTAGGGGGTGAAACCAAGGAATAATGCTCATAGGTGGGTAGGGGGTGGAACCAAGAAATAATGCTCAGAGGTGGGTAGGGGGTGGAACCAAGGAATAATGCTTGGAGGTGGGTAGGGGGTGGAACCAAGGAATAATGCTTGGAGGTGGGTAGGGGGTGGGACCAAGGAATAATGCTCGGAGGTGGGTAGGGGGTGGAACCAAGAGATGGTGCTCGGAGGTGGGTAGGGGGTGGACACAAGGAATAATGTTTGGAGGTGGGTAGGGGGTGAAACCAAGGAATAATGCTCGGAGGTGGGTAGGGGTGGAACCAAGGAATAATGCTCGGAGGTGAGTAGGGGGTGAAACCAAGGAATAATGCTCGGAGGTGGGTAGGGGGTGGACACAAGGAATAATGCCTGGAGGTGGGTAGGGGGTGAATTCAAAGAATAATGCTCGGAGGTGGGTAGGGGGTGAAACCAAGGAATAATGCTCGGAGGTGGGTAGGGGTGGAACCAAGGAATAATGCTCGGAGGTGAGTAGGGGGTGAAACCAAGGAATAATGCTCGGAGGTGGGTAGGGGGTGGACACAAGGAATAATGCCCGGAGGTGGGTAGGGGGTGAAACCAAGGAATAATGCTCGGATGTGGGTAGGGGTGGAACCAAGGAATAATGCTCGGAGGTGGGTAGGGGTGGAACCAAGGAATAATGCTCGGAGGTGGGTAGGGGGTGAAACCAAGGAATAATGCTCGGAGGTGGGTAGGGGTGGAACCAAGGAATAATGCTCGGAGGTGGGTAGGGGTGGAACCAAGGAATAATGCTCGGAGGTGAGTAGGGGGTGAAACCAAGGAATAATGCTCGGAGGTGGGTAGGGGGTGGACACAAGGAATAATGCCCGGAGGTGGGTAGGGGGTGAAACCAAGGAATAATGCTCGGATGTGGGTAGGGGGTGAAACCAAGGAATAATGCTCGGAGATGGGTAGGGGGTGGAACCAAGGGATGGTGCTCGGAGGTGGGTAGGGGGTGAAACCAAGATATAATGCTCAGAGGTGGGTAGGGGGTGGAACCAAGGGATGGTGCTCGGAGGTGGGTAGGGGGTGGACACAAGAGGTAACTTGAAAGGAGGGAGTTCCTGCACCTATTTTCTGAGAAAAAAAGCACTGCATAAACCTCTATTGATAGGGATACGTGGTCAGTATATAAACTATGATTAAGCACTGGTTGATAGTGTGAAACGCGTCAGCTCTTTTTGTCCTGTGTTCTGCTGTTGCATGTATTTTTGATAAATTTTTCTACGAATAAAAGGCAATTTTTTGGGGGTGCTGTCCAGAATGTCCTCTCATCCGATTGCTAGATGCATTGCCAGGACCTGTTTCTTCAGCTCCGCTCTACCTTGAGCGGTAATCCCCTGTTTCTTATGTGGTCAGTATAGTTGGTGTCAAGGAACCAACAGCAGAAGAAGGGCTCTAGGACCCAGCATCTCTACCAACACTTATGGCAGGAGAAGGACTTTAGGACCCAGCATCTCTGGCAGGAGAAGGACTTTGGGACCCAGTATCTTAACCAGCAGGTCACTTGGGCCTATATAAGGAAGTCTGTTAGTGTGTGCATTTGCTGGTTGATCTTTGGCTCCTCCTGTGTATCATTTTTGTGATATTCCTGTGTCTCCTGTTACTGATCTGGCTTGTCCTTGACCTGTCTCCTGTTTGCTTCCTGTATTTGACTCCAGCTATCCACCTGACCACGTCTGCTCTGATACCAACCCGGCTCACAACCTAGGCCTCCTTCTGACCACGCTCCAGTCGCAGTATTTTCTTAATCTTGCAACACCTCATGGGTGCCACCTGTCTGCTGATTCTACTTCAGCACACCAGCTGTACACAAGAACCTCCTGCATACAGTCCAGCGGGCGACCTGTGCCTGACCTTTCCTGTTTTCACCCTCAGGGGGATCTGGAACTTAGCCGCAAGGGAAGCCCTCTCTCTCCATTGGCCTCCAGTACCAGGTACGTGATAGTTGGTCAGCTTGAAGGACACCGGGTGACCTGCAAATGTGTAAACATTGAGAGATTAGGGATATGTAACTCAATTTTAAATCTGGATATCTTGTTGATAAAGCAAAAGAAGAACACAAAGCATGTTATGTGCCAACAATTTTCACTTTTTGTGAATTTAAAAAAAATGTTTCTAGTGGTAGGCCAACAATTTTAAAAACAGGAAGAAAGTCCTTCTAAAGGCCCATACACATGATCGGACTTTCCAACAACAACGGCCTGACAGACCAGTTTGATCGGACAATCCAACCGTCTGTACGCTCCATCAGACAATTGTTTCCAACGGACAAATGTTCGCTGTGCATGCTCTCAAACTTTCCGACAGCAAATGTCTGATGGAGAATCATCCGATTGTGTGTACACAAGTCCATTGGACTAAAGTCCAAACACGCATGCTCAGAACCAATGCTAAACATCAGATAACAATAGCAGAAGTTGCCCAAGAGGTGGCGGTAAGAGCTGAAGAACCACATGATCTGGTGAATGTTGGCTGAAAATGTTCTGTTGTGTGTATGCAGAACAAGTTCATGCCCAACGCCCCTTCGGACCAAAATCCACGGAAAAGTGTGATCGTGTGTATGAGGGTGTTAGGACCTGGGCTTGAACCTGGGACCTCTGGTGTGTCTGGTGGTGACTCTGGTTGCTGAACCACCTGAAATGCTGGACAGCTCCATGGACAGTTCCTTGGATAGTTCCTTGAATGATCTTGTCTTGAATCTTGTTTGCCATGAACCCTTTGCTCCTCCCATGAACTTCCTGATTTAAGCCATGTCCCTGCACTTCCTGGTTGCCAGAATATGGTGCCTTCACCAGCCAATATCTTGCTCCTGTCTCCTGCTTCCAACCGTATCTTTGCTACCATTCGCTACCGACATTTGACTCGTCCCCCGACTACGCTTCTGCTGAATACCAACCTGCAACTATTTGTTACCGACCTTTGGCTCATTCCCGACTACGCTTCTGCTGAATCCCAACCTGCAACTATTTGTTACCGACCTTTGGCTCATTCCCGACTACGCTTCTGCTGAATCCCAACCTGCAACTATTCGTTACCGACTTTTGGCTCGTTCCCCGACTACGCTTCTGCTTGATCCCTCTATTGTGGGGATACTCATTGTTTTAGTGTTAGGACCACAGATTACAGGGTGCCTTGGCGCGGCTCTGTGGCTCACGCATGCGTTTGCAAATGCGTGCGGACAAAACCCCTATTTTTAAAGCATACGGTTAGACAGGTTAATTGGTTGTTCTGCGAGCTGGTCGGTAAGTAGGCTTGGTTTTTCCCTGGGCATTCCCCAGGTTTTTTTTTGTTTTCTGCTTGATCCCTACCTGTTATATCTGCTTCCGGACCTCCTGGTGGGGCTATCCTGAGCAAAGCCCATCTCCACCATCAGGAGCTCTGGTGAATAGCGGTTAGTGCTTAGACCCGGCACCTCAGGTGAACCCGCGTCATCAGCCAGCTATAGCTACTGACCTCTGAGCCTGACTCCAGACCGTGACAGAGGGTTTAGGGACACATGTCTGGAGTCGGTGTGGACATTGATGTTCCCAGTACCTGCGGTGGATCCCTCCGTAGTCGTCTGTATCGACACTTTCTTCGTATCGTTGGTCCCTACGGAGTGACTGCTCTGAGTTCTGTCCTGTATATTTCCATTTCTCTATATCTAAATATACTTTAAACATTAGGTGCCAGGAAAGGTTTGTAGATCATTACGCAAAACAAACACCTGTTGCTATTGTGGCCGTGAATGTGTTTTCTCTCCTGAGCGGTGGTTTGGAAACATGCAAAGTCCCGACCAAACACGCTTATCGCTTACCTCAGCTTCTGCTCAGCTATGTCAACACGGCAGGTCCGAGGATTTGCATCTGTGAAGCTCGTGTTGAGGCTTTGACAAACGAGTGGAACATATGCTGCCGGCAATCAGATCCAGATTCAAAATGTAAAAAATAAATAAAAATCACAGGCATTAAAGTGAACCTGTCCCCAGGGCAATAGAGAACTGAAGAGTAAGGGAAATGTCCAAAACTTGTTAGGTGTCTATTATGTCAACATACCGGCCTCAGTTCTTTCCAAGTCAATGGCCTGATTGGCCGGGAGGAGGATAAGTCTGAACTGGGTGGTCTCGGGGCACACTGCTCTGTGCCCCGAGCCCACTTATTTTAAAGCCAATTACAGCCTCGGGCTCTAATCATGTGCTTCAAAAAAAACACACCCCCCATTGGAATCCATGTGTCTGGTTCCCTGTATGTAGATCAGGGGGATGGATGGGAGGGGCAGCGGCATGAACCCCTAATGGAGGGGCTGCCACTCATCTCCAATCGAAAAATATTTACTTCATATTCATACAGAAGCGTGCGATCGTGGCATAGCGACTGTACAATCGTCCCTGCTCTTCATCAAGCTGTATGTGAATATACAACAACAGGGTGTAACCGCACAGGTGAATCCCCACCAACCCGTTCTGCATAATATAGTTTACATTCCTATGATCAGGGCTTATATACAAAGGCCCAGATTCACAAAGCACTTATGCCGACGTAAGTGCAAATTTGTGCCGGCGTATCTGTGCGCCGGACCCACAAACCAACATACGCCTAAAAACTGGCCAGCCTATGCCGACATAGCTTACATACCCCGGCGTAGCGTGGGCGCACTTTTTGTCTGGACGCATGTTGCTGCTCCCATTGATTGGGCATTCAAACATGCAAATGAGGGAAATACGGCGATTCACGGACATACGTGCGCCCGACGTATGCTGGACGAGGTGCGTGTAAATTGTACGTCCGGCGTAAAGTTATTCCCCAAAGAAGAGGCACAACCCGGCAGCAGACATGCAAAGGTCTGCACCAGAGAACACAGGCCGGCGTATTGGGCGTACGTTACGTTCACGGCGTATGTGGTGATCCGGCGTAGCTTAGGCAGTTTTGCCGACATGGTTGTGAGCATGCGCATAAGGGTGCAGTTTCATGCGTCAACGTCACGGCAACGTCACGACGCATGCGCAGTTCGTGATATGCGGGGCGTAAAACACTGCACCATGCTCAGACCATCATTTGCATGGGGTCACGCCCACTTCCACCTACGATGGGCTGCGCCTTCGAAACCTACGCCACGCCGACGCAGCGTTAGGAGCAATAGCTTGCTGAATACAGTGCGTGACTCTCCGCGTTGTGTCGGCGTAGCGTAAGGCTTATGCGCTACGGAAGCGTAATGTGCGCCCACTCTCTGTGAATCTAAGCCAGTATATAGTTTATATTCCTAGGATCGGTGTATAGATATATATACAGTATATAGTTTATATTCCTATGATCGGTGTATATCTGGCTTTTCTCATAGACTAGAATAGAGATGTGTGACTCACATGCTCCCTCTGGTGGACATAAAGGATCATGACGTAACATTATTTCTTGCTTCTGTCGGGGATCCAGTATCAATAGGAATAGAGATTTACAATATATGAGATTTGATTGGATCATTTGGGTTTTCTTCTACAATACTGAACATTATATATATATATGATAATTTTACCTCTATGGGGCACTTTTAGTAGTTTTAAACATAACATCCTTAATCCTCAGCACAAAATGATATCATTGAACACAATGTTCAATGATATCATTTTGTGCTGAGGATTAAGGAAACAATATAAATATATATACATAAAAAATGTCCTATCTGCAGCACCTTGTACATTTATTAGGAGAGTAAAAAAACTCATCAATAAGAAACCTAAAATTTTGTATCTATTAATACTCTTCATCATCACCCTTTATCAGGTCATCAGGAGAGCGGCCGGTGAGTGTAGAGGTCGGCAGGAGAGCGGCCGGTGAGTGTAGAGGTCGGCAGGGGAGAGGCCGGTGAGTGTAGAGATCGGCAGGAGAGCGGCCGGTGAGTGTAGAGGTCGGCAGGAGAGCGGCCAGTGAGTGTAGAGGTCGGCAGGGGAGCGGCCGGTGAGTGTAGAGGTCGGCAGGAGAGCGGCTATTGAGTGTAGAGGTCGGCAGGAGAGCGGCCGGTGAGTGTAGAGGTCGGCAGGAGAGCGGCCGGTGAGTGTAGAGGTCGGCAGAAGAGCGGCCGGTGAGTGTAGAGGTCGGCAGGAGAGCGGCCGGTGAGTGTAGATGTCGGCTGGAGAGCGGCCGTTGAGTGTAGAGGTCGGCAGGAGAGCGGCCGGTGAGTGTAGAGGTCGGCAGGAGAGAGGCCGGTGAGTGTAGAGATCGGCAGGAGAGCGGCCGGTGAGTGTTGAGAGCGGCCGGTGAGTGTAGAGGTCGGCAGGAGAGTGGCCGGTGAGTGTAGAGGTCGGCAGGAGAGCGGCCGGTGAGTGTAGAGGTCAGCAGGGGAGCGGCCGGTGAGTGTAGAGGTCGGCAGGGGAAAGGCCGGTGAGTGTAGAGGTCGGCAGGAGAGCAGCCGGTGAGTGTAGAGGTCGGCAGGAGAGCAGCCGGTGAGTGTAGAGGTCGGCAGGAGAGCGGCCGGTGAGTGTAGAGGTCGGCAGGAGAGCGGCCGGTGAGTGTAGAGGTCGGCAGGAGAGCGGCCGGTGAGTGTAGAGGTCGGCAGGAGAGCGGCCGGTGAGTGTAGAGGTCGGCAGGAGAGAGGCCGGTGAGTGTAGAGGTCGGTAGGAGAGCGACCATGTAGTGTAGAGGTTGGCAGGAGAGCGGCCGATGAGTGTAGAGGTCGGCAGGAAAGCAGCCGGTGAGTGTAGAGGTCGGCAGGAGAGCGGCCGGTGAGTGTAGAGGTCGGCAGGAGAGCGGCCGGTGAGTGTAGAGGTCGGCAGGAGAGCGGCCGGTGAGTGTAGAGGTCGGCAGGAGAGCGGCCGGTGAGTGTAGAGGTCGGCAGGAGAGAGGCCGATGAGTGTAGAGGTCGGCAGGAGAGCAGCCGGTGAGTGTAGAGGTCGGCAGGAGAGCGGCCGGTGAGTGTAGAGGTCGGCAGGAGAGAGGCCGGTGAGTGTAGAGGTCGGCAGGAGAGCAGCCGGTGAGTGTAGAGGTCGGCAGGAGAGCAGCCGGTGAGTGTAGAGGTCGGCAGGAGAGCGGCCGGTGAGTGTAGAGGTCGGCAGGAGAGCGGCCGGTGAGTGTAGAGGTCGGCAGGAGAGCGGCTGGTGAGTGTAGAGGTCGGCAGGAGAGCGGCCGGTGAGTGTAGAGGTCGGCAGGAGAGCGTCCGGTGAGTGTAGAGGTCGGATGGAGAGCGGCCGGTGAGTGTAGAGGTCGGCAGGAGAGCAGCCGGTGAGTGTAGAGGTCGGCGGGAGAGCGGCCGGTGAGTGTAGAGGTCGGCAGGAGAGCGGCCGGTGAGTGTAGAGGTCGGCAGGAGAGCGGCCGGTGAGTGCAGAGGTCGGCAGGAGAGCGGCCGGTGAGTGTAGAGGTTGGCAGGAGAGCGGCCGGTGAGTGTAGAGGTTGGCAGGAGAGCGGCCGGTGAGTGTAGAGGTCGGCAGGAGAGCAGCCGGTGAGTGTAGAGGTCGGCAGGAGAGCAGCCGGTGAGTGTAGAGGTCGGCAGGAGAGCAGCCGGTGAGTGTAGAGGTCGGCAGGAGAGCAGCCGGTGAGTGTAGAGGTCGGCAGGAGAGCGGCCGGTGAGTGTAGAGGTCGGCAGGAGAGCGGCCGGTGAGTGTAGAGGTCGGCAGGAGAGCGGCCGGTGAGTGTAGAGGTCGGCAGGAGAGCGGCCGGTGAGTGTAGAGGTCGGCAGGAGAGCGGCCGGTGAGTGTAGAGGTCGGCAGGAGAGCGGCCGGTGAGTGTAGAGGTCGGCAGGAGAGCGGCCGGTGAGTGTAGAGGTCGGCAGGAGAGCGGCCGGTGAGTGTAGAGGTCGGCAGGAGAGCGGCCGGTGAGTGTAGAGGTCGGCAGGAGAGAGGCCGGTGAGTGTAGAGGTCGGTAGGAGAGCGACCATGTAGTGTAGAGGTTGGCGGTGAGTGTAGAGGTCGGCAGGAGAGCGGCCGGATGAGTGTAGAGGTCGGCAGGAGAGCGGCCGGTGAGTGTAGAGGTCGGCAGGAGAGCGGCCGGTGAGTGTAGAGGTCGGCAGGAGAGCGGCCGGTGAGTGTAGAGGTCGGCAGGAGAGCGGCCGGTGAGTGTAGAGGTCGGCAGGAGAGAGGCCGGTGAGTGTAGAGGTCGGTAGGAGAGCGACCATGTAGTGTAGAGGTTGGCAGGAGAGTGGCCGGTGAGTGTAGAGGTCGGCAGGAGAGCGGCCGGTGAGTGTAGAGGTCGGCAGGAGAGCGGCCGGTGAGTGTAGAGGTCGGCAGGAGAGCGGCCGGTGAGTGTAGAGGTCGGCAGGAGAGCGGCCGGTGAGTGTAGAGGTCGGCAGGAGAGCGGCCGGTGAGTGTAGAGGTCGGCAGGAGAGAGGCCGGTGAGTGTAGAGGTCGGTAGGAGAGCGACCATGTAGTGTAGAGGTTGGCAGGAGAGTGGCCGGTGAGTGTAGAGGTCGGCAGGAGAGCGGCCGGTGAGTGTAGAGGTCGGCAGGAGAGCGGCCGGTGAGTGTAGAGGTCGGCAGGAGAGCGGCCGGTGAGTGTAGAGGTCGGCAGGAGAGCGGCCGGTGAGTGTAGAGGTCGGCAGGAGAGCGGCCGGTGAGTGTAGAGGTCGGCAGGAGAGCGGCCGGTGAGTGTAGAGGTCGGCAGGAGAGAGGCCGGTGAGTGTAGAGGTCGGTAGGAGAGCGACCATGTAGTGTAGAGGTTGGCAGGAGAGCGGCCGATGAGTGTAGAGGTCGGCAGGAGAGCGGCCGGTGAGTGTAGAGGTCGGCAGGAGAGCGGCCGGTGAGTGTAGAGGTCGGCAGGAGAGCGGCCGGTGAGTGTAGAGGTCGGCAGGAGAGAGGCCGGTGAGTGTAGAGGTCGGTAGGAGAGCGACCATGTAGTGTAGAGGTTGGCAGGAGAGCGGCCGGTGAGTGTAGAGGTCGGCAGGAGAGCGGCCGGTGAGTGTAGAGGTCGGCAGGAGAGCGGCCGGTGAGTGTAGAGGTCGGCAGGAGAGCGGCCGGTGAGTGTAGAGGTCGGCAGGAGAGAGGCCGGTGAGTGTAGAGGTCGGCAGGAGAGCGGCCGGTGAGTGTAGAGGTCGGCAGGAGAGCGGCCGGTGAGTGTAGAGGTCGGCAGGAGAGAGGCCGGTGAGTGTAGAGGTCGGCAGGAGAGCAGCCGGTGAGTGTAGAGGTCGGCAGGAGAGAGGCCGGTGAGTGTAGAGGTCGGCAGGAGAGAGGCCAGTGAGTGTAGAGGTCGGCAGGAGAGCGGCCGGTGAGTGTAGAGGTCGGCAGGAGAGCGGCCGGTGAGTGTAGAGGTCGGTAGGAGAGCGACCATGTAGTGTAGAGGTTGGCAGGAGAGCGGCCGATGAGTGTAGAGGTCGGCAGGAGAGCGGCCGGTGAGTGTAGAGGTCGGTAGGAGAGCGGCCGGTGAGTGTAGAGGTCGGCAGGAGAGCGGCCGGTGAGTGTAGAGGTCGGCAGGAGAGCGGCCGGTGAGTGTAGAGGTCGGCAGGAGAGCGGCCATGGGGTGTTGAGGTTGGCAGGAGAGCGGACGGGCTGTTCCTGACGTCATCACGGCCATAAACCATCTCTGGTAAGTAGTCTTCTTGAGCACCCCTGGACAAAACCAGCAGTGAACTATGCAGTGCCGGCACAGCTCCACTGCATGGAGAAAAACAAAATCCTGGAGTTCTGCTATAACAGTGGACAGTGCAGTCTCTAGCCAGCTTGGGGAAGAGAGGGGGAGGAGGTGGGTGAAATAGGGGAGTGTGTTTCTATTGACACACACAGTGTAGGGAGACACAACTCTCGTCCCTGCATACAAGAGTGGCCCCATAGGATGCTGCAAGAGAAATGGTCAAATTCAGGGAATCGGGGGCAGCGGTCATGTGACCAGCTCAAACTGGAACACAGACAAGGACTAACTGCAAAAAAGCAACATAGTCCCGCCCCCAAGGATTGGCTATCTAACGCATTTCACCCAGTGGGCTCAAAAAGAACTGTAATATCACTTTAAATTCCAATGTGAACATTAAACCTTGCAGCGTATAAGGAGTCTTCACGTCGATCCATCCTCCGAACTGAACTTCCCTTTAACCCTTTCCCGGCTCTTTCATTTCAGGGAGGGCGGCGAGGAGTCGGGATTTCATCATTCCATAGAGAGTGCTGGCCGGGTTCATTCGTTCCTGTAATTGGCATCCTCCTCCCGCCCGCCCAGGGTTGTGTGACTCGCAGCCGAGGTGTTCAGTTCATTGCCAGCATCTGGATGGTGCTGATTGCGCTGCCTGTCCCTCTGTGGTTTGGCAGATCCCAGCGAATGGTGAGTGTTGGGGGGGGGGGGGGGCGTCTTTCCTGAAGGTCTCTCTGTGGGATGGGAGGGGGGGGACGTGTCTGGATTTGCACACACTGGTGTCTGGTATGGAGAATTCTGCAGTGATGATCGGAGGATGTGATGGATGAAAGTGTGTGTCCTAGGAAAGGGTTAACCCCCTCTGTGTAGGGACCCCCCCCCCTCTGATCACACTGTGTAGGGACCCCCCCCTCTGATCACACTGTGTAGGGACCCCCCCCCTCTGATCACACAGTGTAGGGAACCCCCCTCTGATCACACAGTGTAGGGACCCCCCCTCTGATCACACAGTGTAGGGACCCCCCCCCCTGATCACACAGCATAGGGACCCACCCATCTGATCACACAGTGTAGGGACCCCCCCCCTGATCACACAGCATAGGGACCCACCCATCTGATCACACAGCGTAGGGACCCACGCCTCTAATCACACAGTGTAGGGACCCCCCCTCTGTGTAGGGACCCACCCCTCTAATCACACAGTGTAGGGACCCCCCCTCTGATCACACAGTGTAGGGACCCCCCCTCTGATTACACAGTGTAGGGACCCCCCCTCTGATCACACAGTGTAGGGACCCCCCCTCTGATCACACTGTGTAGGGACCCCCCCTCTGATCACACAGTGTAGGGACCCACGCCTCTAATCACACAGTGTAGGGACCCCCCCTCTGTGTAGGGACCCACCCCTCTAATCACACAGTGTAGGGACCCCCCCTCTGATCACACAGTGTAGGGACTCCCCCTCTGTGTGGGGACCCCCCTCCTTTTACACAGTGTAGGGACCCCCCCTCTGATTACACAGTGTAGGGACCCCCCCTCTGATCACACAGTGTAGGGAACCCCCCTCTGATCACACAGTGTAGGGACCCCCCCTCTGTGTGGGGACCCCCCTCCTTTTACACAGTGTAGGGACCCCCCCTCTGATAACACAGTGTAGGGACCCCCCCTCTGATTACACAGTGTAGGGAACCCCCCTCTGATTACACAGTGTAGAGACCCCCCCTCTGATTACACAGTGTAGAGACCCCCCTCTGATCACACAGTGTAGGGACCCCCCCTCTGATTACACAGTGTAGGGACCCCCCCTCTGATTACACAGTGTAGGGACCCCCCCTCTGATCACACAGTGTAGGGAACCCCCCTCTGATCACACAGTGTAGAGACCTCCCCTCTGATTACACAGTGTAGAGACCCCCCCTCTGATCACACAGTGTAGGGACCCCCCCTCTGATTACACAGTGTAGGGACCCCCCCTCTGATTACACAGTGTAGGGACCCCCCCTCTGATCACACAGTGTAGGGAACCCCCCTCTGATCACACAGTGTAGGGACCCCCCTCTGTGTGGGGACCCCCCTCCTTTTACACAGTGTAGGGACCCCCCCTCTGATTACACAGTGTAGGGACCCCCCCTCTGATTACACAGTGTAGGGACCCCCCCTCTGATCACACAGTGTAGAGAACCCCCCTCTGATCACACAGTGTAGGGACCCCCCCTCTGTGTGGGGACCCCCCTCCTTTTACACAGTGTAGAGACCCCCCCTCTGATTACACAGTGTAGGGCCCCCCCCTCTGATTACACAGTGTAGGGACCCCCCCTCTGATTACACAGTGTAGGGACCCCCCCTCTGATCACACAGTGTAGGGACCCTCTTAGCTGATTAACCCCTCCCCCTGTACACCCCCATAGAGCTGAGCAGTTTTACATCAAGGCTATGAATTGGTTTATTCAGCAATATGACACTATATCACCAAAAGTATTGGGACGCCGGCCTTCACAGGCACATGAACTTTAATGGCCTCCCAGTCTTAGTCCGGAGGGTTCAATATTGAGTTGGCCCCGCCCCTTGCAGTGATGACAGCTTCACCTCTTCTGGGAAGGCCGTCCACAAGGTTTAGGAGTGTGTCTATAGGAATGTTTGATCATTCTTCCAGAAGAGCATCTGTGATGTCAGGCAGTGATGTTGGATGAGAAGGTCTGGCTCGCAGTCTCCGCTCTTATTCTTCCCAAAGGTGTTCTATCAGGTTGAGGTCAGGACTCTGTGCATGCCGATCAAGTTCCTCCACCCCAAACTCGCCCATCCATGTCTTTATGGAACAGTGATGCAAACTCCTATGTATGGGGGACTCTGATGTAAAGATTAAAATTCAACGTTTTGGTCTGAAAGAAAAACGCTTTGTGTGGGGAAAACCAACACTGCTCATCCCCCTGAACACACCATCCCCACCGTGAAACATGGTGGTGGCAGCATCATGTGGTGGGGATGCTATTCTTCAGCAGGGACAGGGAAGCTGGTCAGAGTTGATGGGAAGATGGATGGAGACAAATACAGGACAATCTTAGAAGAGAGCCTGTTAGAGTCTGCAAAAGATTTAAGAATGGGGGAGGGGAGGTTCACCTTCCAGCAGGACAACGACCCTAAAGTACAGCCAGAGCTACAATGGAATGGATTAGATCAAAGCCTATTCATGTGTTAGAATGGCCCAGTCACAGTCCAGACCTAAATCCCATTGAGAATCTGTGGACAAGACCTGAAAATGGCTGATCACAGACACTCTCCATCCAATCTGTCAGAGAAGAATGGGCAGAAATGTCCCTCTCTAGATGTGCAAATCTGGTAGAGACCCCCCAAAAAGACTTGTAGAAAAAAGGGGGTTCTACAAAGTATTGACTCTGGGGGGCGCCATACAAATGCCCCTCCCCCCACACTTTTCACATATTTATTTGTATTATTTTCCTTTCACAATGATGTGACACTTTGTGTCTCTCACATAAAATCCCAATAAAATACATTTACGTTTTTTGGTTGTAAGGTGACAACATGTGGGAAATTTCAAGGGGTATGAATACTTTGTCCGGACACTGTATATAGAGGGGTATGAATACTTTGTCCTGAAACTGTATATAGAGGGGTATGAATACTTTTCCCAGACACTGTATATAGAGGGGTATGAATACTTTGTCCTGAAACTGTATATAGAGGGGTATGAATACTTTTTCAAGCTACATATACAGCAAGCACTGTCACTTTATATCACACAGCTGTGTGTACCGCTTTACATACATAAGTGCGGTTGCAGAGCAGGGAGTCCCTCAGCCAATGAGGATTGGCGGGGTGCCACGACAGCTCCCGGGTACGAGAGATCAGACAGGTTCAGACCGGAATCTTCATTCCTAATAGAGATACAAAGTAACAGCTTTATATAAAATAATTTGTATTTATCTGCAGATCGTGTCATTTATCACAACCCGACAAAATACAATCTATTTATTATATAATAATAGTAGTAATAATAATTTATTATTATTTTTATTATTATTATTATTATTATTATTATTATTATTATTATTATTATTATTATTAATATTACTATTATTATTATTACTAGTGTTATTATTATTATTATTATTATTATTATTATTATTATTATTATTATTATTACTAGTGTTATTATTATTACTATTATTATTATTATTATTATTATTATTATTACTAGTGTTATTATTATTACTATTATTATTATTATTATTATTATTACTAGTATTATTATTATTATTATTAATAATATTATTAATATTACTATTATTATTATTATTATTATTATTAATATTATTACTAGTATTATTATTATTATTATTATTATTATCATTATTATCATTACTATTACTATTTATTATTATTATTATTATTATTATTATTATTATTATTATTACAAGTGTTATTATTAGTAGTAGTAGTATTATTACTATTATTATTATTATTATTATTACAAGTGTTATTATTAGTAGTAGTAGTATTATTACTATTATTATTATTATTATTATTATTAGTGTTGTTATTATTATTATTATTATTATTATTACTAGTGTTATTATTATTATTATTCTCGTAAATTTAGCAAATTCCGATTGTGTGTGGACAATTCCGACAAACAAAATTCCACGCATGCTCTGAATCAAGTGCAAGACGGGAACGCTGGGTCTGGTAAAACTTGCGTTTTCGTAATGGAGATCGCACATTCGTCGCGCTGTAACGGACTGAAAAGCACGAGGCTGAAAAGTGCGAATCGTCTCACCAAACTTCTACTAACACGACTGGTACTGAACTTCCCCTTTACAGTGCCGTCGTATGTCTTGTACATCACCGGCGTTCTTGGCGTTTGGAATTTCCAACAACATTTGTGTGACCGTGTGTACGCAACACAAGTTTGAGCCGACATTCCTTTAGGAAAAAAAATCCACGGTTTTGTTGTCGGAATGTCCGATCGTGTGTACGCGACATTAGAGGCGCCTCTCTTCTCTTTTATACTCATCCCGCTTGATCTCTCCGCTGGCAACTGACAAGAGCGCATACCTCCCGCTATCCCCAGAATCCGGGTTGGGTACCGCAGCGTGGCATATTACTGAAACACGTTCCGGTACTAGGCTCCTCTAATTAATTCTGTCCGGTGTGCATGGAGCAGTCTCCTGTCTGCGTGTGTCGGCTCTTCTCCCATAGGCGGTGTGATGAGAGGCTTCTGGGTTGGCCGGAGCTGCTGCCAATCATCCCGTGCACTCCCAGAAATGCTCTCCGAGTGCCACCCTCCAAGTAACCAAACATGCCACGTATTCCCTGCCCCATTTATTGTGCTTCTGTTTCCAGCGCCCGAGCTACAGGGATCTATTGGACAAGTACTGATCTATGGGGACAACTGATGTGGGGGGCTCTGATGGGCACACCTGCTGTGGGGGACACCTGCTGCTGTGGGGGGCTTTGATGGGGGACACCTGCTGTGGGGGACTCTAATGGGGGACACCTGCTGAGGGGCTCTGATGGGGGACACCTCCTGTGGGGGGGCTCTGATGGGGGACACCTGCTGTGGGGGGCTCTGATGTGTGACACCTGCTGTGGTGGGGCTCTAATGGGGGACACCTGCTGTGGGGGGGCTCTGATGGGGGACACCTGCTGTTCGGGGGCTCTGATGTGGGACACCTCCTGTGGGGGGGCTCTGATGAGGGACACCTGCTGTGGGGGGCTCTGATGGGGGACACCTGCTGTGGGGGGCTCTAATGGGGGACACCTCCTGTGGGGGGCTCTGATGAGGGACACCTGCTGTGGTGGGGCTCTAATGGGGGACACCTGCTGTGGATGGGCTCTGATGGGGGACAGCTGCTGTGGGGGGGCTCTGATGGGGGACAGCTGCTGTGCGGGGGGCTCTGATGGTGGACAGTTGCTGTGGGGGGCTCTGATGGTGGACAGCTACTGTTGGGGGGCTCTGATGGGGGACAGCTGCTGTGGGGGGGCTCTGATGGGGGGCACCTGCTGGTGGGGGGGCTCTGATGGGGGACACCTGCTAGTGGGGGGGACTCTGATGGAGGACACTAATGAAGACTTCTTAGGGGAGAATCTCTGTGTTTGAGTCATAGCCATAGAAACATTTGTAAATGGGAGGGGTTAGAAAGATGACCACGCCCATGTGGGGGCACCAGAAATATTTCTGCACCCAGGTGTCTGTGACCCTATGATCGGCCCTCACAAGGAAGGACCTTCACAAACACATTGGTCACAATTTTCTTTGTTGTAAATTTGGGAACCTGAGTTTATACACCATATCGGTATAGAAATAATTCCTTCTCTTCTCATGTTTTGCTTTGTAGAGGAGAATGGTCTACAGGCCGGTGAACTAGCAGCGTGACAAGATGTCCAATCTAACGTCCAATGACACGTCTCCTCAATCTAACCATACGGACTTCACACCGAAAAGCACCGAGACGGCCTTGTGTGGGGTCATCGTCCTCCTCTGCCTCGTTGGGCTTGTTGGAAACACCATCGTCATTTTCTACTTCTGGTTCCGAATTAAACTCAATCAGTCGACTGTCTACATCCTAAACCTGGCGGTGGCCGACTTCCTGTTCTCGGTGGGATGTGCTATCTTTTTTCTGTATCTTGCGTGCGCGATGAACGGAGTGCCCACCACCAATGAGAGTAAGCGGGGCATCAGTATATTTGGAGAGCTGCTGATCAGTTTAACATTTACCGCAAGCCTCTTTTTCCTTGCGACTCTCAGCTGTGAGCGGTGCCTGTCTGTCTGTTTCCCCCTCTGGTACAAATGCCGGCGGCCGGCGCACCTCTCGACCATACTGAGCGTGGTGATGTGGATTCTGTCCCTTCTGATATCTATACTGGAGCGCTTGGTGATCCCAGAGCACCGTTCCACCGTATACATCGTCACCTCGGCCATTTTCCTCCTGGTCACTCTTCTCATGGTTGGTTCCAGCGTGGTTCTTCTCATCCAGATCCAGAAGTCGTCTCTAGAGTCCCGCCCTTTGAAGCTGTACATTGTGGTCATCGCCGCCATCATAAACTATCTCATTTCACTGGCTCCATCCAGAGTTCTAAGGATGGTGTATTTCTTCGCCGTGGTGCCGACAGCCTACATGAGGCTCATCTCCATCATTGTGATCTTTCTGTGCTCCGCCTTCAATTCTGCTGCCAATCCCTACATCTATATCATTGTCGGGAGGTGGAAGAGGAGGATCTCCACGGCACAGGCCTTGAAATTGGCCTTCCAGGAGGAATCAAACCAGACGTCTGAGGAGAACATCACCATGGGGAGTCAACAGACTGAGACTGAAGACAAATCAGAGGCGGTATAGATCGATTGTGACAAAGCTCTGTAGACTGGATTACAAATATTCCACCGCAACTTTCAATTAAGTCAAAAAAATTAAGGAGCTGCTCACTGAGAAATGCTTCTCTTCTGGTGGTTTGGTAACCACGACATATAGACCTTGGCATTGCAGCAGGTGATATCACCTTTGCCAAAGGATATTGGTCTTAGTCTAAGCACCACTGGTGAGATTTATAACAATCGGTGAAGGAATCGAGTCTTAGATATCATAGGGGACTTTACTCTTCCTCCTAATAGATTATTTACCGGCTTCCATCAGGTTGGAGGTTTTCCCCGATGCTGTAAGAGTGATATGTTCTGGGTGGTATTGGAGAATTGCTGTCATTAAACTATTATTTATATTTTTTGTATTATTATTATTAATTTGCAGAGAGTAATGAAGATCACTGAGCAGAGGCCAGTTATGGGATTGGGAGAGAGGGGTGCAGGACAGTGAGCAGAGACCAATGGGGGGATTGGCAGAGAGGGGTGGAGAACACTAAGCAGAGGCCTGTAGAGGGATTATAAGAGAGGGATGAAGGACAGTGAGCAGAGGCCAGTTATGGGTTTGGGAGAGAGGGGTGCAGGATAGTGAGCAGAGACCAATAGGGGGGTTGGCAGAGAGGGGTGGAGAACACTAAGCAGAGGCCTGTGGAGGGATTGGCAGAGAGGGGTGAGAGATACTAAGCAGAGGCCAGTGGAAGCATTGACAGAAAGATGTGAGAGATACTAAGCAGAAGCCAGTGGAGGGATTAGCAGAAAATAGTGGGGGGACACTGAGCAGAGGCCAGTAGAGAGATTGGCAGAGATAGGTGGATAATACTGAGCAAAGGCCAGTGGGGGGATTGGCAGAAAAGAGTGGAGAACACTGAGCAGAGACCGGGAGAGGGATTGGCAGAAAAGAGTGGAAGACACTGAGCAGAGGCCAGTGGAGGGATTGGCAGAGAGGGGTGGGAGATACTAAGCAGAGGCCAGTGGAGGGATTATCAGAAAACATTGGAGGACACTGAGCAGAGGCCAGTAGAGAGATTGGCAGAGATTGGTGGATAATACTGAGCAGAGGCCAGTGGAGGGATTAGCAGAAAATAGTGGAGGACACTGAGCAGAGGCCAGTGGAGGGATTGGCAGAGAGGGGTGAGAGATACTAAGCCGAGGCCAGTGGAGGGATTAGCAGAAAATATTGGAGGACACTGAACAGAGGCCAGTAGAGAGATTGGCAGAGATGGGTGGATAATACTGAGCAGAGGATAGTGGAGCGATTGGCAGAAAGGAGTGGAGAACACTGAGCAGAGGCCAGGAGAGGGATTGGCAAAAAAGAGTGGAAGACACTGAGCAGAGGACAGTGGAGGGATTAGCAGAGAGGGATGGAGGACACTGATAAGAGGCCTGTGGAAGGATTGGAAGAGAGGTGTAAGAGACACTTGGCAGAGGCCAGTGGAGGGATTTAACAGAGAGGGGTCAAGAACAATGAGTAGATGTCAGTGGAGGGATTAGCAGAGAGGGATGGAGGACACTGATAAGAGGCCTGTGGAATGATTGGAAGAGAGGTGCGAGAGACACTGAGCAGAGGCCAGTAGAGAGATTAGCAGAGAGGGATGGAGGACACTGATAAGAGGCCTGTGGAAGGATTGGAAGAGAGGTGTGAGAGGCACTTGGCAGAGGCCAGTGGAGGGATTTAACAGAGAGGGGTGAAGAACAATGAGTAGATGTCAGTGAAGGGATTAGCAGAGAGGGGTGGAGGACACTGAGTAGAGGTCAGTGGAGGGATTAGCAGAGAGGGTTGGATGACACTGAACAAAGGCCAGGAGAGGAATTTTGCAGAAAAGAGTGGAGGACACTGAGCAGAGGTCAGTGGAGAGATTGTCAGAGAGGGGTGCAGAACACTGAGCAGAGGTCAGTGGAGAGATTGGCAGAGAGGGGTGCAGAACACTGAGCAGAGGTCAGTGGAGAGATTGGCAGAGAGGGGTGCAGAACACTGAGCAGAGGTCAGTGGAGAGATTGTCAGAGAGGGGTGCAGAACACTGAGCAGAGGTCAGTGGAGAGATTGGCAGAGAGGGGTGCAGAACACTGAGCAGAGGTCAGTGGAGAGATTGGCAGAGAGGGGTGGCTTCCATGCAACCCTGGCTGAGAAAATCTGGTCTACAGACTATGCCATCCCTATCTTCTTTTAGGCTAAGATCATATTTGACTCCAAAACGCTGCTTCGCATTTGGGTAGCTTTTCAGAGGTATTTGACACAGTGGGGAGGAGGCAATGCGATCCCCCCTCCCCGCCTGTTTTAACCCCCTTCTATCTTGTTCTTGCAATAAGGTGACGACTGTTTCCCAGTCATACTTCCGCATTGTCACCCTTACACATGCGCCCCTGGTAGAGACTTTGTCGCCACAGACATGGTCCAGTGTTGTCACTCTCAGGAAACCGTCTAGAGCACCCCTATACAGCCGATGCTGGAGTGAAAGTAGACAGGAAGTGGCGGGAGGTCAGCGGCACTAGACGAAGAAAGATAAAAACAGATTTTTGTTTTATTAAAGCCCTGAAAATAGTTTACGACACGGAGCAAACTAACTGTCGTCCACCTCAGATCTACAAAAATTGTCTGTTCTCCCTGTAATTATCACTCCGTCCCAGGGATGGACTGGCCATTGAGACTACAGGGAGTTTCCCGGTGGGCCGATGGCTCAGTTGGCCGGCTTCAGTGACAGTGGACCGCCCGCCCCCCCCCCCCCTCCGCTCCTCTGTTTCTCCCTCCAAGCAGTGCTCACCTGGGGGGAAGAAAGAAGCAGGGGGAGGACCAGAGGAGCAGGGGGGGCAACAGAGGAGTATGGGGGAGGGGACAGACGGCTGACTCAGCAGCTATGGCCTGGGAGTTTCTCACTTCTGCCTAATCTTGTCCCATAAGGGGGGGCACCAAACTGATTCTTTGCCCCGGGTGAAATAATGTCAAGCTTTCCCACTGGTACTGCCTATAAGAGTACTACTACCAACCGTTCTACTCTAATAAAGTAGAATGGCTAGTGGCTAGTGAAGGGGGAGAGGGGGCTTGGGTGGCCGGGGGGGGAGGGGGTGCGGGAGTTGTCCGGCTGCCATGGGAGGGACCAGTCAAAGTGGGCCAGTCTGGATTAAGTCCAGGGCCACATTTCTGTCCCAGCCCAGCCCTGCTCTGTCCTACACTTGTACGGTACTTGCTCGGGATGTGCTCTATTATGTAAGAGTTACGTGTCACACTGGATAACCTTGTCAGTCAGCGTGGGCCAGGAAATTACCTAATGAATGATTTTGTTATATACTATTATCTAATGTACATTCCTGAGACTTATTATACACACTGTATATATTCCTCTGGATCCGGGACACGGCTTCCCATCAGCCGGAAACACCCATTGGATCCCCGCCAGGTATAATAATGTGTGAAAAAGAAAGAGAAGCGCCAAGCAATTCCTAGTGCAGCATTATTTTATTTGGTTAAAATACAAAAAATAATTATTGTCAGTATAAGGTGCACTTACATAGTGCTACTAAGGGTAGGTGCTTTCCACGTCCAGCATCGCAGAAGAGCCGCCGGGGTGTCCCTGTGAAAATCAGAAAATACAAATATTAAACACATTATACTGTAGGGGCCTTTTTGGTAACAGTTGGCTCCACCCACGCCTAGCTCTGCTTATCCCGGGCTCCCCCCACCCCCTGTATGAAGGAAGATGTCCCTGTGACCCCACATCAATATCATCCCAAGGTATGGTAGTAAGTGGCAACCTCCGGCTAGGCCATACCCCCTGCGTGTTTTGCTTTGCCCCTTGGAGTTTAGTCAGGGGAATCCCCATGAGTGAGCACTGAGGGAGGAGCGTAGTTCACTGGTTAAACAATGCTGTGTTAGGGAATCGCTTCCCTAACACTGACCCGCCTCTCAGCCAATCAGGTGCACCAAGTCTGGTTACTGGTCACCTGATTGGCTGAAGCGAGATAGAGGGCGGAGAAGACATTTGAGGGAGCGTGGAGAGGATAGCCCTAAGGCCGCGTACACACGAGGAGACATGTTCGATGAGACAGGTCCGAAGGACCGTTTTAATCAGACATGTCTCCAGGGATATTTTGGTCTGATGTGTGTACACAACATCAGACCAAAATCCCAGCGGACAGAGAACGCGGTGACGTAGAAGACACCGACGTCCTCAAACAAGGAAGTAAAATGCTTCCACGCATGCGTCGAATCAATTTTGGTTGGCTGGTTAGGCGCACTAACCATCGGACATGTCCGACGGACGGGTTTCCAGCAGACATGTTTCTAAGCATGCTTAGAAACTTTTGTCCGCTGGAAACCTGTCCGCTAGGCCGTACACACGATCGGACATGTCCGCTGAAACTGGTCTGCGGAGCAGTTTCAGCGGACATGTCTCCTCGTGTGTACGCGGCCTAAGAAGGTAAGTGCTGGACTGGGGGGAATCTGGGTGCATTTGGGGGCACAATCTGGCGGCAATTGGGGGCACAAACTTGTGGGAATTGGGGGCAAAAACTGGCAGAAATTGGGGGCACAAACTGCCAGCATTTGGGGGTACAAACTGGCAGAAATTGGGGGGACAAACTAGTGGCAATTGGGGGCACAAAATGGCGGCAATTGGGAGTACAAATTTGGGGCACAAACTGGCAGCATTTGGGGGCACAAACTGGCAGCATTTGGGGGCACAAACTGGCAGCAATTGGGGGAAAAAACTGGCGGCAATTGGGGGCACAAACTGGTGGCAATTGGGGGCACAAATTTGGGGCACAAACTGGCAGCATTTGGGGGCACAAACTGGCAGAAATTGGGGGGACAAACTGGCGGCAATTGAGGGCACAAACTGGCAAAAATTGGGGGCACAAACTGTCGGCAATTGGGGGCACAAATTGGGGGCACAAACTGGCGGCAAGTGGGGGCACAAACTGGCTTCAAATGGGAGAACAAACTGCTGGCAATTGGTGGCACACACTGGCAGAAATTGGGGGCACAAACTGGCAGAAATGGGGGGCACAAACTGGCTGCAAATGGGGAGGAAAAACTGGCTACATTTGGGGGCACAAACTGGCAGCAATTGGGGGCAAAAACTGGCAGCAATTGGGGGCACAAACTGGTGGCAATTGGGGGCACAAGTTTGGGGCACAAACTGGCAGCATTTGGGGGCACAAACTGGCAGAAATTGGGGAGACAAACTGGCGGAAATTGGGGGCACAAACTGGCATAAATTGGGGGCACAAACTGTCGGCAATTGGGGGCACAAACTGGAAGCATTTGGGGGTACAAACTGGCTGCAATTGGGGGCACAAACTGCCAGAAATTGGGGGCACAAACTGGCAGCAATTGGGGGAACAAACTGGTGGCAATTTGGGGCACAAACTGGCTTCAATTGGGATCACAAACTGGCTGCAATTGTGGGCACAAACTGGCGGCAATTGGGGGCACAAACTGGAAGGAATGGGGGGCACAAACTGGCTGCAAATGGGGAGGAAAAACTGGCGGCATTTGATTGGCTTAGTGGCAGCGTTTAATGGGCACAGAGAAGGCAATTGATGTTTGTTTGTTTTTTTCAGTTAGTTTGCGTCCCAAAAAAGAAATTTAAGCACCAGATGCCACTGTCCCAGATCCAAGGGCTGTATACAGTAAGGGTGGAGCGGAGGCGCCCACATATGTGATCACACAGTGTGTATATTGTACAGTAACAATCAGATGGGTATCGGCATTTATAGTTGTGTCTGGCAACCTCGTGTATAAATTCCACAGAGATGATTATTATACGGATTGTATTTGGCGGGGATCAAGAGGGTGTTCCCAGCTTACGGGAAAGAAATACAGCGTGTGTAATTAATGTGAGAAATTTATATATAGATATTATTTATTTGTTTCATTCCCCGCCACACGCTGACTACCCAGATTATCCAGACTGACGCACAGCATTAGATAATAGAACATCTAGGCCAATCACTGCACAGGGTGGTGGGTGGAGCCACATTTTATTTTGGAGCAGTAAATTATTAACCCCTGCATTTTACTTTTTTTGTCTATGGATTCCATTATAAAAAATACATGTGTTGATTTATTTTAAGTAATTAAAAAGTTATAGTAGAAAAAAACACATAGTAGAACTGTAAAAATTGTGTGGGCACCTCCACTCCGTATTTTTACAGTTCTACTATGTTTTTTTCCCTACTATTACCTTTTAATTACTTAAAATAAATCAACACATGTATTTTTTTATGGAATCCATAGACAAAAAAAAGGTAAAAAATCAGGTTGCTTTAAATGAAAAAGCATATACCGTATATACTCGAGCATAAGCCGCCTTGAAAATGCCCCCCCCATGTGTGACCTTTTTGCGCCTGATCTTCCGGACTTTGGGGACCCGGTACCAGCCGGCCGTAGTCCCCTGAACTTGGCACACATGTAGCCCCACTCTTCCTCTACAAGTGTGCAACGTTTGTTGTCCGGGGGACCTACGGTAGACTCCCATCTTAAACAGTCATTTATTTGGTGAATTTGGGGACCCAGTACTGGCCGGCTGTAGGTCTCCTGGACCTGGACCTTGGCACATATGTAGCTTCATTTCTCCTCTACAAGTGTGCAAAGATTGTTTTCCGGGGGTACCTACGGCTGGGGAGCACCGATTTTTCAAAGCCAGGTACCTCTTCTATAGACTCCCATGTTAAACAGTAATTTCTTTGGTGATTTGGGGACCCGGTACCGGCCGAATGTGGGTCCCCTGGACCCGGAACTTGGCACACATGTAGCCTCATTTTTCCTCTACAAGTGTGCAAAGTTTGTTTTCTGGGGGACCTACGGCCGGGTAACACAGATTTCTTCAAATTAGGGCACCCCTTCCATAGACTCCCATGTTAAACGGTAATTTCTCTGGTAAATTTAGGGACCCGGTGCATCCAGCTGTAAGTCCCCTGGCCCCGAACTTGGCACACATGTAGCCCCATTTCTCCTGACCTACGGTCAGGGAGCACCAATGTTTCAAAGCCAGGCACTCCTTCTATATAATCCCATGGTTATGAACATGGGCACAGTGAGGCATAGGCACAGTAAGGCATGAGCACAGTGAGGCATGGACACAGTGAGGCATGGACACAGTGAGGCATGGGCACAGTGAGGCATGGGCACAGTGAGGCATAGGCACAGTAAGGCATGAGCACAGTGAGGCATGGACACAGTGAGGCATGGACACAGTGAGGCATGGACACAGTGAGGCATGGACACAGTGAGGCATGGGCACAGTGAGACATGGACACAGTGAGGCATGGGCACAGTGAGGCATGGGCACAGTGAGACATGGACACAGTGAGGCATGGACACAGTGAGGCATGGGCACAGTGAGGCATGGGCACAGTGAGGCATTGAGACAGTGAGGCATTGAGACAGTGAGACATGGGCACAGTGAGACATGGGCACAGTGAGGCATGGGCACAGTGAGGCACCGGCACGGTGAGGGTTGCACATGGACACAGTGAGGCATTGGCACAGTGAGGCATGGACACAGTGAGGGTTGCACATGGGCACAGTGAGCCATGGGCACAGTAAGGCATGGGCACAGTGAGGCACGGGCACAGTGAGAGTTGCACATGGACACAGTGAGGCATGGGCACAGTGAGGCATGGGCACAGTGAGACATGGGCACAGTGAGGCATGGGCACAGTGAGGCACGGGCACAGTGAGGGTTGCACATGGACACAGTGAGGCATTGGCACAGTGAGGCATGGACACAGTGAGGGTTGCACATGGGCACAGTGAGGCATGGGCACAGTGAGGCACGGGCACAGTGAGGGTTGCACATGGACACAGTGAGGGATGGGCACAGTGAGGCATGGACACAATGAGGCATGCAGATGGACACCCTAGGCTTATACTCGAGTCAATACGTTTTCCCAGCCTTTTTGTGGTAAAATTAGGTGCCTCGGCTTATATTCGGGTCGGCTTATACTCAAGTATATACGGTAAGTAATTTACTCGCAAAACGTACTGATTAAAACTAGTAAACAAAAACTGTCAGACAAGACCGGGTCTACAAGTGTATAATTGCAAATTGCTTGATTATGAGTTTGGCTTTCATTGGACACGCCTCTTGCTGGTGACACCTCATTGCGCCAGACCTGTCCATGCATTTAATTGCTAATCTAAACTTTATTTTTGGATCTGTAAACAGTCCCATAGGAGGGAGTTTTCAGGGTGTAGAGTTGCCAATTTAAACGTTATTATTTTTGGCAGCGTGAAGATCCCCGTAGGAGGAGAAGTCTTTGGTGTTTAGAATTGTTTTGTGGAATGCTTGGGGGTGGGGAGATGTGGAAAAATTAATTGATAATCATCAGTGAATTCCAGATAATGAAGATTCATCGTCTCCTATCATTTGTAAATCACCAAACCGGTAAATGACGAGTCAGTTCCTCCAACAAGTGTAATAAGATCTTACACTAACGATTGTAGTGACAAGACGCACCTTCACAATAATTACTGATTATTTTATAATTATAAGGCAGCTTATGAGACGAGCCTTTGCTCTACTTCTATTTATGTGTAATACAAATATATACTTGTGAGAGGTTTGAGGGCGACCCGCGACCACAGAGGGCCAGTGCCGGGTTCTAGGACGGTGAACCATAAAAGTATAAATTAAGAATATTCAGTGTTAGGATGTAACAGTTCTTAATTTATGCTTTTGGAATATATTAATGAAACTATTTGGACACCCTGACCACTTGGATCTTGGATATCATCTTAATTGTCTGTCTTCCAAGAAACTGCTTATTTTGGTTTTTGGACTTTTTTTCATAGAAATAGTTGTAGATTTTATGATCTGTTGTGCAACAGTCATCTGGTTATAATTTGAACCAAAGTTTACTCAAACAATAAATGCAGATATTTAATACATAGTTCTTACCTAAAGAATAACTCTATCCGAAGACCAGAAGTCTCCTAAAATGATCATCAATCATCATATTCATTACCGACATTTGGCCATTAACACGAACATCTGACCATCATTAGTGTTGAGCAGAATATGCCATATTCGATTTTGCGATATATCTCGAATATATAGTCGAATATTCGAGATATATTCGCTAAATACGAATATTCGTGATATTTTTTGAACATGAAATGATTGCGAAATTTCGCTATTGCGAATGCGAATGCGAAATTTCGAGAAATGCGGAATGGAGCACTCTGATTGGCTCAGAATATTTGTGATATATTACAATACACAATAATTGCGAATATTCGGCAAATGCGGAAGGAGCACTCTGATTGGCTCAGAATATTCATGATATATTACAATACAAAATAATCGCGCGATATCGCTATTGCCGAATAATCGCATTGCGATTTTTCGGCAATATAAAATGAGCGCTGCAGCTACTCGGCCCAAGGTCTCTAATCATACCAGCAATGCTTTTAGACATCGATGGGGATCTCTAGGATGTGATCTGTTCTAAAAAAAAAAAAAAAATGAAAAAATACGAATATTCGAAATAGCGAATATTCACCGCGAAATTCGTGTTATTCGCGAATACTCGAATATGCAATATTCGTAGCGAATATTCGCAATGCAAATATTCATGAGCAACACTAACCATCATCACCGACATCTGACCATCATCACCGACATCTGACCATCATCAGCCACATCTCACCATCATCAGCCACATCTCACCATCATCACCAACATTTCACCATCATCAGCCACATCTCACCATCATCACCGACATCTGACCATCGTCAGCCACATCTCACCATCATCAGCCACATCTCACCATCATCACCAACATTTCACCATCATCAGCCACATCTCACCATCATCACCGACATCTGACCATCGTCAGCCACATCTCACCATCATCAGCCACATCTCACCATCATCACCAACATTTCACCATCATCAGCCATATCTCACCATCATCACCAACATCTGACCATCATCAGCAACATCTCACCATCATCACCAACATCTCACCATCATCAGCCACATCTCACCATCATCACCAACATCTGACCATCATCAGCAACATCTCACCATCATCACCAACATCTGACCGTCATCAGTCACATCTCACCATCATCACCGACATCTGACCATTATCAGCCACATCTCACCATTATCACCAACATCTGACCATTGTCACCAACATCTGACCATCATCAGCAACATCTGACCATCATCAGCCACATCTCACCATCATCACCAACATCTGACCATCATCAGCAACATCTCACCATCATCACCAACATCTCACCATCATCAGCCACATCTCACCATCATCACCAACATCTGACCATCATCAGCAACATCTCACCATCATCACCAACATCTGACCATCATCAGTCACATCTCACCATCATCACTGACATCTCACCATTATCACCAACATCTGACCATTGTCACCAACATCTGACCATCATCACCGACATCTGACCATCATCAGCCACATCTCACCATCATCACCGACATCTGACCGTCATCAGCCACATCTCACCATCATCACCGACATTTGGCCATTATCACCCACATCTGACCATCGTCCCCAAAAATCTGACCATCGTCACCAACATCTGACCATCAACACCAACATCTGACCATCAACACCAACATCTGACCATCATCAGCCACATCTGACCATCATCACCGACATCTGACCATCATCACCAACATTTGACCATCATCACCCACATCTTAACAATGTTCACCAACATCTGACCATCATCACCAACACCTGACCACCGTCCCCGACATCTGACCATCGTCACCAACATCTGACCATTGTCCCCAACCGACATCTGACCATCATTACCAATACCTACACTGGCTTCTGCTCAGTGTCCTTCATCCCTCACCACTAATCCATACATTGACCTTCACTGAGTGTTTGTTACCCCTCTTTACCAATCCCTACACTGGCTTCCACTCAGTGTCCTCAATCCCTTCCCACCAATCCCTACACTGGCTTCTGCTCAGTGTCCTCCATTCAAACCCACCAATCCCTACACCGGCTTCCGCTCAGTGTCCTCCATCCCTCCCCATCAATTCCTACACCTGGCTTCCGCTCAGTGTCCTTCATCCATCCCCACCAATACCTACACTGGCCTCCACTCAGTGTCCTCCATCCCTCCCCACTGATCACTACACTGGCTTCCGCTCAGTGTCCTCCATCCCTCCCCAGCAATCCCTACACTGGCTTCCGCTCAGTGTCCTTCATCCCTCCCCACCACTTCCTACACCTGGCTTGTGCCCACTCCCACTCCTCTCAAGACCTCCTTTTCTCCAGCTCCATTGTCTCCTCTCATGATCATCTCCAAGCTTTGTACAGAGTCTCTCCCAATCTCTGGAACTCTCCATCTTAATCCGTCCAGCTAACTCCTACCCTAGCATCCCTTCAGGGAAGCCTATAACATCTCCAACTAATCTTTTATCACTTCAATCAGCTCATTCCCCAACAGTTATAATGTTTTGTACCATTTACCCCACTCTATTAGATTGAAAGCTCTTCTGAGCAGGGTCCTCTGGAATTTTATTGTATTGTAACTGTATTGTCTCCCGTTTATACAGTAAAGCACTGCGTAAACTGCTGGTGCTACATAAATCCTGTATAATAATTGTTTGTTTTCACTTCACTTCACATTCAGAGATTATCATTAATTCTTCTGACACAACTACATTGCCGGGAACTCCCATGGTGATCACTAAATGTAATCTTTATCTTGTTGATAATTAAAAGTAGTAATTAGAGAGAATCTCAGAAGAGTGACATCATAGCGCCACCTCACAGAATAATTAGATTAATTAAAGGTGGTTGTTGGTGACCCCGGAGGATCCTCCGAAGGTTTCCATTTTATTCCAGATAATGAGAAAACAGAAACACGGCGTGCCAACGAGTTCATTGTGTCATCAGCGGGAAGATGATGACCTGACCACGATGTGCCGACACACGGGGCATGTGATGTGTTCTGATGAGGGAGGCGTACGCTAGAAACATGTTCTTTCAGAACACTGAGGGGTTATAACAGGTGTTTATTTGCAGTTCTAAATCATCTGTACATACCTCACAAGGTTTACAAGGGCATACCGCCATTCTGTCTGCCTCGGGAACGATCGGCGGGTCCCAGTCATAGGTGTGGACAGTTAATTGTATTAGGGTGTGAACCTGAAAGCTCAAACACACATGCTCTTCTCCACTCGTCATCCTAAAACAGTGGTTCTCAACCTGGGGGTCAGGACCCCTTCGGGGGTCAAATGATGATTTGCCAGGGGTCACCAAATCCTGGGCTGTTCCTGAAGCTCACACCGCTCTCCCAGCCTTTTTGCAACCACCCAGCCGTGCTGTCCCTGGAGCCTGTGGACCCAGCTGGGCTGTTGCTGGAGCCTGCAGCCGCCCACTCAGCCTCTTTGTAGCCGCCCATTCAGTTCACGGCATGGCTGGGGGACACAGACTAGAGGTCAGCTGACTGGTGAGGGATGTGGAGTCGGAGCAGCTGGAGGAGACCTCAGATTTTGGCATAGGTGAGAGAGATAAAAGGGAAAAAAGGAGAGCAAAGAGAGTGTGATACATCCTAAAATGTACCATAAGGTTTTTTAATACTGTACAAGTGGAAGGGACTCAGGGAGCACTAAATATCCGTAGGTTTGTGGCGGAAAATCCTTGTCTTGCCTTGGGTGCTGACAACCCACACTACGAAAATAATTTTACTGTTAGGGATCCCCACAACTTGAGAAATGTTATCAAGGGGTCACGGCACTAGAAGGTTGAAAACTGCTGTCCTAAAACAATGGGGGGGGGGGGGAGCAGGTGAGCATACACGGGGACCTGGGCAGCAGAAAGAAAGGGAACTGGGACAAGAGGGGTGGCATACATTGGTACCAACCCCCTGTATATTCCTCCTGTAGCAGCTGAATATCGGCGAGAGAAAGAGGAGGAGGAGAAGCCTACTCTCAGCTGCTGCAGAAGAAAATACAGATCGGTCCCTTAATTTCCACTCCGGCCGCCTATCCTGTCCAGGCAAGTAAGGATCGCGGCTAACCTGTCACCTGGCCACAATTGATGGGTTGCCGAATCCAGGTTTAGGGTGTGCCCAGGCACAGCTGGCACACCCCTTGCGCACACCTATGGTTCCAGTGGATAGCAGGTCTGCCGGACCCTCTACTCGGCTCCCGCTGTTCCCAATTATAGCGGGAGTCAGTCGCTGGCGACGTGCGATCACGCCCCAGACCCGTAATAAAAAAAATCACATACAGGTATGTGATTTTACGTGCCCTGCCGCAGTATATGTATGTGGGGCGGTCCTCAAGAGGTTAAAATATTGTGTTCCACATTTAGCCACTAGATGGAGCTAATAGCATAGGAAATTCAAATGATACTTAGCGCCATCTAGTGGCTAAATGCATTTATTTTAAAATGTAATATACCACATTTGGCCACTAGATGGTGCCTAATATCACAATCATTTCTCATGATACTTAGCGCCATTAAGTGGTCGAATGTGGTACTTTTCTTTTACCATCAATGAAAAACATTCGTCCAGCACAGGAAATAGTATTTTTTTTTGACCCATTCACACAAAGCTAATATATATGCACTTTAAAAAAAATGATATACATTTTTATTTATTTTTTTAGTAGTGTGTGGCTTTTGACAATATTTATTGTTTGCTACAGAAACTTTTCATTTTCATTTCAGAACTAGAAGAAGGTTTTCATGTCGTTCCCTTTGTTGGCTGGCAGCTCTCAGGATTCATCTAGCAGAGCGACGGGTTCAACCTGAAGTTTGTTACATAAGGAAGGAGAAGCCGGGACAGAAGGAACATTCATCCCTCATTCTCCGGTGAGCTAGGAGCGCTTGGCTGCGGAAGGAGGAAGCCGTGTCTGATGACGGACTCAGGAATCAGGAAATAACTCAGAAAACAATGAAACTCGTTTGTAATATTTGGAGACAAGGTGTGCGCACACCTCCGAGCTTTTCTACAAGTCCCAGAGCAGATAGGTGAAGGCAACTATGTCAGGGGGGCACGTTGCTCCTTCTGTAGTCAAGGTCACATGACCCGTTCTCCATTCAGGGGTCCCTAGGAATAGGAAAGGAGGTGATTGCAGACATTAGTATCACTTTGATAGTCGGAGGAGTCAAGAAGAGTACATGCAAAAATTCCAAGGTAAATATATATATAGTACACTCACTGGCCACTTTCTTATGTCCTCCTTGCTAGTAGCGGGTTGGACCCCCTTTATCATTTCCCCCTTGCTAGTAGCGGGTTGGACCCCCTTTATCATTTCCCCCTTGCTAGTTGGACCCAGGGCTTTCTTAATGAGAGGGCACATCTGGGCACTGCCCAGGGGCCCCAGCTGCATGGGGGCCCCTGCACTTTCCCCAAAGCAGCTGGTCCTTGAGCCCACGCTGCCCCAAAATTGGGGGCCCCATGATGGCACTGAAAGTGATAGATACACAGGGGAGGCAGTCTGCCTCCTACCTACTTGATGTATGTTTACCTGCACTGTCATCATTCTAGGGGCCCCAGAGCATTTCTTTGCCCAGGGGCCCATAATGCTATTAAGACGGCCCTGGTTGGACCCCCTTTATTAGGCCCCCATTGCTAATAGTGGGTTGGACCCCCTTTATTAGGCCCACCTTGCTAGTAGAAGCCTGAGAGAGAGAGAGGAGAGAGAGAGAGAGAGAGAGAGAGAGAGAGAGAGGGAGGGAGGGAGAGAGGGAGAGAGAGAAAGAGGGAGAGAGAGAGGGAGAGAGAGAGGAGAGAGAGAGAGGGAGAGAGAGAAAGAGGGAGAGAGAGAGGGAGAGAGAGAGGAGAGAGAGAGAGGAGAGTAATTATAATTATAAATTATAATATAATAAATAATTATAAATAATTATGACAAATAATAATATAATTAT